>OZ020198.1:33667815-34240832 GCA_963971165.1 Philopedon plagiatum | reverse complement strand
AAAAAAAAATATTATTTTAATATATGGACTAAAACTAATTAATTATAATATATGGAGTAAAACTCATTAAATTTAATATTTAAATTTATGTAAATTAGGAGGAGTAGAGTAATTTCCCTACTATTATTCTACTAACATATTTTGTAATATGAAATACAAAAAAATTGGTGGATAAGCCCAATAACAACAGTTTATATAATATGTCAAAATAAACTGTATTTTTTAAATTTTGTTCAGTAAATTTTGTTCAGTAATAAAAAATAGTCTGTTCCCTTTTACAATACCACGACCTTACGAAAAAAAGCAGCTACAATCTTGACAAAGACATTTTCAGGCTCTTAAGTATGTATGCCGCTCTCCCAAAACAGCTTTTTATAAGCACAAAGTTATTCAAAAAAGGCCATTTGTGGTAAACTTTGACAGAGGGCGAAATGTTCGTGAGTATTATTCATCATTCCCAATACTCAATGGTATTCGTGTGTTCATGTTATGACAATGAGCTATTTGTAACTCCTCCACGTTCCGTTGTCGTACACTAGGCCAACTTTTCGGAACATTGCGGCTGTAAAATGGAGACAGGAAAGGCGCACAACTTTGAGGTTTTTTGCTTGCTTTCGCGTCATAAATAGTAAAAGATACGACTCGTTTTGTTTGAATTCGTGTTTTAAATGTAGACCTATAATATAAAATAAAAATAGTTTTTCTACTCCCGTACTCTAATATTCGAATTAAATATCTTTGATATGTTTTATAATAATATTCAAAATTTTGATTATGAAACCGCACTATTAGCCAATTTAAAACCCATACTTCTTTAATCAAGTGTCCTATTTTTAATACAAATGATCTGATAGTTCTTTTACTAAAATTTACATTTTCAATAAAACTTTTAAGAATATTTAAATTAGAAATTATGTTAGATTATGGTATTAGCGATAGAGAAGAATTTGCTAAATTAAATAAATGTTGTTCAGTTTAATATTTATTAATAAATGGTCGGAGAAAAAATAGTGTATGCAACTGTCATGTAATGGCCATTAATACACAATTGTTGCTTAATATGCTATTTCGATTTTTCAGTGTATAACAAAACAAGTAAGCGTGGTGAAAAAGTAAATAAAATTGACTAGCGGAGCAAAAGTGGGACAACGCGGTCAAATAACAGTAAAAATAATAAAAATATAGTTAGATTTGTCATCAAATTGCAATACATCCATGCTGGTTCTGCTCATTGGCTCAGTGGCAAGAGGAGACGACACAATTCATTCAGAACTAGCCTTTTGTTTTGTGTACATTGTGTATGTGTAGGACAAAGAATGAAGAGAGAAAGAACGCTAAACATCCGATTTCGCGCGCCGTTACTATGTCTTTCCGAGCCGTCTGTATTCCACCGAGCAAACATGTTAAAAGACAGTTCCGGATGAAAAGAATCCATTTTTGCAAACACCTGGCACTGACGCACTATTTTTCAAAATTTATGAATAGAGTAGTTGTAAGAAAAACTCAAAATCCCTTTAAATTTCACCACAACACGTATATTTGGACCTGTCAAAACGTTACACACAAAATCCTACGCCTTCATGACTGTTTAAGCCACGAAAGGGACGTTGCCACTCTCACTCCAAATTTCGTCACCATGTGTGAAAATAAATGACAGAATTTATTATCATGAAAAATGATGGTATATTGGTATATTTTATTAATCCTTGGTCATATGCTTTAGTCTGTGGTATTTACAATGGCGGATATAATGCAATAATAGGGAATATGCATAATATATGATCCAAATAAACCTGAGTTTTTTGTATTCTCTACATAAATTAAATATTTGTGGTGGTTGTTTTTATTCATTTATTTTGTTCTTTACTAAAAAAAAATCTACTACAAATTTTCATGCAAAATTCTTAACTTGCAAAAACATGATACATGTGACGTCACATGTCATGTACATGGTGAATTCCAGTTTCAATTTATTTTTTTGATTATTTCCCATAGGTTAGGAGATTTAGTGGGTAAGAAACATTACATTTGAATAAAAGTAATGTTTAACAATGACCGAAATGGAATTTGTGCAAGGACAATCGAATAACTGGCTGAAAGTTAATGCTTGTATGGCCACACATTTGTCTTTAACATTTCGTTAAAAATACTTATTATTTATTTATTATAATAAAAATAAACGTACAGCCACATATGCTTACTCGAATTTGACGATACTGACTATTAACCCTTTCAGTGCGGCCGTCCGATATATCAGCCGGTTAAGAATTTGTCAGACAGACTACTGACCGATATATATGACACCATGTTAAACACCCCAAACGGACAGCTGTCAGATATATCGAACAAATATTAGATTTTTCATTGCCATGTAGACGGCTGGCGGATAAATCGTGACCGGTCTTCAGGGCATATAGACGAGTGACCGTTCTATCTGACGCGGGTTCCGAAGCTTTGTGCCACACAGACGAGTGACCGTTATATTTGACGCTTGCGGAAATATTCGAAAATTGCCGAACTGTACTGTGTGTAAACTATTGTCTATGATTCTTTAAAATAAACGTGTTTAAACAACTTTTTTGAGAAAATGTATATTCTTTTCGTTGAAGTTTAATAAATGTTGATGCACTATAGCTGAATATAATTTATTTTTAAGAATTAGGAATGCTGACTGATATATATATATATAAATATATATATATATATATATATATATATATATATATATATATATATATATATATATATATATATATATATATATATATATATACAGGGTGTCCCGAAATTAGGGGGCCAAAGTTAAACAGTGCATTCTGTATAGGAGAATAACACTAATTTGTTTAATAAACATGTATCGAAAAATGCCCCCTAACGGAGCTACGGCCCCCTAAATAGGGACCTATGATGATGGTTTTTTTCAAATTATTCCTACAGGGTTGAACATAAAAATATAAGTTTTTGGTATTTTGGTAATTTTGATATGCTGAATCTAGATCTAAAATCAAAACTATTAAAAGTTTGTCATAGGCGTAACATTTGGGGGGGGGGGGGTAAAGGTACAGAAACAGCCCTAACTTTTTTATGAGCTAATGTTTTAATTTTTTTTTCTGAAATTACGAAAATCTAGATCTTATTACCAAAAAAAGGTACTCTTGATTTACATCGCTTAGATGCACCATTTGTGAGAAAAATGCCTTTAAAAGTAACACTGTTTAGCATAGACGGATCAAGTAAAAATTAATTTTCCAATAAAACTTAGTGGCAGGCCATGAAATCGAATGTTTTTACCCAATTTTCTAAAAAATAATGTTACTTTTATAAGCATATTAACGTTTATGTTGTTTTGTAAAAATAATTTTAGAGTTGTGCATTCTTTCACACGAGCATGCACTATGGCTATTATTATTATTTGAGCAATGAAAAAAAATTGGTTTTATGCGTAATTATGTATTGAAAGACTAGCCACTAGAGGAACACTAATTTACTTTAATTAAATGTTCAAACAAATTTCCATTTTGTTGAATGCACAGTCTGGACCTTTTCCTAATATTGTGCGTAGTACGAAGTATTTCGAACCGGTTTTCTTTAATTTGATTTCCAGCCGCATTAATTCGTCTTAGAAGCTCTTCTGGGCTATTTACTTCTGTGGCATAAATAATATTGCACATATTACCCCACCGATAATAATCTAAATCTAAAGGATTTAGATCAGGAGATCGAGCTGGCCAGTTTACTGGGCCACCTCGACCTATCCACCTGTTTGGAAATTTTTCATTTAGCCAGTTTCTCACCGGTTGCTGGAAGAACATCTCTAACCGAGTGCGTATAGGAATATCCTCTAGCAATTCTGCCAGCTCATTTTGAAGGAAATTTAGGTAATGAGGGGCATTTAATCTATTTGGTAAAATAATAGGGCCTACTAATGTTTCCCCTATGATACCTGCCCATACATTGAAAGAAAACCTGTGTTGGAAGTTGGACCTTCGAACAACTCTTGGATTCTCATCACCCCAAAAATGAGTATTATGGCTATTAAATGCCTTGCCTCTTGAGAAGGTTGCCTCATCCGACCACAAAATTTTTCTCAAAGCATTTTGGTGGTTTAGAACCCAATGGCAAAATTGTACACGAGGTGGAAAATCTTCGACTCTTAAATCTTGTACCCTTTGATAATGGAAATGATGTAGTCCCTGCATTTGGGTCATTCGTCCTATCTAAAAAGAATTCATTTGTTGTAAATAAAGCCGGTATCATTACATCTTATTAAACCTAATTAAATTTACAAAAATGATAAAAGCGAGCTCGACTTTTAACAGATTCATTTCGGGATTCATTGTTTAATGCACTTTTGACACCATGGAGAAAATTATTTGCCCGGGTTAAACATCATTAAATTATTTTGAGTGCCGGAAACAAATCTAATAAATATGGATACGAGCATACTTACAATTGATTTAGGGATATTGGTAATATTTGCCAGCGGTCTTATTGCTATTTGAGGATTTTCCTCAATTCTATTTAGCGCTCCCTCCAAATTATAATTTCCCGTAGGCCTTCCTTGCCCCTGGGATCGCCTAAATGATCCATGTTCCACTAAATTTCTATGTACACGGCTAAAAACTTTCCGATGGTAGTCTTCTTGTCGGAAACCGTCTTTGGTACTCTCGTACAGCGGCACGTGCATTACCATTGCAGTAACCGTAAATAAAATGAATATCAGCTAATTCCCTGTTTGGAAAACGCTCCATAATTAAAAACTTAACAAAAATCGGGCCAGAATATGTCGAATAAACTATCAAAATAAATGTCAACCTGACAAATAACAAACATCTCTTTTTTCAATGCCTACTACTAAGTTTTAGTGAAAATATGGGATATCTATGCTAAACAGTGATACTTTTAAATGCGTTTTTCTCACAAATGGTGCATCTAGGCGATGTAAATCAAGAGTACCTTTTTTTGGTAGAAAGCTCTGGGTTTTCATAATTTCAGAAAAAAAAATTAAAATATTAACTCATAAAAAAGTTAGGGCTGTTTTTGTACCTTTACCCCCCCCGAATGTTACGCCTATGATAAACTTTTGGTAGTTTTGATTTTAGATCTAGATTCAGCGTGTCAAAATTACCAAAATACCAAAAACTCATGTTTTTATGTTCAACCCTGTAGGAATAATTTGAAAAATACCATCATCATGGGCCCCTTTTTAGGAGGCCGTAGCTCCGTAGGGGGCATTTTTCGATACATGTTTATTAAACAAGTTAGTGTTATTTTCCTATGCAGAATGCACTGTTTAACTTTGGCCCCCTAATTTCGGGACACCCTGTATATATATATATATATATATATATATATATATATATATATATATATATATATATATATATATATATATATATATATATATATATATATATATATCAGTCATCAGTTCCTAATTCTTAAAAATAAATAAATTATATTCAGCTATAGTGCATCAACATTTATTAAACTTCAACAAAAAGAATATACATTTTCTCAAAAAAGTTGTTTAAACACGTTTATTTTAAAGAATCATAGACAATAGTTTACACACAGTACAGTTCGGCAATTTTCGAATATTTCCGCAAGCGTCAAATATAACGGTCACCCTTTCAAGACGGCACCAGTTTTTGTAAAAATTGCCGGAGAGACGGCAGCTCTGCGCTTGCCTGACGGCCTAGTGATATATATATATATATATATATATATATATATATATATATATATATATATATATATATATATATATATATATATATATATATATATATATATATATATATTTATAGGCAAGAACTGTGGAATTATATGGGAGCAGAAATGCTCATGCTACTGTAAGGCCTCTGATGAGTCGATGTGGTGTCTTTTAACAACTTAGACACCGAGGAAGACGAAACAGTAGTTCTCCAGATAATTCCAAACATACTTAACTATGTTCATAAATGAGAATGTCTCAGGTAGTGTGGAGAGGTCGCGAGACTCCCACATCCAAGCTACCATGGGAGATCCGATAAGGATCCCTATGACATTTCTCAGAGAGCAATCTCAAGAACCTCTACCTTTCAAAACTTTCAGGTTGTCTTTTATAGGCAAGAACTGTGGAATTATATGGGAGCAGAAATGCTCATGCTACTGTAAGGCCTCTGATGAGTCGATGTGGTGTCTTTTAACAACTTAGACACCGAGGAAGACGAAACAGTAGTTCTCCAGATAATTCCAAACATACATACCTATATATATATAGATATATATATATATATATATATATATATATATATATATATATATATATATATGTATATATATATATATATATATATATATATATATATATATATATATATATATATATATATCTATATATCTATATATATATATATATATATATATATATATATATATATATATATATATATATATATATATATATATATATATATATATATATGTCACTAGGCCGTCAGGCAAGCGCAGAGCTGCCGTCTCTCCGGCAATTTTTACAAAAACTGGTGCCGTCTTGAAAGGGTTAATGCTACCGATTTCTAAAAATAATTGATTAACTTTGCACTAGGTATGTACTTTCTGCCAACATCGGCTCTCCTGGGCACGTAAATAATGAGATTTTAAGGGCACTTGCAGATGGTAGTTTTGCACATTGGCACAATACCATATTTTTAGGGTGTTTTTTTTTATTAGACTTCATTATTTAAGAAAAATAATTAGGTATACACAAATTATACTGTAATAAAAAACAAACAACTGTAACACAAACAACAAGTACTGTCTAGGCAAATAAGGCGGCCCTCCTCATGCTACTCGTCTAAATGCACACCATTTCTTCCGAAGTTAAATTTAATTGGTTGATGTCGTGTTGCGAAGAGGAAAAAAGAAATCGGATACAGTATGTGACGCTAGAAAATGTGGATTTTTTTGTGTTGCATAACAAACCTGTTTAACTTTAGGTCTTGTAGACTGATATTTTGCCACTCCTAAGCGTACAATATTACAAATAATAAGAATCAGTTTGATATAGATACAATCGTACGAGAAAAGGCGCGCTTGGTTTCGGACTATCACAGAAGTTGTCGATTCATATACGTTTGTATATAGCACTCTAGATTAAGCTTTACGTTAACATGTAGATTGACACTTATTTTTGCTTATCTCCTGACGTCACTTGGCACTGAGGGCAAATGGCTGTCTTTAAATTGTAATAAATTATACCAAAAGGTAAACATTTTTTTTTTAAATTATCCTAGTAATTTTCTTCAAAATAATATTTTTGGGTTTGTAATGACTTCCTTAAACGATTTATGAATTAAAAAATACATGCATATTTCTTAGTAGAAAACGATCTTTCTGCATAGCAAAAGATAATATTCGCGAATTTCAAATATTACCAGATTACTTTGGGTTCTTCTTAGTTTGTTAATATTAAAATACGTATTCAACAAAAGCACATATTTTATTATTACGAATTTCGAAACTTATTACAAAAAGAGAATACTTCATATAGTTCTAAATAGGGAACGTAAAAGTAGAAAGACATTTTGTCCCGAGGAGAAAAACGTATCCTTGGACAAAATAAAATCTTTAAGTGCAACAGAGTACAGTGTTCAGAGTTCTTCAGATTCCGATGTTTACTATTTTGTAGATATGTTATCGTGCAGATGCACTTGTTCACAAGAAAGAAACTACTGAAAAATTATGCAAACACCAGTGTGCGGTTATAAAATATTTCCATGTTGATAATGTAGTAAATACGTTGATCACGGCCACTAATAAAATGGTGTATGAAAAAGCAACCAATATAAAATCTTCTTCGCAAACATTTGCTCCACTAATTTTAAAAGACTTTCAGAATGCTGATGACATTGAAAATGGGACAATTACTACCGACATACAAAATATGAATGGTGTACAACAAAAGTTAGAAGATAATCACTAATCAGTATTCTGGAACAACCAGTAATGACAATCTGTGCGAAGAAGATATTGAAACGGTCAACAAAAATTGGAAAACATTTAGTAAAGGAGTAATGGACCATTTAGAAAATGATCCTGTTGGTTCTTATCCTGCTATTAAAACATTTCTACATAATTCGGAGGTTCATGGTGGAAGTGCTGGTTCTTTGACGCCAGGGCTTTATACATCTTTTAAATATAAGGGTGTAGATACTAAAAACAAAAAATACACGTCCAGAAAAGGAAAGAAAATTGTTGTGCAACCAACTTCTGTTGCAAAAAGAAAATCTTGTGGAATGAGTCGACGCAAAAATTTAACAGCAGGAATAAAAGTAGGGTCAGTGCTGGTTAGACGCAAAACTAAAGCTCCTCGTGCACTACAAGCATGTGTCGAAGAAAATATTGGTTTAGGGGTTAATAAATTAAAAAAAAATGTATTGTTAGTGGAATAAGTTTCGTTTATACTTTATAATTTTGGACTTTCTTTTTTTTGTATCTTCTGACACCCCATGAAGACCGAAGTCTAAGTACTATGTACCGTGGGTGTACTGGGGAATCGACTCACACATCCAGAGCTGGAAACATCCGTAGGGATTTCACCAGCCCTTTAAGAGGATGTGTGGGGTGGTACCACCTCGGTCGAGGAAGAATTCCTCTACCACCTTCCTTCCTTCTTTAAAAGTATCCCATAAAATCAGGTGTTGCCATTTAGACAAATCATCGACGAAATGTCGTTTCATGAGAGGCCCCTGTATACATTTTGTTCAACAAAAAATGTTCACCTAAAAATAAGAAGCGACGGTTCCAAGCGATTTTTCCAAAACCAATCTGGTTTAAATGTATTGAATTTATTCCATTTAAAAACTCACACTGTCTAAAATGGTATGGGTTGTTCTATCTAAAAAATATAACTGTCATTGTGTTTTAGTTATCATGTTTAAGTAAAAATATTCCATTCACAAAGTAAGGAAACTCTACTCTTATTTTCCCTTTTCGTTGAATAAAAAAAAAATCTATCGGACCTTATTTCTAACTAATCACCTTTTGCACAGTTACATAAAGTGCCACCGTCTAGCTTCGATGCTCATATTTTGCTAACGCTAGGCCCGAATCTAGCCGACGTTATTATACGTTGGCAGAAAATGAATATGCACTTATTCAATAATAGAGAATGCCTTAAAATTGCAACTGCACATATGTACTTGTGGCAAAGTACGCGATTAGCGAAGGTGTCATTCTTGGTTTAAGCCATACTGGTCCCATTTTTGTTTATATGTCACTGGTGTACAGAACATGTTCAGAACACTTTCATATTTTTGTTTTTCTTCTTTTGGACATTTCGCCACAAAGTTACCTAAACTGATATAAGTAACTTCGTTTGAAAATATACCGTTTAACTATTGACTGCAATAAAATTTACAGGACATATAGAGTCCTAAACAAACAATATACCTCAAAGGTGTCAGGGTTGAACTTGCGTCAATTTAGGCTAAGAAACTAGAGTAATTTTCACGACCTAATAAAACGTGGCAATAATGAAATTATTTCTATGCTCTATGTATTTTTATTTAATATAATTTAATATATTTTTTAATATTTAGAGCATTACACTAACTAACCAATTCTGTTTCGCTATCGCAGTCTTCGTCATCTACACTAATTACAAGCGTTTGAACGTTATCTATGTGAAAATAAAAGCCTTCAATATTAATTACTTGTCCAATGGAATTTTTCCAACTTTCTGCAAAAACAAAATCTATACAATCCTATAACGCTGACACTAAGAGGTGGTGAAGTGCTTCCAACTTACTTTTGATTTCACTTGACTCCACACATACTCGGTTGGATTAAAAATACAACAATAATGAGAAAGGTGCAAAACGGTATGTTCAATTTTTGCCGCAGTGGTGTCACACAGATATTGTTTCTTAATATTAAATGTTCCTAGAGCCTCCATTGTTTACAATTTTCTTCGCGTCTGGCGGAAAAATAATGTTTCCTTATAATTTTAACGCTGCAGATCAAAGCCACACCGTTAACAACACGCACCCATGGACGCCACATTGTTTGAACACTTATCAATAAATAGCACTTGCGAACTCAATCTAACAACTGCACTGCCTATAAGACGGATACAAACTAAAACTCTCTGTATATAATTTCTTTTTTCAATAAAATGAACCAACTTCACAAAAGGAAAAGCACTAAAAAGTATGAAATAATTATTCTATGTATTTATAACTGAGGTTAATGGTAAATCTAATTTTGTTCAAATTTAGATCACTTGTACATCAAAGTTCTAAACTTTGAAGTCGGCGGAATTTTAAAGTATAATAGGAATCCTTAATACATTAAAATATTAAAAACTTCTTAATAGTGAGTAATATTTTTAGTTATTTATTCCTAGGCCTAAAGGTAACACTAATTATTGTGTTTGACTTTAAGTAATTTATACACCAAAGTTCTAAACTTTAAAGTAAGCAACTCCTTATCAATTGTTTATGAATTGTCATTACGGATCCTTATACTGTGAATAGGGATTGCAATCCCGCAAAGTGGGATCCCGCAGTCCCGCGGGATCCCGCATCATTTGGCGGCCTGCGGGATCCCGCACCAGCTATGCTGATCCGCGCGGATCCGCATAGCCATAAATAAAGAGTAAACTCTTAAAAAATAACGCGAAAACGTGTATCTGCTAAATATCCGTGGTATCATAATATGAAAATTAATGAGACAGCTTAGGTATTATAAGTATCTTACTTACCTTACAATCAAACTAATCTGATTTACTATAAAAACCAGTAAGACTTATCTCAGGTAGAAAAATAATAAACATTTAAAGCTCAGTTGCCGAAAGTTACTTGTTAATTTAATTGATAAGAAATTTCACTGATTTATAGTCATAGTAGTATAGTTAAGAGAGGCTAGACTTTAAATTACATAATTTTGTTGACTGCAATACTGCTAATTTTTGATATTTATATTAAAAAATTAACTTGGTTTAATAACTAATTAAATAAACGTTAATTTATCGAATTTTATAAAATTAAAAAACCTATGCGGGATCCCTCGTATAAATATTTGAAGTTCATTTGCCCAAAGTTACTTGTTACTTTAGTTAAGAAGAAATTTGATTGATTTATAGTCATAGTAGTAGAGTTAAGAGACGCTAGACTTTAAATTATATAATTTTTTAAACTGAAATACGGTTATCAGTTGATTTTTATAAGAAAAATTTAAAGTTCGTTCAATAATTAATTAAATAAACATTAATTTATGGAATTTTATTTATTTCAAAAACCTATGCAGGATCCCGCGAGATCCCGCGCTATTAGAACCAATCCCGCAAATGCCCTGCGGGATTTAAAACACTGCGGGATTGCAATCACTAACTGTGAAATTGCGTCGACTTCAAAGTTTAGAACTTCGGTGAACAAGTTTCCTACCTAAATTTGAATAAAATAAGTTTACCATTACCCTCAGTTATAAATACGTAAAAATTTTATTTAATACTTTTCAGTGCTTTTCCTTTTGCGAAACTAGTTCATTATTCGCAAAAAAAAATCTTTTAGTGCACCTATTTTCCCTCTCCCCTTTATCCTATCTCTCCTTCTTTAAATTAATAATACCCATATAATATTAGATTTTCTGACCTCAATAACTCTGAAAATTACATATAGTTAACATTTTTGATGAAATTCCCACCTGGACCATTTCCCCCGCCGTTAATTTTTTTAACATCAGTTACACAAAATTAACTATATATATATATATATATATATATATATATATATATATATATATATATATATATATATATATATATATATATCCCCGAAAATGACACCTTGGTTAACATTTTTGAAGAAATTGCCAGTCGCTCTTTTTTATTTTAAATTAGAATGGTTCCTTAATAACCTCGAAAAGTATTATTAAAATTAGTTTACATTTTTGGAGAAACTTCCAATCGCTCCTTTTTAGCTTCCCCCTGTTAATTCTTCTTAACACCTGTTACACAAAATTAGATTTTTTGACCTCAACAACTCCGAAAATGACATATTTAACATTCACCCCTTCACCACCGTTAATTTTTTTAACATCTGTTATACAAACTTAGATTTTCTGACCTTAATAACCCCCAAAATCACGTATTGGATATCATTTTGGAAGAAATTTCCATCCGCTCCTTTTTATCCCCCCCAACCCCCCCCCCCCCGATCCCCCGCCCCCCTCGGTAGTTTTCTTAACATCTGCTAGGAAACATTAAATTTTTGGACCTCAATAACCCCTAACATTACACATTAGTTAATATTTTGGACAAATTCCAAGTCGCTCCTTTTTATCCCCTGTTCCCCCGGTAATTTTCCTAACATCTGTTACAATAAATTAGATTTTCTGACCTAAATAACCCCGTTAGTCAACATTTTCGGAAAATACTTAGCCGCTCCGGTTTTGTCCCCTCTCAGCCCCTCCTCTTTATTAGTTTTTTAAAGTTAAATATCAACGAAACCACCGTCACACAGCGGAGAATAAATTCAAAAACTTACTGAAATTGGTGCCCGCATTCCGAAGTATATACACAAAATGTGTCGATCTCCACGAGTTTTTTTAGTTTTTCATATTTTTTAGGTAACGCACATACTGGTCGAATTCGTCTCTTGAGAAATCGGTTAAAAATGCTACGGATGGATTTAAATTACAGGTAAAATTTAAAGATCCTAATGACACCATTAAAATATTGGGTTCCAGCCCAGCACTAGTTACTTGGAAATAAAGAACGTTTTTTGCATTAGGTAGCAACAAGGTATATTTTGAACGAACTATATCTAGTTTGCTAACATTGTCAAAGATAAAACGAAATAAAATACATAACACGAATAAAATAATTTATAATTTTTAAAATATAACACTAAACCAAATATCAAGTTTTAATAATTTTGCTTATTTTTTCTTTCTTTCAGTTTCAATTCACTTTTCAACAGAGTAAAAGTCAAATGATGCCTCAAATAAATATCTTAATAAGCAACTTTTCTAGCCAGAAACGACCTAAGTTTTACCCTACAGCTACACCGACCCTTTTTGTGGTAGTTTCAACACCTTTTAGTTCTCTTTCTATAGGGTAAAATAAGCATTTCGAATTTCAAATTAATGTTTATGATAGCGGAAGTTTTCGAATAGTCAAATTGCTGTAATTACGCATAAAGCAGAAGCTAGATGTTATAATAAAATCTTGTAAAAAATACTTTTTAAAAACGAGTTTTTATTATTTAGATGTACTAAAACGAAAAAAATAAGTATAGTTTTTTCATTGTGGCAATGCTAAATGCTATTTATAAGTTAGTTCGCGTGGGTGGATCCTAATAAAAGTAGTATCAAAGTTATCACTGAAACAGATGTAATATATTATGTTATATTTATGGTCTTAAAAGCTTGTAGCGCGCGAATAGTTCATACAGGCATTAATTTTGTTTGACAGAAATTGTAAGTAGATCACTAAGTATGTATTTTATTCTTTTCTATACACGCGACAAGCTTTCAAGACAATAAATTTAACATAATATATTATATCTGTTTCAGTGATACTTAGATACTACTTTTAATAGGATCCACCCACGCGAAATAAGTCCACTTATAAATAGCATTTAGCATTGCCACAATGAAAAAACTATACATATTTTTTTCATTTTAGTACATCTAAATAATAAAAGCTTGTTTTTAAAAAGAATTTTTTTACAAAATTTTATTTTTAAATTTTTAGTTATGTCTTATCCTATGCATTTCTGATAATGCATCACTATTACAAGAAATTTTACCTGTTATCGTATTCTACTCGTCAAACCCTTTCATTTGATGCCCATATCAAGGGGATTGTGCATAAAAAGGTAATCCGCCATCTTGTAGCGTCCGCCATAGTGAGTTTAGAATGACGTCACATTAAGGTGACAACCGTACTGTTTTATCCAAGACAGTACTCTTTTTTAGCATCACTGTTCTGGGTAAATCACGATAACAGAAAACCCAGTAAAAGTACTGTTTTTTTGAAAGGTGTCCTGGAAAACGATGGATCAGACATTAAGGGAGAGATGAAAATGAAAGTAGAATGCAATAATTATGTACAAGGAAATGAAATGCAAAATTCAGAAACGAATTATTGTAATTGTATTTAACCTTAAATCGACTTTTAATCGTCCATTCCTATCTTACGCGGCCACCTCTAGGCGCGGCTGGATTAAATGTAAACCGCGAGTGAATGATTCGACAAACGTCTTTGCACTTCTTGGTATAAATACAAGACCAACTAGTGCGATGTATGTTCACACTACTTTCGGGTCTTTTTAGATATTTTACATCATTTCTTTAGTCGTATTCTGACGTATAAAGCCGGCATCCCATGCATACGATTTCCGACGTCCGGTATCCGAAAATAATTTGGTTTTCATACGAAAATATTTCGCATATCCCATGGATCGGCTGTCGTGTCCAAATTTCTGTAAAAAAGGATTTAATAAATTGTGGTGAGCTCTTTGTAACCAAACCAAACCTTTTTTCATTGGAAAATAACACATTGCGCCACGCACCGAGGCAATAGCCAGCTTCTATGTTCCTGAGCTCATTGAGCTTATGTGGCTATATGTCGAGGTAATAGCCTAGGGACTCGTAAGGGTCTTCTTGATCTTAAATTGTCCCATTGAAATCTTCCCCTAATAGTGGTACTAGAAATTGACCTTTGCTTAGTCCTTAAAAAATTACCTCGCAGAGCTGTTACTGAACCTGTTTGGTTCCAAGAGCATAATTTGTTACACCACGATCTTCTCTAGGATGACCAATTCCACGTCTTCGATCGACACTTCCAGTTTCCTGATATAACTGCACAATGCGAAAACTTCTTGAAATTCCAAGCCGATCTGAAATTTGATTATTTGGCATGCATTCATCATGTAACGCCACTATTCCGGCGTTCACGTAAGAAATATTATATTCTTGACTTTTTAGAGAAAAAATGTATACCAGTTAACCGATTTCGAAATATTTGCCATTTGGCATCAGATGAGACATATTTTTAACATCAACTGTTTAAAAAAAATCACATATCCCGGCATTTTTGAACGAAAAATTAACAAATTAAACACGACTTCATAAATGTTTTTCATTTACTGACCATTTTTGGAAGATTAATGTTTATCGAGGGATAAAGTTTTTGATGTAAACAATTTTTTTATATTTATAAAGGTCCTAAAAACTTCTACTTTAAATTGCGAATAAATTTGGCCGGCGCGAAATGTGTTTTTTAAATAGATATACCTTGGAGGTCCAAGAATTAATGCACTGAGGTTGTTTTTAACTATTATAATAATAAATAAAAATATTTTCTCTTACAAATTTTCATACAAAATTCAAAATTGCTAAACGTGATCTTATTGGTTGTGGCGTCACATGATATGTAAATAAAAGTGCTGTTATGGCTGGTGTACTGCAAATTATAGTGTTAATGTATCTTCTTTGTTATTTCGCGAAAATTAGGAGGTTTCGCGGACAAGAAACATTACATTTCAAAAGAGATTAATCAACAATAACCCCAATAACAATCGGATGATTTGTGGGCTAACAAACCTATTCTATTTTCTCCGTTGCCTCATTTATGATGAGTACCTATTTTTCTACAAATCCTGACTTTATTTACATACATGTGCGGAAATTAAAGGAGTAAAAGCTGAAAGGTACCTATTTCTTTAAGAAATATTACCTATTATGTGGTAATAAGCTCCCAATACATTTTTTATTTATCTTACGCTATACTTTGACAGGGGTAAATAATAACCTCATCATTTGTGTTCAATATTTCGATTGTATTTATTATAAGTACCATAAAAATCAATGACTAGCAAAATACATATGCTTACTTGAATTTGGGGATACTACCACTTAATATTATTTATGAAAATTTTTTAATCAACTTGGCACTGTTTTCTTGTTACTCCGGCTGTTCTTGACACAAGAAGAAAAAAACGAGTACCTATTCGGGGCCTTTGCCGTGGCATTTTTTCATATTGGCACAATACAATACTTATAGGGTAGTTTTTAAGAAATTTCATTGTTTAATAAGAAAAATTACACCAAAATTACACTATAATCAAAAAACGAACTTCACGCGAACCACAAATAGTTTTATTTAACATTACAGATGAACGATTCGGGTTAGGTGTGGTGAGTAGGTATAGGCAACTGAAATTGTTGAAAACAATACGATTGATCACGCGTGATTTAGACAATATCTGATGTTGCTTATGGGCGCGGGCAAAGAGCTGCTTTTTACAATGTAATAAGTTATACCGGAGATTAAATAAAACGTTTTACTTAAATTTTCCTAGTAATTCTTCAAAATAACATTTTTTGGTTTGTAATGACAATTTGTAATGAATTCGCTATGGAAGCAGTAATTAACTGAGACAAGTATTAAATATCCACTAGTTGTATTTTACGCCACTAGTTTGTTATTATTTTTTTATGAAATTGGTTGCGCTGATATACAAGATGTACAATTTTAAATAGTATTTTTAGTGCTGCTTTAATGCGAAAACGTAATTTTGAAAAAGCTATTTGAATAAACCCAAAGCTTTATACTTTCGGAGAAATATACATATACACGATGAGCATCTTAAAAGAATTGTAAAAGAATTAATTTCTATTTTTGCGCGGTTTTCGCTATCTTTGTTGTACGATTCGTTTCAAACAAACTGGATTTTACGTACAGTTGATCTTTTACCATGGATGTAAAAAAAGCACACTACACCAGACTTTTTGGTGGGCAACTTAAAAATTAATTTTGTTGGTTTTGCCATTAATTGAAGCACTATCCGAAAGAAATATTACCTATTCAGTACTTAGTGTATTTAGCATAAGTAGTATATTACTCTATTTACGAAGTTAGGTGTGCTTTAATACAGGGTGTTCAATTTTAAATAGATTTTTTGTTATTTCTGCTTTAAATTGGGAATGAAAGTTTAAAAATAAGAATTCGATGTACCTACATAAAGCTTTTGGTTACAATTTAAATTTTTCATAATATACAAACATGAAAAAATAAATAGTCTGTTAAATTTTGCCACACTAGAAGTGTCTAAAAACTTTATAACATTGGTTTTACTCTTAACAACTTTTTTTTTAAACTCATTCATATCATTACTTTGGCCACAAAAGATTGAGTTCCGGGCGCCACCGCAATTGCTTTGTCTGTATTTCACCGAGCAAACCTTGGGCCTTCTATCATTTTGTTCATATAAAATTTTATATAAGGTTTCCTTTTTTTTTCATTGACAACCAAGGGTAGGGTGAAGCTGGGGTCTTTAAAAGCAGCTCGACTTTTAGCATTACTTCATTACATTCGTTCACCTCAAAATGGCAACTTCAGATGATGGATACTCAAGCGACGAAGGACGTAATGTTCCTATGAATATAGAGGTGTACAAATTAGGCGGAGAAATGTTTTTACCGTCAGTTCTACCAGGGTGTGCACCTGATACGTGTGAGTCATGATGACTATTGCATTGGGTGCTATGCAGCCTTTGAAAATAAGTCGCCTGGTGACCAATTCACTAGTTACCATGTCACTCAGGATTTCAGTAGTAACATGCACATACCGAAATGTAAAGCGTGTGGAGTGAAGCTCGGGTTGATTCAACACAAGAGTGTATATCTTATTTGTAATTAAATCTGATTACAAATAAGATATACCCACCACGACAGCTGACCAGACCCCGATAAAAATCCGTCCTTTTCAGGGCGACAGAATATTTTGATCGTAGTTACCTAATGCCACGTCATCTGTGACATTAAATAGAAATTATTAAGTCCAGTCGGATCGAGTATAATTTTCTTTGTCGTTCACATTTCCAGAACATAATTACACCATTTTTGAGAACTAAAAGCAGTTTTTGACAGTGAACTCCGCCGGTATCATTTTTGGACGGAGTGCATTTGTATAATAAACTCTAGTTTGTTAGAGGTGAAAAGGTGGAGATGAAGTGGTGGAGGGGGTATTTAAATGGTTGCGAGCGAGCCACAGTATCATTTCATTTTTAAATCTTAAAGTACCTACCAAGATATAATTATGAATCCTGAAAGACCATTAAGTCGAGGTTCATCGCTTTATAGCGATGATACCGTCGATATGAATAGTCGATATGGATGAACGACTCTTGGACATTGAACGACTTCTGGACATCGAGGCCTGGGATAATGAACGGGTAGCCGAAGAAGCCGATCTCGGTCAGGAATTGCCAAACATCGATTGGCAAAATGGGGAGTTGTCGGCTGAAGAGATGGAGCCGGACTCCAGTACCGATTGGGTGCTACCGCCGTCGGCGGAAGATCATGATGGTCCGGCTGATTCGTCCACTTGGTGGATCACGGGATATCAGGATGAAGATGATCCAACTGATTCCACCAACTGATTCGTCTGTCCCCGGAATCATGCCCTCCCCGACAAAATTAGCCCTTTTCAGGGCTACAAAATATTTGATCGTAGTTTGTAGTTGATTCATGTCACATAACAAGTAACATGATATTTCTCAAGAAGTAATTTCTTGAATTAACTACTTTTTTGAAAAATAGCATTAGCTACTCTTCTTACAGTTCTTAACCCTGAGTAGGTATAGTTAGTTCTTTTGGCATCACCCAAATCCGGGAGGGATTTTATCTTTTTTTTTTTTTTTCTCTTAATTCTTTATTCCCAACCAACTTAAAGTTTATTACAGGGAATATAACATAACATTAAAATATATAACATTAAAAAAATATAACAGTATTAAGAAAAACTAATAAAATCCTAAAGAAAAATTATTAAAACAGTCAATTCTTTTAAAAATCTTTTTAAGGTGTATTTTAATTTAATTTAATTTAATTCCTTAAAAAAACTGTTAAAAAAAATTCAAATTTTTAAATAATGCTTCTTCAAATGTATTTTAAATAACTGTAATTTCTTGATTTTCTTTATGTTTGTTGGAAGGTCATTATAAATTTTTATGCCATTATGTAATAAAGATTGCATACCAAAATTGCTTTTTACAGGTACTGTTTGCAATAATTTAGTTTGTCTCGTGTTATGATTATGTAAATCATTAGTGGGATAAATCTGTACGTTTGTTTGTTTTTGACTTAATATTAAAGATTGAATGAATATACATGTTTTTAATTTATACAAATTATCAATGTTTAAATATCCTAATGGTTTATATAAATTTATTGTTGGTTCAAGGTATGGTAGTCTGTAAATACACTTAATAATTTTGTTTTGAAGTATTTTTAATGGTTTTAGATTTATCTTATTTGCTGAGCCCCAAATTGAAATTAAATATTGCAATTTTGAATGCACTAAACAATAATAAATATTTTGTAAATATTGTATAGGTACATTATTGCGAATCTTGAATAATATTCCAATTAATGGTGATATGCAACTTCTAAGATTTTCGATGTGTTTTCGCCAATTTAAATTTTCATCTATATATAAGCCCAAAAATTTTATTGTATTGGAGTAAAGAATATTTTTATTATTTATTGTTATACAAGCTGTTTTTTCATTTACTTTTTGTTTATTAATAAGTATATATGCTGATTTATTTAAATTTAACGTTAATTTATGCGAATGTAGCCAGTGAAATAGTATTTCTAAATCATATTTAATATTACACTGAATTTCAGAAATACTATCTGCAAAATAAAGGATTGTTGTATCGTCGGCAAACAATTTTAAATTTCCCCTTAATTTTAATGTAGTTATAGAATTTATGTAAATTAAAAATAAAACAGGACCTAAAATAGATCCTTGTGGGACCCCACAAGTTATTATTTTTGAAGAACTTATATTACTTCCAATTTTGACGTACTGTTTTCTTTTTTTTAAGTAGCTTTTAAACCAGTTATGAACTTTTCCTCTAATGCCTATATTAAGTAATTTATCAAGTAGTATATCATGATTTACCGTGTCAAAAGCTTTACACAAATCCAAAGACAATATGGCACATTTTTTATTTTGATCGATATGTGAACGAATACTTGTAATAAGATCAATAGCTGCTGCCTCAGTGTCTCTGGATTTGCGAAAGCCATATTGAAAATCAGAAATTATTTTTTGTTTTTCTAGAAAGTTAACTAATTTGTTATTCATTATCCTCTCCAAAATTTTTGAAAGAACTGGCAAAACAGAAATTGGTCTATAGTTATTTGGATTGCTTGTTTTATCATTTTTAAATATAGGTGATATTCTCGCTAATTTCATTTGGTCTGGAAAAGTAGAATTTTGAATAGATAATTTAACTAAAAATTTTAAAATAGGAACCAATTCAATTTTGACTGTTTTAATAATTTTAACTGTGATATTATCAAATCCACAAGCTTTTTTTGGATCTAAATTATCAATTATTTCTTTAATTTCTTCATCGGTAATATCACTTTCATCTAAAAACATAGAATTTTGATTTTGCTTTTCATCTGGTCTGTTTTTAAAGGGAATTTGATCTGACAATTTTTGACCAACATTTATAAAATGGCTGTTCATTTCTTCACATATTGCTTCTTCACTCTCAATTTTGTAGTTGTCAATTAACAGATAGTCTATATTAGGGCTATGGCTTTTTACGTTTCCTGTTAATAGCATATTTATGTTTTCCCATATCTTTTTCTGACTGCTGTTTTTAAATTGTTCTTCGAAATATTTTTGCTTTGTTAGTCTAATTTTGTCTTTAACCAATTTGTTGTAAATATTAAATGAATTTGTAAACTCTACGTTCGCTAAATTTTTCTTCTTTTTTCGATAATAGGTGTCGCGTATCTTAATAAGATTGGCTAATTCTTCATTAAACCATGGCTTGGAATTTCTTTTTAGAGTAACTGTTTTTGTATAGAAGCAGTTCTTAAAGATGTTAACTATTAAATTATAAAATTCATTTACATTGTGAAACGAAAATTTGTTCTGATTTAAAATAAACAGTTCATTTTTTAGTTGTTGTGCATTAAATTTATTAATAGTCATATGTTCGTGTCTTGAATTTTGCTTTTTTGATTTTATAAAAATATCAATCACTTGAATTTTGTGATCACTCAAAGAGCTGTCTATAAATTTTATTTTGATTTCCTTCTGTGAATTTGATGCTACATGGTCTATTAAAGTACTAGTGTTGTTTGTTTCTCTTGTTGCAATATTTGTGTTGCATAACTTGAAGTTATTTGTATTGTATACATCCATCAGAAATTTTGTATCATTGTTTTCATCTAAAATATTAACATTTACGTCTCCAATTAAAAAACATTCCGAATTTACTGTTGTTACTTTTTCAAGCTCTTGGTCTAGAAATGTCATAAAGTCTTTATTTTTTGTAGATGGCGGTTTATAAACTGCACAAATAATAAAATTCAACGGTTTTATTTTAAGCGCATTATATGAAATCTCATTTTCAATTTTTTTGATAATTTCAACACTATGATTACTTCTAACAAAAATTCCCAGCCCTCCACCTGTCTTTCTTCTTGTTGCATAAAATGAATTAAAGTCTACGAAATTATAATATTTTTGTTCTTCTGTTTTTACCCATGTTTCAGTAATCACTATAATTTCAGCATTTTCGTTATTAATTATTATTTCCAGTTCATCCATTTTATTTTTCATTGATCTCGAGTTTACATAAAGAATTCTAAATGTATTTATCTGTTTACTAATATTCCTATTATTATTTAAATTGTTCATGATTAAGAGTAATTAATATTTTCTTTACATTTCTCAATTTTTTTTTGATGTAATGGACAATCTGCGCTAAGTGCCCCGTGCTTATAGGATATGTTAGAGTTATATTTTGCATTATAGTTTTTACAGTTAATACATAAAGGGCTTTTTTCTTGACATTTCCACAAATTATGGTTACCAGCACAAAAAGAGCAAATTTGGTTTTTATCACACTGTGAAGCTTTGTGTCCGTAGCTGTAACATTTGTAGCAAACTTGTATATTAAATTCTTCTTTTATTTTGCATCTGTTCCATCCCAAAAAGATCTCCTTATTAGCCAATTTTCTGAAACAGTTTCCATTACATTCTATATAAATTATAAATTTTTTTGTATATTTTGATTGTCTTGTATATGTTATGTTCAAGATATCTTCGTCATTCAAATATCCTAATGTTTTCAGTTCATCAGTAAGTTCTTCCTGTGTGTACTCCTTTCCTGAACCAATTAAAACCAATCTTGGTAATTTTATTTTTGAAGTTTGAACTGTATAATTTCTATTTAATTTTTCTTCAGATATTTTTTTTAGTCTCTGAATTTCTTCTCTTGTATTTGCTTTTATGATGATGCCACCATTTCTAATATCTTTAACTTCTTTTACTGCTGCCTTAACACCACTCAGATTAACTTTCCTTTGTAAGTCTTCTCTTGTCTGCTTACTATTTTGATTATTTTTTGGTTTAATAATAATAACGGGTATTTTTTCTTTTTCAATTAAATTATTCTTAGGCTCTTTTAGTACTGCAGAGTATAATTTGCCAGTATCTAGCTGGTTTATATTGTTCCCCTCAAAAATTTTAAATAGTTTTTCAATGTTTGTTTCAATTTGGCTAATTTTATTTATTACCTGGCAATTCTCAAAATTTTCGATCTTCTTTACTAAATATTCTACTTTGCTGTATATTTCATAAATATATTTCTTCAATAAAGTATTTTCTTCTTTCAATTCTTGCAAACTAGTATCTGATTTTCCATTTCCATTATTTGAACAATCCATACATTGCCATTCTTTTTTCTTCTTTTTTAAATCGGAAACTTCTTTTTTTGTTAGCATAGAGCAGTTTAAACAAAACAATTTAATACAATAAGAACATCCAACAAACACTAATTTTTTGTTGAATGACAAAGAACATTTTGAGCATTTCTCATTTTTGTCTGATGAAGACTCTGCTTCTCTTTGGTCTTGAGAATTAATAATAAAATTTTTAACGTATTCACAATACTTATTATCCTGTGGATATTTTGGTGGTAAGTAAAGACTTTCTTCTTCGGAATTTTCAATATTTTCGTCCATTTCTGTATCCGGATTGACTGACTTTGACAGTGATGTTTTTCTTCGTTTTTTGTTACCCATTTTTACTATTAAATTTTACTGAAAGGCTCCTACTTCTATTATTTTAGAATCTTTATCACTTTAAATGTTGTCTGATAATATTTAACGCATTTTTTCTTTAATGGGAACTTCGCAATTTTAATTTTAAAAATTTGACAAACTACGACGTGCTCTGACTTTGACTTTCAAAATATCTTGTAATCTATGACGTCATATCTCGAACACCATTGCGCATTTGTCAATTTCAAGTACGTCATCGGAGTCTACGTCGGCGGGGCTTACGTCAGCAATATAAATCTCAGCTGTCACTTGTCATATAAGATCTGTCAAATGTCAACTGTCACTTGTCAAATGCGGTAATCGGCCCTTCGGTTTCAGTAGGCCAAATGTCAGCTGTCACTTGTGAAAGGTGAAAATCGAAAAATTGACATGTCACGTGTTCTGGGTGGTGTCAGAAGACGTTTAAAAAAAGAATGGTGTTGATCGGCCCATTGGTTCCAGAGATATAGTTTTTTGCGATTAGTGCCCTAACGGTTAAGGGTGGAAAGGCGAAATTCGAGTGTTTGATAGAAATCGAAAATACCGTTCAATTGATGAAAAAATTTTTCGAAAATTTCTACCAACAACGTTGCTAGCGGCCTTAATGTTGTCGAAAATATACCGTTCATTTTAGTGCCCCCCGAACGGTAAGAAGGGGGTAGGGGAAATTCGGATGTTTGGTCGAGAGAGGCCGAAAAGACCTTTGGCGAATGAAACAAGTTTTGAAAAATCTTTACTGGTAAAGAAAACTTTTACATCACCCCGTATAATAAATTTTATATTAAGTATATAAATGATGAATATTATTTTAGGTTAAGGTCAATAAGGTTATCACTTGTTTTCAGCTCGGGCATGGTAACAGCATCGTAGTCAGTGGATGATAAATAAAACGTTGGGTTGGTGAAAATTATTTTTTATTTAATCATGTTGTCTAATTGTCTTAAAAATATTAAATATTAGATTACTTAACAATAATGAACAAGCTATAGTTATAAATATAATTAAATTAAAAGCACTGTTCGATAATGATGATGGCGTGGTAGTTAATGTATCTTCACTAATTAATGTCTTACAATCTGTTTCGCCAACGGTGTTATCTCGAAAGATGAACTTCACTTTGAATCGAAGAAAGCTGCGGGATTCTGCTGCAGGAACTTTCATAGAGAAAACAGGCGTTTGCTGATTGTCTATTCTTTCGTAAACCATCTCTAGCCATGTATTATTGGAGGGAAAATCCTTGGTTTCAATCATGATGGCTGCATCCTTAACATTATTTGACATGTAGAGGTAGAATATGTTGTGCGTTAACGCAACTAGGAGAATGTAGGACGAACTTAACACGGCCATGGCTAACGTCAAAATGATTCAAAACTGAGAATGGTAGAGATTTATAAGATCGTAGATGTGTATAATTCCACTGAATGATAACACCAAGAGCGGTATTAAGAACAGATAACTAACATGGAGAGTTCTGAGCGGTTCCTGTAGTTTTATCTCCTTCTTCTTCAAGCTGCGGGATGTAACTACCTTTTTCAGTAGACGACACTTCCACAATATTTTAGCTAACTAACAATGTGTGGAGTACTTGTAGTGGTTTCGTGTTTTGTAATTATTTGTAACTTGTTCCAACAAGTCGATCAATTTATGATTACCATTCAAGGTAAATAACTTAAACTAATGTTCTTGGAATGCCCGAATTACTCGTTCAGCAATAGAAGCCTTTAAAATACTAAAGATATGATATATATGATGTATACTCTTTCCCATTATCTGTAACCAGCTTTTTCGGAATCGTCCGAGACTGTTTAACCGTATGATCCATTGCTTTAGTCACATCCTGGGCATTTTTGACTTTAGAGGTCTTGTCCAAAGAAATTTTGAAAAACAATCAATTACAACCAAAATATATATATATTGGTTGTAATTGATTGTTGAATTGAAGATTTTTATTATTTCATTAACAAGCTAAAAATATATGAAATTACATTTATGGACTATATCGAAACTGTATAAGTTCACTTCTCCTTAAACATATGGCTCGAAAACCCTGTTCTGCATCATAATAATCTTCATCATCGCCACTTATTTCGCGCATATACTCTTCATCAGAAGAGTCGAATGGGGCATCCGGTAGCGACGTTCTACCTGGTGACGACGGTGATGATGAACTATCTCCATTGACTTCTTCTGTAAAAGAGTTGGAATTTTGCTGTCGCTGCTGCTGCTTTAACAAATCTCCTCCTTCGCTTAAGATGATTGGGGTTTGAGCGGGTTGGGTGATATGCGATGATAATGAGAATTGTTCTTCCTGCTCCTTTCTGTGCTCATTTTGACATCATTCACAGAAACACATTTGTCCCACGAGCAATTCCAAATTTTCGCAATTGGCACACATCTGACGACCGTTTACACAGAACGGATATACAACTAAAATTTGACGTTCACCTTTTGGTGATTGCATTTTTAGCAAGTAAATTACTATGTAGTATTCCAGAAGTACTTTATACAGACTAAAACAAGAAATTTTTGTGCCTCTATTTGTATCTGTTAGATGACCTTCAGACCCCCTCCACTCCCATATTTGATGTAAAATCGAGGTCACCATACACAGGATAGACTTTTTTCTTTCTCTACATGCGCGTAACACGTCCATTATTCAGACGCTGAATAGCTTTTTCTTGATTAAACAATTTTTAATCAATATTCTTAAATTTTTTGTAACAAACTGCAAAAATCTTCATGTACCTTTTCAGCAAGTTTTTTATTCATTTCATTAAGTTATTTTTCAACATATTTTATATATATTTTTTTTATCAACAGTCTCATTAGTACTGTGAAAAATTGTAATATTTTGATGTTTGCAGATGATATGACGCTGAATTTTAACGTAAATAATGAACAAGGCTGTATCTTACTTCAGGAAGATATAGATAGAGTAACACAGTGGTCGGTTGTTAATCAAATGGGTTTTAATATTGATAAATGTTTTAGTGATACCTAGACTCGGAAGAGGGATCCGGTAATTTTTAATTATAGTATTTGTATTATTGTATTTGACATGGCCAGATCGGGAGAAATGCTTGACCTAGGTGTTATATTCGATAGCCAGTTTACATTTACAAACCACATGGGCGCCGGCATTGAGGTGCAAGCCGGTGCCCTTGCACCCCCCTGGCTCGAGGAAAATCCGGCAAATTTTTCTTTTATTTAGAGGAAGTTGTGGGATAAACAATAACTTTTGTAATTTACAACAGAAAGAAAGTACATAAAAAAAGTTCAATATCTTTTATAATATATTAAGACGAATATATATTAAAATATATTTAATATATTAAGAATAATATTTTTTTAGTATGTTAAGAAATACAATTTTTATTATGAAAGTCACTGTTGGAATAGGAACTTGAGGCGCCTCGGTTGTGGTCCAAATTTGTCCACCACCTTGTCTATGAATTCTATGTCCTCCTTCACTCTTTTTCTATGAACACTGAGCATGTGTTGTTGAGCCTCGCATCTCCCATCGTTGATCGATTCCACGTCTTGACACGTCTTAACGTACTAAATGAGCGTTCAATGCTACATATAGTCGCTGGAATGGTTAGGCCAATTTTGATTGCTTTGCATATCGCTGGGAAAAACGGAATGGTTTCAGCAATTAAATCTGCGTATTCATTAATAGATTTATTCAAGGCTGCATCGTTCAATTTATCTGAGTTACACATCTCGTACCAGGTGGTAGCCTCTGAAATAAAATTCTGTAAAAAACCTCCATAAAAGTTCTGTATATTTTCTGCAATGACTAAAAATGAAGATTTGTCTAATTTTCTTATTTTTTCTGGGTGGAGCTGCATAAGCGAAAATGCTTTGTGTGTAGGAGAAAATCGATTTCTCAGAGAAGAAATTATTGAGTCCAAATATGGGGTGTAGATGGATATTCTGAAGAATTCTTCCGTATTTTCAGATGGTTGATTTGATCTGTAGGTCTGTCTTCCCACCACTCGAGGACGTTTAAGTTCAACATCCAGTTCTTCGCAAATTTTTTGAGCTTTCTTGAAAATGATCACAAATTCCATCGTAACATTATCACGGTGAGGTTGAAGCACGTCCGTTAATTCATTTATGTGATCGTGTATTACCTTTATATTCATATTTACTTGTTGCAATTGGTTGCACACGGGTTCAAGTTTGGCAGAATAGGCAGCAATTACCAAGAGTGTCACGATGTATGTTGGAGTTGTTGCAGTCATATAGAGCTGATATGCTTTGGTTTTCGTTTTTGAGTTCGGTGCGTTGTGCGAAAGTTCTTCTAAAACTCGTACAGTAGTAATAAAATTTTCGGAAAACTTTCTGATACTGAATAATAGTTTCCGAAATGGCTTTCGCATTCAACTCTTGCAGGGGCACATATCCAAGAAATTCTTCACAAATTATTGGGTTTTTATTATCTTTATCACAACGTAAATAGCAAACTCCAATCGATAATTGCTCTGTACCACTAATATAGGCAGTCTCATCAGCCAACACCGAAAAAGCCGAAGCATGCTTCACTTCTTCAATTATTTTGCTTTTCAGAACATCACAACAAGTTTCTATCAATTCATTTTGAATTTGATGCGATATATACAAAGAGTTTTTTGCTGCTGACTCTAAATGATTTTTCATAACTTTGTTCCCAGAGTCAACTCGAAAATGAATAATGTGTGTGAAAACAGAACCCTCATCGACTTTTCCGTGAAGTGGAAGATCATGCTGTCCGCAAAATAAAATTGTTGAAACAATTGATCGAAGTATCAAACGATTTTGTTCAACTTCCTCGTGACATGTCGTATTTAAAGATTCATAAACACTCAGTTCTCTTCTATCCATTATCCTTTTAAAATCTTTGGAATAAATCAGCGCTTCGCAATGCCACTTACTTGCTGCATGAGACTTTGCAGCTTCATGAAACTTGTGATATTTAACGCAAGGAGAAACAATAAACTGTCCTTGTAGACCGCGCTGCACTGGAGGCCGGAATAAAACACATATTCGACACAGAGGTTCTTTTGCTATAGCTGAGTAGGCCAACCACGGGTAGGTTGTAAGCCATTCAGATCGAAAGACTCGTTTAGCATCAAGATTTACGTCATTTTTAAAAATGTACGTTTCACTAGGATTCCAACGGAAACCTTAGTAATTTCAAACGTAGATCGGCATCGACTTTATAATTAACATCTAAACACAACCCAATATCCAATAAATTCGTTGTGCTTCTGTTAGTAGAATCGAGCAATGCATCTTGTTGAAGATCTCTGCTGGAAGACCTGGTGCCTATAAGCAAAAAAATAGTTGAGCTAAATAACAAAACCATAATGAGAGTTAGGAGATTACACAAAAAACCGGGCCGAAAAATATTTCGACAAAATTATATGCTCCAACGAATTTTTCTAATAACAAATCAGATAATAATAAATGTATGTATAGATTCTAATGTTACCATGGTAATTGTTACAAAATTTAAATTTTTGTTGTAAATTTTTATAATTTTCATGATTATTTTAGAGAAAACAAACGACAATTCGATAAATACGGTATGTAATTTCATTCAAGATCTACCAGCTATGTGGACAGAGAACATGCTAACGAATTAAAAGAACCGCGTCCGGAACTTGAAAAAAAAAAAAGAAATTTTGATACCTGACACCTTAACTCTACACCATGTCCCTAAACATGCGATTTCTTCCATTATGAAAAGAGTTTTCCTGCTCTATCTGAAATTTTTTTAGCTTACTAATTTTTATCATGCTGACATATAAAATGAAAAAAAAATTGATGAAAAAGTTATATTAGAATGTAAAAATAAAATCAACCTCTACAAAATTTATGAAGCCAGATAATAATTTTGATAAATTACATAATAGGATTTTAAGAATATTTTTGTGTTTTGCAATATGCCGGGCCAAAATTATCAAAAAAATACTTTATACTAATTTTCAAAAATGACCTTGTTCAAGTTTCGTCAGAGAGGATAATACAATTTGATGTATTTTCCATTATTATTTCTTTTACTTTTGAACCTTATTGTTCTCCGTGTAAGGACAACAAACAACGCAGCAAATAATTTGGGTACTAACACAAACATAACTTAACTGGATTGGATGTCATAATATGAGGTGTATCACCATCATCAGACTGATGACTCATGTCATCAGTCTTGCGCTTTTTGCACAAAAAACGTCTAATATCACTCATAATTGGAAAAGTACACCGACACGTAAGAACGCTCACTCGCCTTGCGGCTGACTACCCAATATATTTTGTTTGTAAACAGTGAACAGCGTGCGTTCGCACGGTTGCGGGCGGGTATGCCCTTCCCCTACTTTTTTCTTCATTCCCATTTATGCATGTGAAAAAGCATCCAAAAATTGGATGCTCGTCCTCGTTCACATGCATAATTATAATACTCTACTATTTTCTTAGTCAAGTATAGACAAGATATATACTTTTATGAAAAATGCTAGAATTCTCAGTCAAGTTAACTAGTTTATTAAGAAATATACATAAGAAAGTATTAAGCTGAACTAAAAGCTTGAGACATTTTTAAAAAGTTTACTTTGCAGCTAACTTACTTAAAAATTAGTAAAACGTACCTATTCCTTTTTCCAGTACATGCAGGCTTAAAAAAACAAAAAAAAACGCAGAATTGTCTTCTTTTTTGCCCAAGAAACGATTCAAAGTATGTAGATTCTGTAAATTCTGAGAAATTTTTTTTCTCGAGAAGCAATTACTAAATTTTGGCCGAAAATCAGCAAATGATGACTAGAACTCAAAATTGGCACTTTTGCTTGTAAATCAGCATATCTGATAACTCTACCCCCCCCGGTCTCGTAAGTTCCGTGCACCCCCCTGGAAAAAATCCTGCCGGCGCCCATGAAAAACCGTATTGAATATGTTTCCAACAGGGCTCTTAAAATGTATGGCTTCATAGTCAAAAGCTGTAGGCATTTTACAAACGTTCATTGTATTGGAAGGCTTTATATGGCATATATTAGGAGTATTTTGGAATATGCAGCCATCATATGGAGTCCCATATATGGTACTCATAAATACACAATAGAAAGAGTACAAAATAATTCTTATGGTACTTAAATTTTAAAGATACAGGACAATATGATCGGCATATCTCAAACACTTTTGTAAGAATTAAATACAATCTGTATAGTTTGGAAAAGAGAAGAGTTTTTAATTCTGCGATGTTTTTTATAATTTACTTCATAATAAGATTGATGATCCAGCACTGTTGTCAAAATTAAATTTTTATGCACCATCACATAGAACACGAAATCCACCTATTTTATATATGGATCCCTACCGTACAAATAGTTTCCGAAATGCATCAATAAATGTAATGTGTAGGCATGTTAATGCTATACGCCTGGAATGTGATATATTTAACATTAGCAAATCTGAATTAACCACTATATTAAAAAATCTTCTCTTTGTGAATGATTAGTTCACTTAATAGTACATATATTTATTTCTGTTGAAGCCTTCCTACTCTGTAATTGGGCTGTATGCCTGTTGAGGTTGTAAATAAATAAATAAATAAAATAATAACCAAAATTTAATAATGCTCTAGTATTACCGCCAGAGAAAACATGTGAGCTTTGCCCCAAATAAGTTAAGGTGTACTGATCACCGGACCTATTCATCATTTCAATAGTATCCTCTGTCAGAATTTCAGCTACACGTGATGGTAAAAATGTTTCAAATGTTACATTATGTGTTGGATCAAACAGCGTAACAGATCAAACAGGGTAACGATTTTCCAAAACGTGCGGTCAAAAACTTAATTTTTTTTATCATATAAATTTTGCCCACCGTTAATGTAGAGAATTTTCTACGTTCCAGAAATTGAACATTTTGGTTTATCATAGTGTTAATTTCATTGCTCATAATTTAAAATGTGATATAAACAATTACTGTCAAGTACCTTTAATAAACGCTTGTAGAACACACCACAAACACAATATTTTTATATGTCAAAGCAACAGTTAACGCATGCGATGTATGTGTGACTATGAAAGCTATTTTCGAATTGAGCCATATTTATTAGGAAATAATTCAAGGTCAACTATTTAGGGTGGGAGGAATACATTCGGCGACCTCGAAAAAATAAACCACAAATGTAACCTTGAAATAAGCGTCGTACACCTGATCATCACCAAACAAAGAAACATCTGCTCGCGTTCAAGGCCAAGTTCTTGGTTATGACCTTGGAATAACACCTGCGCGTATCAAGGCCAAATATCAATAGCACAGCTGCGCGACCAAGGCCGACCCTACTGCGCTTGCGAAGACTCACATCCGGGTTTCTTTATCTACTGGCTTTCCTGTATTCTGTATTCCATCAAGCAAACCTCTGAAAAGGCAGGTCCGGACGAATCCATTTTCCACACAGTTGGCACTCACGCATCATTCCCCAAAGTTTATGGATAAAGTTCTGTCAAGAAAACCAAAAATCACGTAAAATATACATATACATACGCATAAAAAATACACATACATATGCATATTTCGACCTGCCTGGAAAGTAGAAACGTTGCCACTCTCACTCTAAATTTCAACACCATGAAATGGAAAAAAATAACTAAAAATTTATTATCGCTTTATTAATCCTTAGTCAAATTCTGTAGCCTGTGATATTCATGATTGTGGATAAGTTTTAACCCAAAGTAATTGCGTCATTTTAGTAGAGTCTATTAATCTGCAAATATTCTACATAACTGAGAGCCTGGTAACACTCGCCCTCAAAAAGTATGTGGTGGACCGTATCGTTTGCTTGCTAGTTGCTTTAAAATGAAAATAATGACATGTACACTTGCTATGAGTTAGTCGGGTTTTTATTAAAATAAAGCAGAATATCTGTCCTTTTTTTTCTTTTAAAATCTTGACAATTTATTATTTTCCTGTAGGTCCTTACAAAGGCGTTTAGGCTTGGAACTTGCCGGTTCTCACACAGTCTTGCATATAATGTCCTTGCTTCCCTCGTATTTTTATGCATTTAATATATGTTGTAAATATATCAACCTTTTAGTGCTGACTGTGGCCCATAATAAATACACTATTAATAATTTTTTTTTATCTTCTGACAGCCCACGAAGACCGAGGTCTAAGTACTATGTACCGTGGGTGTACTGGGGAATCGACTCACACATCCAGAGCTGGAAACATCTGTTGGGATTTCACCAGCCGCTTTAAGAGGATGTGTGGGGTGGTACCACCTCGGTCGAAGAAGAATTCCTCTACCACCTTCCACTTTTTGTGACAATCTTACTCAATGTCTGGCCACACCTTTTTTATTAAGCGTGCGGCCGGGCCAGGATTCGAACCTGGTCTAGTGCCGGAGACGCGTCACAAACCCAGCGCGTTTTACCACTGGACTATTGATGACTGAAGCACCTGGTTAGAGCACCTGCCACTTACCTAAAGATTGTCGGTGTTTCCATAGAAAGCTTATATTTATTATTTAAAATTATAGGAAAACAGTAGAACATCGGTGTAGGTAACTTAACATAAAACAAAGCTCGTAGCAAGTAGAATTAAAAAAACAAAAAAATAATATAGCGAGCCCTCTGAAAAAAACTTAAGGTTATTTCTAAATTCACTTATTTGATGTTCATTTGTTTTTTAGTTGCATTTTCTGATGGTTCTTGTACAAATCTACAATTTTTCTAATTTAATCATTTTTCAAATCTCTTCAAATAAGAAACGTATCTATTAGTCCAAATATAATCAATAGTCCTAATCTATCCTAATCTATGAACGTCATGTTTGATTTTTGTTATAGTACCTAAATATACTACAATTTCAGTTATTAGAACTGTCTAGTTCATGTAACTTACGTGTTACTGTTGACTCCTAAACTTCATTTCGTGAGGGAAGTTCGGTGTAAAAATTGTTTAGATCTTCATTTCTTTAAACACTTGTAATAACGCACTACAACTCAAAAATAACACACGACTTTTAAATTATTTAGCGTGGATATGCAAGCAGAAACCGAACCGAAATTCGTTTTTCTGAAACACTCGTATTTCCAAAAGAATAATGCCACGGGCTATGCGCTAAAATAAACAGCACCAAAGAAAAGGGTTGGCAGAAATAACAGTGACAGTATTCCAATAAAAATAGGCTTAATCTTTAGCCCTCAAAAGGGTTGATTAGTGTAAAAAACCCAAGAGGGAGCAGAGTTTGTGAACTTTAAGTTCGTATTTGTATTTTGTTTTTAAATACTGTAATAGCGTATTCGCACGAAATTTAAATATTCTTAATGGGACTATCAAGTATTTTTTTTTTATTTCATAATACAAAAGTACTCCATTCCAAAAGCTTATCCCCAGGAAGCTACAATTTTTTCTGGTCAAATTCACCCTCAAAATAATGGTCAAAATATTTTAAAATGGAGATATGGCCTCTGGTGGCGTAGTCCAACGATGCGCGACAAAAATTTAGGAAATCAATCTTGCGGGTTTCTCATCGAGGTAATGTTATTAAACTAAATTATAAAGTAACGTAATATTCGAAATTTGTACTGAACTATTACACAGAAATTTTAAAAGAACTGAGAAAACAGTCAACGCATAATATTTTATAACCTCAAAAGGAGATTTACGCATGAGTATCAAAGAAATACTAACCATTATTCACCGAATGACAGGAGCAAGGAACTTACACGCCGATATTTGAGCTTTACTATTATTTCTGTTGCAGTTAAATACACTTAGCAAAACTTTCAATCTAAAACTAAATTCGAAAGTTAAAAAATGCTATAAGTTATGCAAAATATAAACATTATCTGTTCTGTTAGTACTAAAACCGTCGAAGGGAAGCATGTCAGTAATGCCGCATCCTTAATTTGATTCGCCACAGAGACAATAGAGATTTTTGAAATTGGTCTGAGCTTTTATAAATGGGGCTCACATAACTCCTCGTCCATTCACCGGGGCAAACTCCACTATGAAGGGATAAGTTATACAGTTTACTCAAGATAGTAGAAGGATATGACCGTTCTCGAGTCTCCGCATGCGCAGTAGGGTCGACCTTGAACGCCCAGGTGTGCTATTGTTATTTGGCCTTGACATGCGCAGGTGTTATTCCAAGGTCAAGGTCTCTTTGTTTGGTTTCTTTGTTTTCTGATGACCAGGTGTACGAGACTGATTTCAAGGTTACATTTGCGGTGCATATTTCCGATGAATGCGAGCAGCTGTTTCTTTGTTTGGTGATGACCAGGTGTACGACACTTATTCCAAGGTTACATTTGCGATGTATTTTTCGAGGTCGCCGGATGTATTCCTCCCACCCTAAATAAATATTTGACCTTGGATTACTTCCTAATAAATCTGGCTCATTTCGAAAATAGCTTTCATAGTCACACATACATCGTATGCGTTAATTGCTGCTTTGGCATATAAAGTATTGTATTTGTGGTGTGTTCTACAAGTGTTTATTCACGGTACTTGACAGTAATTGTTTTTATTGCATTTTAAATCATGAGCATTTCAAAGCAGACCATAGCCGAAATTAACAATATGATAAACCAAGATATTCAATTTCTGGAACGTAGAAAATTCTCTACATTAACGGTGGGCAAAATTTATATGATAAAAAAAATTAATTCTTTGACTTCACGTTTTGGAAAAGCTATTGTCATATTGTTTGATCCAACACATCAAGCAACATTTGAAACATTTTTACCATCACGCGTAGCTGAAATTCTGACAGAGGATACTATTGAAATGATGAATAACTCCGGTGATCAGTACACCGTAACTTATTTGGGGCAAAGCTCACATGTATTCTCTGGAGCTAATACTAGAGCGTTGTTAAATTTTGGTTGTTTGTAATATTTGTTGGTTAGGCTATTTTAATGCTGATTTAAAATGTGATAAAATAGTTCTTGTTAAGTATATATCGAAAAACACACACTCACACACAATCACATGTCCATTATTTTCTATTTAAGATGTGTGACTGCCCTACTGTCATTGAAAATCCAGATATGTACGTTAATTGGTTATCATGTAAATTAAGAGACCTGGCTGAATAAATAATACACTTTGCAAATTATGGTAAATCCGATGTTGGTTTTAGTGAAAGTCAGTATAGGAAGTATATGAAAGACGCTGTAAATTTCACGGCTGGAGCACATATGTGCGAGAAATACCTATATGGGACCATTGATCTGGACGAATTTTGCGCTGGAATGATAAATGAAGAACTGGGAAGCTACCTATTCGAAGTGCCTCATTTACCCGATGAATTAGCTACAAAATATGGTTTGGCTCCCGCAGATGATACCACTATTCTTGATGACCTTGGAAATAAAGCAGTCACCAATGAAGTTGATAGTAAAGCATTGGCTACTGTTAGCGATGACAAAATGGAGTGTGTTCAAGAAGATGAAGAAAATCTTTAATTCATTGTATAATATAACATGAGATGTTAAATAAATGATTATGTACCTAAATTATTGTTTAATTTTTTTATAAAAGGGCAACCTTCACAAAAATCACATTAGTTTAAGTTAAAACTGGGTCGTGTTAACAACACAATTGATAAATTTGGGCGCCAAAAATTTAATGGGCAAAATCAAGTTGTTCTTGTTGGACAACCAGGAGTTGGATTTAGATTGACCGATGATGGTCAATATGATATACAAGGGAAATCTCTAACTAATGTAACACCGCCAAGGAATCCTGGGGATGCCGCTAATCTGGAATATGTTCTTGAACAAAGGCGTGAAATAAATAAACAATTTAGGGAATTAGTGAATAATGATGTTTTGCAATATGTTAAAAAACAACTTACTGAAATGAATAAAAAGCTTGCTGAAAAGGTGAATGAAGATTTACAAGGGAAAGCTCTAACTAATGTAGCACCGCCAAAGAATCTTGGGGATGCCGCTAATCTGGGATATGTTCTTGAACAAAGGCGTGAAATAATTAAACAATTTAGTGAACTAGTGAATAAAGATCTCTTGCAATATGTTAAAAAAGAACTTAATGAAATGGATAAAAAGCTTGCTGAAAAGGCGAATGAAGATTTTTTGCAATCTGTTACAAAAAGACTTAAGGAAATTGATTCAAAATTGTTTAATCAAGAAAAAGCTATTCAGCGTATACGTATTACGCGCATGCAGAGAAAGAAGAAAGTCTATTCTGTGTGTGGTGACCTCAATTTTACATCGGATATGAGAGTGGATGGGGTTTGAAGGTCACCTAACAGATACAAATAGAGGCACAAAAATTTCTTGTTTCAGTCTGTATTCAGTACTTCCAGAATACTACATAGTAATTTATTTCCTCAAAATGCAGTCACCAAAAAGTGAACGTCAAATTGTAGTTGTTCATCCATTCTCTGTAAACGGTCGTCAGGTGTGTGCCAATTGCGAAAATTGGGAATTTATTAGAGGAATAATGGGTTTCTGTGAATGGTGTCAAAATGAGTACCATAAGAAACATGGGATGAAATCACCACAACAAATATATCTCGAAAATTCTAGTGAATTTCTGCAAAGTCTCGCTGTCTCAGGGGGAGGTTCATCGGAACATAATAATCATGATACGCCGGAATTCAGCCAAGAAGGGCAGCGCTGGACTTCTTCAAGCAATTTTGAAGATCTAGAAATAATTAACGAATCACCACAAAGTCCTGTTTTCTTAGAAGGAGGAGGAGGAGGAGGAGGAGGAGGTTCATCATAACGTAATAATAGTGAGGCCATGGACTTCAGCCAAGAAGGGCAGCGCTGGTAATTCCGAAAAAATAGAGACAATTTAGATATAGCGTAAAAGTTTCTTATGATAGTCATGTAATTTTAAATTTATGTGAATAAGTGCGTTTTTCTAATGATAGTGTGGATGTATTATTTAAATCTTAATAAAAATATTTTTGTACTAAATATGTTATTATTCACCCTACATTTGAATTAACAAATCGCTTTTGATATATATTATTTCTGTGGTTCCGTTCTAAAAACCTTGCTAGCATTGCATCCATTTTTCCAATTCTCCTTTGAAAACGATATCTATCAAGTATTAGTTGCTGAAAATTACTTTGTCGGGCTTGTCTATATGCAAAACACCAAACAGACATACGGTGGATAATATCTCTTTCTTCGTCAAATCTTACTTGCTTCATGGTGTATTGTAAAATGAATTTTTATTAGTTATGTTATTTATATATAGGCTGAACATAAAGAGAGTAACATAAATGATAATGATGCTGCTACCAAAGAATATGTCCTTACGGAAGTTCATCAACTTGGTTCGCAGATAAATACCATACTTAGTAATGTGTTAGTACCAGTTTTTCAAAAAATGTTTGAAGATGATGAGGCCAAAATTACGTACCTTAAGGAAAAATGTATCAAATTCACCTGCATGCTGCACGGTATAGCACAACGAAGATAAAGGATAAAAAAAACAAAATGGAAACCAACGTAGATGAAGTTCTTTTTGAAAACATTATTATACTATTACATGTAATAAATTAAAAATAAAACGCGTAATTATGAAAAGCAATGTTTATTATTATTTATAATGCATACATTCGTAACGTAAAACCTATTTGATAATATTTATACAATATCTGATTTGTCTATCCAAGAATTAAATTGATTTGGAAAACCTAAACATTTTACAAACAATTGATCGTTTTGATTTTTCTTGCGTTTTCTAAGAATTTTCTCAACTAAATAAACACCAGGGCTGACTCTCTTTTGCAGTTCTGCTTCGTAAAAACATCCTTTAATATGTTGACCTTCTAATGATTGCAGCAAGTATGTAGGTGGATTTGTAATATTAACTTTTGCTATTTCAAACAGTTCTGTTGACCATGAAGGCGTATATCCTTTGTCAAACACACCTTTGTACTTGCTAATGCGAACAATGTCACCCAAATGAATTTTTTTTCTTCGGAACAATTTTCAAATAGTCATATGCTTTAATAGGGGTATCCTCTTTTACACTGTTAGGCTTCATTCCAATGGTGCGGTGTTTAGTATTATTATAGGTCTTCGTTATAGCTGGTAATATTTGTAACCATCTGTATGAACCTCGAGCCGAGAATTGTTTATATAACTTATTTTTCAAAGTTCTTATAACACGCTCAACAATTGCCGCTTTTTTCGTGCTATATGTGGAATAATGGTTTATATTATATTTTTTCATGAGTGCTTGAAAGGTGCTATTATAAAATTCCTTTCCTTGATCACTCTGTAAATTGTTTGGTGGATATGATGCTTCTTATGGCATTCGTAACTTGAACACCAGTCTTATTCTTAACTGCTTTGGTGTACACGAATTTGGAGTAACAGTTTATACATACAACAATGTAACGGTAACCATCATTGTCGCATATTGCTGCATTTCCACCAAATCAATTTGCCACAAATCTCAATATCCTTTTATGACCGTACGTCTTCTAACAAAATTTTTCTTGCTGTCCTATGTAATTCATTTACGACTTTAATTTTTTCTTGGCTAGGATCCATATTATAAGGTTGCACGTCTTATCAGACACTGAGGATGGCAACTACGTGCAAAACTTAATATATTATTCCTTCCTCTCGAAGCTCTTCCATAATTGACAAAATCTCATTATCATGTCCGGTATGTCCAGCTACTTTTGACCCCCACAATAATCGTAATCTATCCACTAACTCCTTAGGTTTATTCCAATAAACATATTCAGATGATTTCGAAGATAGATGCTTTTTTACTGGTAGTTGGATTTTGTTGTTGACTTTTTTTCTTCCTACACCACCACCACCCAGATTAGTTTCCGTAATTAGCGGTTTTATGATTCGTAAATATTTTCTCGATCGGGTTTCCCTTAACCACGTTTCTTGTCATAACCGTCGTATGCCGCATCCGTCAATTTCAAAATGGTTTGGTATTTTCGAAGTACATCTAGACTAATTTCGTCTTCCTTATCTAGGATTGGTGGATTTTTTAGAAAAATCAAATCGTAAAGCTCAGCTGTTCCATCGAATTCAGCAATGTGTGTTTTGTTCCTGTATAACACCATCTTTCCGTTTTTTAGAAAACGAACCACCAAGTTGCCAATATATTTTGTTGATTTATTTTCTTTTTTACCAAAGCGTACACCATAGACGGTATCATAATGGGATTGTTCCAAGTTTAATCCATTTAAATAATCTTGAATATTTTTTGCGGCTGAACTACTACCACTTGATGTGTGTGATGATGTGTGAGATGATGTTATCGTTGATTGGGAAGGGGTTTCGAACAGTAACTCACGATTTCCACGTTTTGATGTAGGAATGTAGGAATTTGTGTTTTTTTGCGAAATCGGTGTAGATGTTTCAAAATCCGCTTCTGTTGGATGTTCTTCAAACATTTTCGCTATTCCCACCGAGCTGCTGCTGCTACTCCGACTTTGTGGTTTAGTCGTAGTACTTGATTTTTTAGTTACGTGCTGCTGCTGCTGCTTTACGGCTTTAGATATAAATTCTAGTTGTTTAGAAACTGGTTCATAAAACTTTTCCAAATCATGTTCATTCTGCACTTTAGCTGCTTTAATTTGTTTAAATTTTTTTCTAACCGCATTTGTAGTTTCCAGTAGCTTTCGTTTTAATTCGATTTCGTCATTCATGATGCTTTCAAAGCACCGTTCAACGATGAAATGATTATCCAAGTTAATATTATAGGAATATATAACTATCGAATCCCTTGCGGTATCTGCCTGAATTTACATCACTATCCTTGTCAATAACTAAAAAACCATATTTATTATCCCAACATTTAGCACACATCTCTTGAAATTGTGTAAACGTCAGGTCGGGTGAAACGTGATCAGAAAATATATGTTTCATATTCATCTCATCTTGTTTAAACATAATAATGAAGTTGGCATTATCTCGGACGAGCTGCTTAGGAACACGAGAATACGTTTGCGCCAAGTGAAAGGCATCCACATTTTTGTGATGTCCCATGCTAAAATACGATCTAAGAACGTCCTGTTTCTCACACATAACGTCATCAAAAATAAATATTGAATTATGTTTAGCATCTGACGGTTCCACAATGTTATTTGCGTCGCTAAAAGCGTAGTAGCCAAGACCTTTGATTGGTGATAAAATTTTCTTTAAATATATTTTGGTTGATAGAGCGACTTTGAGTAGATATAAACCTTTTCGAAACGCAGTCCCGAGGGGTGAGTAAGCAGCGAAATCATAACATTAGTTTTTCCACAGTTGGAAGGTCCTATTAATAATCCACGAATAGATGACGGTAGCAAAGGACTATGTCTTTTAAATAATTTATGTTCTTGTCCAGATCCGACCTTTACATCGAGATTATCGACGGGAAGTTTTTGTTTAAGATTGACGATACGCATCTTAACTAAATCTATATTTTATACTGAACTTTCACGTAAACTATCATTCAGATGTCGCTCGTCAGACGAAGTAGACGGTCTCGTTTATCAAGTAAGACTGGAAGCGATATTGTTAATTCAGTAATTAATAGGCTACCGTTCGAGTTACACATTCCTGGCTATCAGTATTGTGGGCTGGGGACGAAAGTAGTAAAACAAGTGGCAAGAGGAGATCAAGGGATTAGTTCTTTGGATGTCGCATGCAAAAAACACGATTTAGCCTATTTGCGTAATAGTGAAAATTTAAGTGCTCGTTACCAAGCAGGTCACGAGCTCGAGCAAAGCGCGTGGAAAAGAGTAAAATCTGAAGACTCTAGCGCTAGTGAAAAAGCTGCAGCTTGGTTGGTAACCAACATTATGAAAGCGAAACAACGTTTTGGTATGGGTGTATCATCATCATCAAAATCGAGAAAAGCATCCATTAGAGGTAAACGTCGCTTCCAGCGCCGCCGCCGCCACCACACTAAAGGTAAAGGCGTCGGTAAACATAAGCGAGTACACAAAGTAGCTTTATAGTAGTAGAATTGTTAAAAGGTGGTGGGAAAAAAAACTTATCGAGAAAAATATCATGAAAGCATCGAAAATAGCTGCAGTAGCTGCACGTAAATCCCTAAGAATAGCTGGTGGCAAACGAAAAATTCGCACGCCTAGAATCATTCCAATTCCAAAGACTGGCGGAATATTACCGTTAATACCAATATTTGCAGGACTATCGGCCTTAGGTTCATTAGCTGGTGGTGTAGCTGGCATCGTGCGTGCCGTAAAAGCAGTAAAAAAGTCGACTGCAGAAAAAATAGGTACCGGCTTACATCTAAGTTCAAGAGGAAATGGATTATATTTGAAACCATATCGCGCAGGTTTGGGAATATTTATAAACGGCAACGGTAAAAATAAGAAATCAAAAAACTGATAGAATCCCTACCTCAAAGACCACTATCCAATATTGATATAGAAAAGTACGCCTTAAAAATGAAAATACCACACTTTCGAGGCGTATATATGAGCGATTCATTACCTGTACGCGGTCCCAAACGTTATGAGGCCGCAATTATAAATTTGGATAGTATGTCGGGTGTAGGGACTCATTGGGTAGCATATAGAAAAAGCAATTCTGATGTAACATACTACGATAGTTTCGGTGATTTACCCCCACCTATGGAATTGGTACGATATCTGCAGATGGGTTCCGAAGCGACGAAGAAAATTTACTATACATACAACCGTCAACAAGAATTTGGAACAGTCTGTTGTGGACATTTGTGTTTGAAGTTTCCTTTGCAATCATAAAAAGTATGTCTTTGACACCCCAAATGGAACGTGACAACTACACCAAAATGTTGCTATCACTTAGAGCATATCGTGAAGTCGGAGGATTACAAAAAATGACAGTTGAACAGTTAGAAAATACGCCCAAAGAAATGTTGATTGCATTAGCTCCAAATGAAATAGCACTAGTTTGGGATAGGTTACCTAATCACCTAAAAAGTGACGTCGATATATTGAAATATCAATACTGTTTCGAACATTATAATAGCAATAATTCAGATTCGGATAAGGGCGATGGACCGACACCAAAAAAAATATTTTGTTGTTATTGCAAAATTAACGATGTGAATATAAAGGCAAAAAACAGTTTAAAAACATCCAAAGGAATAAAGCAACGCTTCAGCTTAAATCCATTTAACTGTTGCAAACAGCAATAAAATAATATTATGGGTTAACCAGAAAAACTACTAGTTTGACTTAGTAAACTTCCACTATATTGACAAAATTATTGACATGTTTCGCTACACTGTAGCTTCTTCGGAATAAGTTTTACGTAAAACTTATTCCGAAGAAGCTACAGTGTAGCGAAACATGTCAATAATTTTGTCAATATAGTGGAAGTTTACTAAGTCAAACTAGTAGTTTTTCTGGTTAACCCATAATATTAGTTATGGACTTCCACCAAGTATCGGCCAACTCAATCAATTTTTTAGCAATAAAATAACTACACAAATAGTTTCGTCGTCAGTCATGTCTTACACATTCACTCTAACAGGACATTCAAGTGTCTCAAGTGCGGATTTTTGCCCACCCATCGAGTTAAATAGAACAGGCAAATATGGAGTTGCACTACTGAGATTTTACACATATAGTTCGATTTTTAATATCGACGAAAGCAACAATTAATTCACCCATTTGAAAACAGTGATACCAAAGCATTTAATGATTCCACCAGGAGCTTACGAAATTAATGAAATAGCAAAAACCATGCACACTGCTTTAAAAGAGTCATGCAATGAATATGGCACCGATTTATTTTCATTAACTGCCAATAATAATACGTTAAAATGTGAGCTAAAGTCTAAATATAGCATCGATTTTCGAGGTAGCAACAGTATCGGCAAAGTGCTCGGATTTGGCTCTGTGTTGCTGCAAGGTGGACAAAGACACGAATCAAGTACCATCGTGGACATAATGAAAGTGCGCATTGTAAGTGTGGATTGTAATATAATTTCCGGAGCATACCTGAATTCTTTGGAAAGTCATACGTTATTTGAATTTGATATTGACGTCGAACCTGGTTACAAAATCTCCAAAGAACCGCAAAATAATATTTATATGCCGATAATGCCGGATGGTCGTCAGTTTATCGACAACATTACTCTACGCATCTTGGACGATAGCGGTGATTTGATCGATTTTCGAGGTGAGAAAATTATAGTTAAACTCGAGTTGAAAAAAATCTTATAATGGGTTTTTGCTTTAACCGTCAACTGCATATGCTGTCAACAATTCAAGATTCAGTTAAACGACATAAAAGTAAGCAGACAACACAGTCAAGGTTCATTCACAAGTCAGACGGACGATCGAAAACACATCCGCACAGCAATCGCCAGCTCTCCGTGAAAGATTGCAAATTTCTACAATCGATCGGTTTGAAAGTGAGAAAAATTAGAAAATGATGGCCGCTAGCAGTGACAAAATCGAAGTTTTTACCGAACCAATTTTTGATAACTCCATTATTCAGGGGCGGATGGGCAACTTTGAAGCGGCCCGGGACGGTTTTTGCTCAAGTGGCCCCCTGAGATGAATAGCTCTGCATACAAAAATAGCGAAACCTTTTTTGGATGATAAAAATAAAAATTATTTTTTTTGCTACCCTTTGCAAAAAAATGTTAAAAAAATAGGGTGCAAAAATAATCTCTTAAAAAAAATTCCTATATTGCTCAAAAATACATTTACGAACGTAATTAATTTTGAAATGAGGAAACAAAAGTAAAACTCTTTTAAATGTTCACATCTAATTACTTTAAATTCAAAATTTTAAATGTTCACAACTAATCAAAGCGCACAGAGTGCGCCAGGCCAAGTTCTCGCAAATCCGACCGCGCGCGCACTGTACTATATTTACACGAACCATTTCGAGCACTTTTCGACCCCTCTATCTTCGAGGCTAGTTGCGTTACAGGACTGAATTTTTTCTGGGGTGTTAAGGTTACCAAAAAGAAGCAATATTTCAAATTTCTTTCGTCTAGGTGGAATATTTTCCAAAATCCGAGGGTCCAAAAATCACAGTTTCGGGCACTCACTGACTGACTGATAGATCATCATAATTCTAGGGTAACAGGTGATAATTAAGAAAAAAATCAAAAATCAATAAAAACCCAACATGGCGGAAAATCCAACATGGCAGATTCTGACACGAAATAGGTAGCGACTTCTGCTTTACAATGTTACGTGTGAACGTAGTGTAGTGGTTATCACATCCGCCTAACACGCGGAAGGTCCCCGGTTCGATCCCGGGCGGAAACAGATTTATTTTTTAATTTCTGATTTACTTTCAAATACCTCAGTTTTATTATAAACGCAACAAACCGAAATACCAGGAATGCATGCAACCTTATCGACAAAAAGCCATTATTAAAAATTTTTTCTTGGAAAAAATACCGTGTATACACATATACTAATAAATAAAATATCATTTGGTATCTGAACAAAAAATTATGAAATCCCACCAAAAACATACATGTAAAAAAAAACAGACCAAGTTCTTGTCAGGACTGTGTGGTTTGTTCTCTGAAAAAATAACTAAAATGTAAAAATTATGAAAAATACTGAAATTACAGAAAAATATTGTGAGAATTAATAAATTTACAGACCAAACTGGGCAAGTGTTCATTAAAGAACTGAGCAATATTGAGACCCTTGAAAACTTGCCAAGTTTGGTCTGTAAATTTATCAGTTCATACAATATTTTTCTGTGCTTATTAAAACACTGCTAATAACGTGTAGGCAAGGAACTTGGCATAATTTTTACATTTGAGTTATAGTTTGACACACGAAAACTCGACCACCAAAAGAATGCAGCAAAAAATTAGTATGTTGCCAAACTTACAAACAAAACTATAGTAAATAAGTTACTGAAAATTATTTTGCGCAATAATGTTGAGCGATAAGGTTTAATATATAAAATAATAATAAAAACCATAATTATATTTTATAGATAACAAATTATTATGGGTAGGTACCCTAATATTATTCTATTGTAACATTGGAAGTCGCCAGTCGGAAACTTCGTCAAGATTAAAATAATGCGAATGTTTGGAAAATAGGCAACGTTGTTAACAGGTGGCCTGGTTCTTCTGGTTGATAGGTTAATGGGCTGGTGTCTACAATAATAATGGCGTATCTTGCTGCTTATTGAGTGGTGATTTGTATTTAAGCACCGTTCACCTAATTTTTTTATCGTTTCCTCTTCCTTGCGTCGCATACAACTTACCATGTGTCGGAATATATTCTTTTCAGATAACAAAACACATAGTCCTGATGAGAACTTGGCCTGTTCTTTTGTACATGTATGTTTTTGGTGGGATTACTTTAAATCTAAAATCATTAAATCAAATAGTGAAAAAAAAAATGAAATTAAGAAAATACAGAGTTTCGACATTCGCGTTATATTAGTTTTTTTGTTATTTAGGGATGGCGTATTTCCGTATGGATGGCGCCTTGCCGGCCCATCGGCCCGGCCCATTTCACTCCGGCCCACCGGGATTCGTCCCGGTGTCCCACCTGAGCCCATCCGCCCCTGCCATTATTAGTTTTCAAGAATACACATATAAACCTTACGGTTCTCCAACATTCCGCAATTCTGATGAAATTCGTATACCTGTACACTTTCAAGATATCATTTTGGATATATCGGATAGTTATATTACATCGAAGGAACATTTAAACCCAAAGATGTTACTAAAAAATGTTATCTATCAAATAATGCCATTGGAGGGGAGCAAGTTGCTGTCGTTCGGAAACCCGGAATTACTACAACGATGAAAACTATGGTGCCATTGGTTGCCGCACAAAATAGAGCTCTCATGGCATGTGGATGGGGTCTAGATGAAGCAAATCAGGTATACTAGATTCCACAAGTAACGTGTTCTCCGGCAAGCTTCCTCTAAAATATCTCATGGGTTTTGCAGAGGATTATTCAAAGGGTATTTTTAACGTCAAGCAAGAGTTGATTTTAATTATCGCCCGCACTTTCAACAATTGCTATATCGGTGAAGTAGATGCAGACATTTCAATTGAAAAAATTGAATGGAAAATTCGTCACATTATTCTAGATGATCGACAGAAGTTAAAGATATTATCACGCATGAATAAAGGTGGAAGTACCGCAAACATTCCAATGGCTTACCGTAAATGGGATCTTTACGAGCTACCTTCTTTGAGACAAATATCACCAGACGTATGGGCCTTAAGAACTAGCACGAGTCTCGAAAAACCGAAATATTTGATTATCGGTTTTCAGACAAGTAGCTTTTCCGACAACAGAGAAAAAGATAGCACACAATTTACAACGGCCGATATAAGTGATATTAGGCTCTATCTTAATTCTGCCGTATTTCCCTATGAAAGATTTTTCAAAGAAACTGTATGCCGCAGCCTATTATAATTATGAGAATTTTCAAGCTAGCTACTACCAGCGAGAACTTAGCGATCCTATGATGAGTTTTGCCGACTACCTGAAAAATCCGTTATTCGTAACCGATTGCAGTCACCAGCCAGAAGCCGTTAGGACGTCCACAGTGGACGTGAAATTGGAGTTCGAAACACGCAAGAGTAAATTTCCTAAAGACATTAAAGTGTACGCGTTAGTTATTCACGATGCATTTGTTAGCTGCAATATACTTAATGGTTCTGTTACTAACAAATCAATACATTAGTTTGAAGTTGTGTAATTCCCCAAATTATGTACTTTACATATTTAAAATAAACTTATAAACGACATATTTGAGTTTTATTTTTACTACATACGACATATTTGAGGCTTATTTTAATACTTCAAATGTGGGGCTTTGGTAAATAAGGTTGAGAGATGAAGAATAGGCAGAAGTTTAGGAGAGGGGTGGGGAAAAGAATGTATATACATAAGACGTGATTTAGAAAATTAAATTCACTCGAAGCCAAAATGTCATCAAGTTCGGATAATGGATATTCCAGTGATGACGATCAGGCAGTTGCACCAAATGCGCAACATAGGGGTGTACGCAACACGCGTAGGTTGAGAGCTAGGTACTGCATCTTATTCAGCTACGTAAAATGTGGTCCCTTCAGCTTGTGTATGCACTGCTACACAGGATTTAGGCGTCAGATTGGTGCGAGGTTCATATCGGGCCATTTTACAGTTGGGGCACGAAGTGAATGGATGCGGAACCACTCGAGGTGTCGTCGATGTCGGGAGAGACTGTTAACAGTCTTTCACCGGAACTCATGCCTTATTTGCAATAGGACGTAAATTCTATTACAAATAAGGGTCCTCATATAACAACCCTGCCTGCCCCCTGACAACTTGCCCTTTTTGGGGCACAAAAAAGAGTAGTTTTGTAGTTAAACACAATGTTTCCTAAGGAAGATATTTATCGATGGAAAAATTGTGTTACTTTGTGTGAGAGACGCATTATGTGTTTAAATCATACATAGATAGCGAGAGAAAGAGCATTTGCAAGATTTAGCTTGTAGTTTTTATGTATGATAAGAACGCATATGCCTCTATTTATTCAAAGTGATATGACTGTCTATCAAGCATCATATTTTTAAAAATAAGGTCACTCTACATTAGGATTCTTGTCGTTTCACATAGAACATTGGCTAATATTAAACCAGTTCTAACGTATGACAAAAACAGACGTATCCTTTCGGAGTAACAACATTTTTCGAACAAGAAATCTATTCTTGAGGAAATATTTTTGTTATTCTTAAAGGATATGTCAGAACAGTTTAGCCCCACTCTCACTCCCACTCTCACCCCCCACCACTCTAAATGCTTTTAAAAGCGGGAGCACCCATCACATTTTTCATTTCTCAACCAGCCATGAACTGGGATAGACTCATGTTAAGGACTACAAGGGAGTCTAAAATTAGCGATTATTGGGAGGCTTGGCGTTTGAAAAACGCCAATAAGCCAACGGCAACCGTACTGCCGGTTCCAAGACCGCTACCACCTCCGGAGCCGGCTCCAATAGAGCCCGTGGAAGTGGTGGAAGGACCACAGATGCTGCTGGGTCCTGAAGAAAGGGCGGCTCTGTTAGAAGAGCTCACGGAGCGTCGCCGGAACCGTCGCAGCACTCGACTGGAGGTGCGAAGACGGCGAGCTGCACCGCGATCGATGCAGATCGCGAGAGGGGAACAACCACTCTAGGTTTCCCTCTCCAACCCAACCCACCGCGAAAACGGCCCTTTTCAGGGCCACAAAAGATTTGATCGTAGTTTAGATATTCTTAGCCACTTTGTGTTTGACACTGTATTAGTGAAAAATGCAAAGATGACCAAGGATGACATTTTCTGGACGTTTAGAAATTGACGTTGACATTTTTGCATAACTTTCTTCGATAATTTACCTAGAAGTGTCTAAAACTTATTTTAAGTTAAAGATCCAAGATCCGTTAAAATTGTTATATTTCTAACTTAAAAATGGTATCCATATAGTTAATTCCGAGACGAATATTTCTGTTTCTAAAAATCGATATTTGTCGACCCACTAAGATTTTTATTTTTGTATATTTTTAACCAAAAAAAGCAACCATATTAACCCTTATAGGTATAACAAAAATATTTTTATTTCGAATCACAGCAATGACAACAAGCACATAACTTGTGGGTTTGCTCAGGTTTGCTTGAGTTTGTTTAGCCAATACAAATAATAAGAATTTTGTTATTAATATTATTATTTGATAGTTCAAGGACATTTCAGAACATTTAACATAAAACTTTTTATGATCAAAATGATCACACTAATCAAAAGTTTAAAAATTATGGGGTTTGATCAGGTTTGCTCAGGAATAACGGGAGAAGTGGAGCTCAGATCGAAAAAAGTTATAGGAAAATATTTTAGAGTAAACTTTTTGTGATAGGAATTGACTTTTCAATACTTAATTTGGAAAAAATTGAAAAAGACATTCTTCAGATTTATAATTAATTCAAAGAGGTAGTATAGGGAAGCTATAGGGAATAGGGCGAAGGCATGGGGAGAGATGGGTGGCATAATCGTTTTTAAATTTCACCCAAGTGATTTGAGTCATAAAAAGTAATAAGAGGTGGCTCAAAAAAAGACCTAGAGGGTAGGAATGTCCAAAGTCCAAAGTCCAAAAATTCCAAAAAGTGCTATGAAAAGATAGTCAGGTCCCAACTAATGTGAATTGTACAACTTGATTGTTATTCCGGGGTTCGGGGGCGACGCCCCCAAACCCCCGCCAGGGCCGGGGGGCACGAAGTGGCCCCCCGGGGTTTTTCGAGGTTTTTGGGGGTCTTTGGCGCAATTTTAGACCTTCCAAAACTGAATTTTATATATTTGTTTTCTTATATCTTTGCACATAAAACACCCTTCAGCGTTTAAGTTTGTCATCTCCTAAGGGTTCTATCATATCTTGGTGGTTGTCACAGAATCCCACCATCATCCCCTCCTGTACTTTCTAGCAAGGGTGGGGGAAGCTGAGGTCTTTAAAAGCAGCCCGACTCGACTGCTGACTTCATTACATTCGTTCATCTCAACATGGCATCATCAGATGACGGATACTCAAGCGATGGAGACGTACCGATGAATTTGCGTAATTACGCAGTCAGACGGAGGAATGTGTTCACCATCCGATCTCACCGGGTTTGTAGGACCGTAAACCTGGTGCATATGGGTGATGATTATGATTACTGGTGTGTTCGCTGCTATGCAGACTTCGCAAATGACGAATTCGTCAGTTATCATATAACGCAGGATTTCGGTAGTCGCGCGCACATACCGAAATGCAAAGCTTGTGGAGTAGCGCTTGGTACTCTTCAACACAGGAGTGCGTGCCTTATTTGTAATCGAGCCTGATTACAAATAAGATATTATACCTTGAAAAACGGTCCTTTTCAGGACCACAAAATATTTCATCGTAGTTTTAGTTACCTAATGCCATAGTATATGTGGCGTTAGATAGAAAATTATATAAGTCCAGCCGGATCGAGTATATTTTTCTTTGCAAAATCCGTCCTTTTCAGGACGACAGAATATTTTGATCGTAGTTGTATTTATCTAATGCCACGGCACCTGTGACATTAGATAGAACTTATATAAGTCCAGACGTCCACAGTATAATTTTGTTTGTCGGTCACATTTCCAGAACACAATTACACCATTTTTTGAGAACTAAAAATAGTTTTCGACAGTGAAATTTGCCAGTATCATTTTTGGATGGAGGGCATTTGTATAATAAACTCTAGTTTGTTAGAGGCGAAAAGGTGGGGATGGAGTGGTGGAGGGGGTACATTATCTCTATTTAAACGGTTGCGAGCGAGTCACAAAATCACTTCATTTTTAAATCTGATAGTTACCAGATCTAAATATGAATCTAGAAAGACCATTAAGTCGTGGTTCGTCGGTTTATAATTATGTATTTTGCGGTTAAAATACTTGGACTTAATAAATTACTCATAGACTTGAATTATATGTGTTTTCTATTTTAACTCAAGAAAAGCTGGTAACAAACTAAGACACTTACAATATGGTACTTTTCTTTATATACTAAAATGATCCTAAAAGTGAAGATAAATCCTGGCATAAATAGATGAAATACGGGAATTACATGAATTAACAAATATCAGAAATTATCATAGTAGATATAACTCAGTAGGAAAAGATAACACCTGGTATAATGTAATGTAAGGTAAAATTCGATAATTATCATATAAAGATAAAGTCCAGCATGAAAAGATAAAATACGGTAAAAAGGCGACGCAGCATCTTCTCGAGTCTTATCTGTTGGTTAGGGTATTCTCCAGTGGCGTATCCTGGTAGTTTGGTTGTGATATATAACTCCTCCCGTCTGAGATAAAGCCTTAGGGTTGAAAACGTTGTCTAAGGCTGCTCTTTCATTTCCAAATCTTCTGTCTTGGTTTTACTTTTACGTTGGTATGGATAAGGGTAACAGCTTCTGTAGTAGCATGTTACCGCCAAGAAAACAATCATTGCGACCATAAGGTATATGAGGACATGAATCCATGTGGGCATTGATTTTTCCTCTAATAGTGCTGGATCTCCTAAAATGTTTACTTCATGTTGTGTATTTAACTTTTTGGTCAAATGTTTGATTTCTTCTAAGCCCAAACTGGTAAGTTTAATGTGAGTAGAGCGTTCTGGCAGCAGTGAAAGGTTTAACTGAGGAAGCTGAATTACTACAGCAGGTGAAATGTGATCATTTCCAGCAGAAAACACTTCTTGGTTAATGAAGTAGTGACAATTACTTGGGATAGTGATTATATAGCTTCCAGGGATTAGTTCATGATGCTTTTCAACGGAACAGCTTTCCGTGAGGACGATGTCTTTTCCAGTGGTGAAGAGGATGTTGTGTGGGGTAACTTGGTTGGCTATTGCTTTGTCCAAATGAACTGGGACAGTGGTGCAGTTGTTTGGCTTATTGTTCTTTATGATGCTGACAACACAATCGTCTTCTGTTTGCAGGTGATTCAGACAGTAGTGGACGTTTTCTACTTCTTCGCATGGTTCATTTTGATATTGATGGAGAACACTTCTCTCATTTAGGATAAGGTAAGGTTTACAAGGAAGAATTATTTTATTATTAATTGGAATGGGGTAAATAAAGTATGTTTTAAAATTTGGAGGCATTAAAATTGGAAAGTGAATCAGAAAAATAATTCGGTCGTCCTTAAAGATTAATTGAATTCCTAAGAAAGAGTAATACCTATGATGGTCTGTAAAATTAACTAATTGATTGGATGGGTAAGAAACCTTTATTTTTATAATAATAGAATTTAGATTTTTTAAAGGCAAAAATACAGGATGAATATTATTGACATTAGCAAAACTTATGGCATTAGTTACTTCATTTAGATGAATCTGTAAAATTAAAAGAGAATTTATAATCAAGTTTAAAGTATTTACTTCATTTATTCCTTCAGAGAATTGATCGATACTTTGGGTAATCATTAACATATTAGAATTTATGTTTGAAATGCTATTATTTGTTATTGCCATATTTTCCTTTGCTAAAGTAATCTGTTCGTTAATCTTTTCCTGAAGTAGATGATTACTTTTATCGAGATGCTTAAGAATTAAGTCTATTCTTTTGCCATCTTCGGCATCTAAGGTTCCAAAATGCCATTTAGATATTTTACCACCAAGGTCTATTAATCCGCGTTTTGATCTTTTGGGATAAATAATTTCTAAAGAACTATGAATATAGGATAATAATGTATTTGCTTGTTTTATTAAGTTTAACGTATGAGAGCCAAGATTTTTCTTTGATATTGCAAAAGATAGTTGTGACTTTAAATGATTTCTTATACTAGTGAATTCTGAAATATTTAAATAAGTAACAAAAGTGTGTCTTCTTGTTATGATGCGTGTGGATTTTAAATTAACAGGTAAAATTGGGTTAGTAAGCTTTTGAATAGAGGAATTAGTACTTATAATTATAAGGGTTAATAATAGGATGAGAAAAAGTCTCATCTGAAACAAAAGAGAAAACATTAGTGTTTTTTGCGTTTCTTTAAGTTGTTTGGAGTATTTTGAGACGTCAGTTTTAACTTTGTTTTTTGTTTGTGCTACTGGGATTATTTTTGTAAATCTAGGAGCTAGTTTATCTCTTGGTTGTTCTTTGTGATAAACTGCATCGTTTTCAGACACCGTAATTGGTTCTTTTCGATTAGCATTTATTTTGTCTAGTTGTTGTTGTTTCTTTTCTTTAATTTTTTCTGTAAGTTCCTTATATTTTTCTTTGATTTTTTCTTTGTGGTCTTGCACATATTTAGACCCAATATGTTTTTCTTCGACGTCAAATGGGTCTTTAAAGTTAAAGTGACCGGATACTATTTCGAATGGTGTATGATCTGTAGAAGAGTGAATGGAATTGTTGTAGTGTAACAATGAATACTTTATAATGTTAATAAGAGATTATTTAGGGTTTGTTTGAATTTTTATTCTTATCTGCTCTAATAAAGTGGAATGAAGTCTTTCAATGTAACTATTCGAGTTTGGATTCTTTGGGGTGGAATAATGGATCTCAATCTTATGTAGTTTGCAAAAATCAGTAAAGCTATTGTTATTGAACTCAATTCCATTGTCGCAAATTATCTTTTCTGGTAGACCGTAGTGTGATATAAAGGTCAATAAACCATCTACAACATTAACTGCATTTACTCCAGGAATGGGATATACTTGGGCAAATTTAGAAAATGTGTCAATTATGGTTAAAAATTTTTCTTTTGCTATTGACAACGTGTCGATATGGATTCTAGCAAAAGGTTTGAATCCTATTGGGATGGGTTGGAATTTAAATTCATTAGGCTTTCTCTCGTATTTTGACTTTTGGCAAATGATACAGTTATTTATGTAGTTTGTAACATCCTTGATCATGGTAGGCTAATAATAGTTTCTTTTGAGAGAATCTAAAGTAGTTGTTATGCCACGATGTCCAGTCTTATAGACATGGTGATAGTTCATCTTGTCTTGTTGATCGTTTTGTGTCGTAACATCAGTCAGTTTTAAAGAACAAATCATTAATTTTGATGGGACTCTAGCGAGTTTTTCTTGAATATGTTTAAGAAAAGTCTTCTCGTCTTCTTTATTTGGAAAATGAAGATGATATGTGGTTTTGTTATTTAAGTTTGCTATGTACTCTTCTAAATCTTCTTCCATGTTTCTTCTACGGAGATTAAAATATCTTTGATTGTCAAAAAAATTTTCTCTTATGACTCTGGGTACTGGAGATGCGTCAGATATTTTGACGATCATTTGATGTTTATGGTGATTTAATGGTTTATCACAATAGGGGTAGGAAAGTAGTGGAGGTTCGTCTGCAGAGTGTATTTTGGTAACATAGTTTTCATTGCTTTTGAAAAACTCTCGAATGGTTCATGATTCATTCATCATTGAACCAACTTTGTTTGTTTTTGAATTACTGTGTTGGTTGCTTCGTTTATGGATGAAATGTTTCTGGATAGACTGTCAGCTACATTATTATCTTTGCCTTTAATGTAATCAGTATCAAAGTCATACTCGGATAGCAATAATTTCCACCTGATCAATTTAGGATTGGGCTCTTTCAGGCTCTCTAACCATTTTAAGGGTTTATGGTCTGTCTTTACTTTGAAGTGTCTTCCAAATATGTAGGGTCGAAAGTACTTAATTCACCAAACAATCGCTAATAGCTCTTTTTCTGTGACTGAGTAATTTATTTCATTTGGATTCAATGTTCTGCTCGCATAGCAAACTGGTTTTCCATCTTGACTTAGAACGCTTCCAATGGCATATTTACTTGCGTCTGTAGTGAGTGTAAAGATTTTTGAAAAATCTGGATGGATTAAAATGGGCTCATTACAAAGAATCAGTTTACAGGTTTCAAACGCATTTTTGAAGTCGTCCGTATGTTCAACTTTTTCACCTTTTCTCAAACATAATGTCATCGGTTTTGTAATTTTTGCAAGATTGTTAATAAATTTCCTGTAAAAGCCAACCATTCCCAAAAAGCTCTTGATTTCTTTATGTGTTTTGGGTAATGGCATTTTCAGTATAGCGTCTATTTTCTTTGGGTTCGGTTTAATGCCCTCTGTGGTTACAATATGGCCTAAGAATTCCGTTTCGTGTTTTAGAAATTCACATTTATCAGGCTCAACTTTTAAGTTGTACTCTTGAAGTTTTTTAAATATCTCCTTAAATTAAGTATGTGTCCATCCAATGTGGTTGAAAAAACTATGACATCATCCATGTAAACTAGGCAAGTTTTATTGATAAAATCTTTGAGAACTTCGTTAATCATTCTCTGAAAAGTAGATGGTGCATTTTTTAGGCCAAAAGGCATCCTTAAAAATTCATAATGCCCGTGATCTGATGAGAATGCTGTTTTCTCGATACTTTCTTTGTGCATCTTATTCTGGTGGAATCCACTTGGCAAGTCTAATGTGGTAAAATATTGGCATCTGCCAAGTTTATCAAGTAAATCGTCGATATTAGGTATAGGAAATCTATCTTGAATAGTTTTGGAATTTAATTTTCGAAAGTCGATTACTAGGAGCCATTTAGGGACTCCACTGGCATCTAACTTTTTTGGAACTATCCATATAGGACTTGACCAAGGGCTAGTACTATTTCTTATGATGCCATCTTCTAACATTTTTTGAATTTGATCCTTTACTTCCTTTTTATGGACTTCCGGTAGCCTATAAGATCTTGTATAAATTGGCTCTTCATCTGTAGTTACTATTTTATGAGTTGTCTGAGTTGTTGATGACAAGGGCTCATTCTGATTTTGAAATATTGAAGAAAATTGTCTGCATAGCTTTAGAATCTTGTATTTTTCTTCTTCTTCTAAATAACCTAGTTTTAAAAGATGCTCAATTTGATTTTGATCTGGGGTTGTAGAATCGGTTTCTATTTCTGCCTGGTATATTCCAAAGTCAGTTATTAGGAAGACTTTTAAAGGTCTTGGAAGGTTAAAATAGGTATCTTCAATGTTAACGTTGTGAATTTCAACTATAGAATGTCCATTCTCTACAGTGCTTATTCCTTCAGGTATAAAACAATGCGGGTTGATTGATTGGTAAGGGATATTGTATGTACCATCTTCTTTAGCATTTGTTGGGAGTTTCATCCTTAGGACTTCATTTTCGTTTACTGTGATATTAAGGCAGTTATAATCTGAGGGAGAACACTGGTAAACCGGAATTTTAAGGTTATGTCTTTCAAGATAATTCTGTTGCAAATTCCAGTTGAAACCCATATTTTTAAGATCTCTAAAACTTATTAAACCATCGAAAAAAGGGTGAAAATCAAATAGGGTAAAAATTAAAATTTCATTTGTTTGAAATTCCTTAAAAGTGTTAATTCGCGCTTCATATTTGGATTCTTGTTGACCACAAGCTGTTTTGATTATATTGGGTTTTATGACAATAAATTCAGAAAAATACTGTTTTGCAACATGGGGATTTAGTAACGAAATATGACTGCCTTAGTCAATTAATAATTTTAGGGTTTTGTCAAAATAGGAAATTTTAATAAACGGAAGTTTGCGTGATTCTGTTTCATTTACTAGGTAGAATTCATTACAGAGGCTTCTTGATAAAAATTTTCATATCCTGGGGTTTCTGTGGGTATATATGACGTCATTGACGTATATTCTGCAGCGTCATTGTATTGTTCCTCTAATTCATTAGAATTATGGTTTTCGAAATATTGCTCTTCGAAGTTCTGACAATATTCGTGTGAGTTGTCATCAGAATTTTCTAGGTTATACAATTCTTCAAATTGAAATTTGGGGGGTCTTGATTGTGGTTGGAATGTATTTGGATTTGGTGATCTATACTGGAAATTATTTGTTGGTCTAAATTGATTTCCAGCTGTGGGCTGAGAGATAACTCTTGGAGCAAAAGTTTGTCTAGTTAGTATGGACATTGGAGTTGGTGCTTCTTTCGAAGTCTGTCCAGTCGGTTTGAAAACGTTGGTTTTATTAGGATTTCCAAATACTTGCTGGTTCGTCAAATATTTTCTTTCTGGTAATTGCCTTGGAAAAATATTTATTGGCTGACTTGGGAAATTTTGTTTAAATCCCGATTGTTGTCCTGTAAAATTCTGTTTAAAACCTGAAAAAGCAGGGGTGAAAGTCTGTGGTCTTCCATACGTTTGTTGGTATCCTTGATTTGTAGGTGCTTTAAAATTTGGTAAGGGAATATGTTGACTGGTACTCCTTTTAGTTTCGTTACATAGGGACAAAAAATTTTCTTCCTCTATTACATAATTCATCGCTTCTTCTATGCATGTAGGGTTCTTAAACCTTACGCCTGTTTGAATTTGATTGGGTAGGTATTTTATAAAAGAAACCAAAAGTAACTTTTCTATATTGCCAATTTGTGCTATTTTTGCGTTAGCTTGTAGGGTATTATCGTTATTAATAGAGGTGAAAATCAGACTTCTAAAATATTGGCAGCGAATTCCAAAATTATAAGGTGTTTCTTTCGGGTTTGGTTTTAAGTTATGAAGTTCGTTTAACAAACAAGTGAAAGATCTTTGATCACTAAAAGAAAGTTTTAAAACATCTTTGACTTTATCCCAAGTATCTAATTCGGTGCGACTAGATATTAAAATTAACGCTTTACCTTTAAGTTTCCCTAAAATACCACGAAAAATAAGTTTTTTAATTGCGTCATTTTCATCTCTAAAATTACCAGAAGTATCATCGCATGCCGCGATAAAATTATTCAGCTCGCAAGGGTCGTTTTCAAATTGTGGTATAATATCCAAGAAGAGTCTTAACTGTTGCTAATTGGTATTATTTACTGCCATGTTTGGTGATAAATTAATATTGGCAAGATTATTTATTATATCTTCTACTTCAGAATTGGATTCAAGGTCAAAATCAAATGGGTTAATTGGGTAATCAACCGGGGATTTCTCTGACAAGGTGTCAGTTTCACCTTCAGATTCTGAACTAATGTTGGCTAAATCCGTAAATTTTTTCCTAAATTCCTTATTTTTCTTAGCAGTTTCTTTTAAGCCGCTAAACATTAAACATTAAGAAAACAAAAAATGCAGGAAAAATAATTTCTATACTTATAGGATAAAAAATAAAAAGGGGGGAAATTTTATAAATGAGAGAAATGCAAACAAACAATAATCAAAATGAAACAACGGTTATTTCTTACCATGCGTCAAAGTTTCTTCTTTCTTCTTTGTGTTTCCTGTGTCACTTAACTAAAGCCAAACAAGGGATATCCGTTCCGTCGAATGACTTGCTGTACCCCACTTTTGGATGTGCAGGCAACGTTCCAAAAATAAGGTTTCTCCTTGAACACGAGTAGGTATACCGGCACTTGAGCCGACCCCCACTCCTCTCCCTCTGACGTCACAAGCCCCGCCCCCTTTTCTGCGCATGCGTCAACTGTCAACTGCCATCTGTCACCTGTCACCTGTCACCTGTCACCTGTCATCTGTCATACGTCATCTGTCATCTGTCAACTGTCATCTGTCACCTGTCATCTGTCAACTGTCAACTGCCAACTATCAGCTGTCATATGTCAACTGTCATACGTCATCTGTCATACATCATCTGTCATCTGCCATCTGTCATATGTCAGCCGTCATCTGTCATACGTCATCTGTCATACGTCATACGTCAACTGTCACACTCTTGGGCGTTAGCTACTTTGGTCTTAACTACTTATGGTCTTAACTACTTTGGGCTGTAACTACTTGGGGCTTTAACTACTTGGGGCTTTAACTACTTGGGCATCAACTACTTGGGCACTATCTATTTGGGGCCTAACTGCGTCGGACTTTAGTACTAATCTTTAAAATATTATTATTTCACGAATATGACGTCAAAAACTTTTTCTTTATTTTTGCACATGCTAGGATTCGAACCCGGACATAGATGTTGGAATATCAGCGCTCTAACCGACCTGGCTATTGGCTTCACGTAAAATAGTGTGCTGATGGGATATAGACTTGCAGCTAGAAGAGACATCGTTTGCAATTAGAAATTTAATATACGTAACGTGTTCAAAATGGCCATATAAGCCACGTATAAAAGTATGGCAACACTCACCCGTTATTTAAGATATGTCAACTGCCACCAGGTCCTTGTTAAACACCAAAATAAAAATTTAGCATACGTAACGTGTTCAAAATGACCTTATAAGTCCTGCGTAAAAGCAAGGCAAATAGACTTACAGCTAGAAGAGCCATCGTTTGCAATTAGAAATGTAATATACGCAACGTTTTCAAATGGTCTTATAAGCCATGTATAAAAGTATGACAACAATCACCAATCATTTAAGATATGTCAACTACCACCAGGCCCTTGTTAAATGCTAAAATAAAAATTTAGCATACGTCACATGTTCAAAATGGCCTTATAAGGGATGTGTAAAAGCAAGGCAGCTGTCGCCAGTCATTTAAGATATATCAACTGTCACTTGTCACTTATCAAACATCAAAATTAATATTTGACATACATCACGTGTTCAACGTGATGCAACAAATCGTTTGTAAAAACCCGAAGTCAATCAATCAACACGTTTGTGAGCTACTGCTTATATGAAAATTTTGGTGTTAGATGGAAGGCATAAAGACCATTAGATATATAAAAAGAGCAAGGTCCTTTAGACAATTACTCTAGCGCTGACCAAAAGGGCCTTAAAATTTGTTTTCTTTGATGGGGACTAAGGGTAGGAGCAATAAAATACATACCCCAAATTTCATCGAAATCCGCCAAGCCGTTTAGGCGCTAGAGGGCTACAAAGGTGTTTATGGCACCAGGAGCACAGAAATGCGAGAAGTTGAATAAAAACTAAATTACGGATAGCGCTTAAACGATAAGTGTTGGAGAATTAAAATTTTGGCGTTAGATAGAGGCCAGAAAGACCATGAGATATACAGGTTCAAAAACCCCAAAAATATTAAAGCCATTTCGGCGATTTCTCTGACGCCGGCCAAAAGGGCCTTAAAATTTGTTTGCTTCGCTAGGGACTAAGGGTAGGAGTAATAAAAGACATACCCCAAATCTCATCGAAATCCGGGAAGCCGTTTAGACGCTAGAGGGTTACAAAGGCGTTTAAGGTATCAGGAGCATAGAAATGGGAGAAGTTAAATACAAAACTAAATTACGGCTAGCGTCTAAACGACAAAAAGGATTTTTGCTGAAATCTTGAATTTTTCTCCGAAAATCTGCTTTAAACAAGCCGCCTTTAAATCGCCCTTATCCAAAATTTAGGGCAGTCATACTGAAGACATATGTCACGTAAAACACTTTCAAAAGGAGCAAGAGTTGGAGATGCGGAACATTCGAAAAAGAAGGCATCATCAGTGGAATAGTACTGAACAAAGCGAGCTAAAATGACTCAGCACGAGGAAAGGCCAACGCAACAGCCGTTTTCCGTACCTAGCGGTGCCATTCTGAGTAAAGTGGTTTGAAGTCAAGTCATGATGACTCAGCAAGTACTAGAATTTTCTAGCAAGTACAATGATCATGCATTTTAATGTAAAGCGCAGATAGTTACGATCAGGCCGGCGGGGCGTCGTTATAAGTCATGGATAAAAGTATGGCGGCCATCACCAGTCATTTAAGATATGTCAACTGTCATCTGTCACTCGTCAAACGCCAAAATAAAAATTTAACATACGGTACATGTTCAAAATGACGTTATAAGTCATGCGTAAAAGTATGGCAGCTGTCACCTGTCATTTAAGATATGTCAACTGTCGCTTGTGAAATGTCGAAAGAAAAATTTAACAACGTAACGTGTTCAAAAGGATCTTATAAGCCACGTATAAAAGTATGTTAGCTGTCACCAGCCATTTAAGATATACCAACTACCACCAGGCCCTTGTTAAACGTCAAAAGAAAAATTTAGCATACGTCGCATGCCCAAAATAACCTTATAAGGCATGCGTAAAAGCATGCCAGCTGTCTCCCAGCATTTAAGATATATCAACTGCCACTTGTCATTTATCAAACATCAAAATTAATATTTGACATACATCACGTGTTCAACATGACGCAACAAATCGTGTGGAAAAACCCGAAGTCAATCAATCAACTCGTTTGTGAGCTATCGCTTATATGAAAATTTTTGGTGCTAGATGGAAGGCATGAAGACCATTAGATAGATAGGCTTAAAAACCCACAAAAGAACAAGGTCCTTTAGACAATTACTCTAGCGCTGACCAAAAGGGCCTTAAAATTTGTTTGCTTCGATAGGGACTAAGGGTAGGAGCAATAAAATACATACCCCAAATTTCATCGAAATCCATCAAGCCGTTTAGGTGCTAGAGGGTTACAAAGGTGTTTAAGGTATCAGGAGCATAGAAATGTGAGAAGTTAAATAAAAACTAAATTACGGCTAGCGCTTAAACGATAGGTGTTGAAGAACTAAAATTTTGGTGTTAGATAGAAGACAGAAAGACCATTAGATATATAGGCTTAAAAACCTCAAAAATATTAAAGCCATTTCGACGATTTCTCTGACGCCAACCAAAAGGTTCTTAAAATTTGTTTGCTTCGATAGGGACTAAGGATAGGAGTAATAAAATACATACCCCAAATCTCATCGAAATCCGTTAAGCCGTTTAGACGCCAGCCGCTACTGGATAGATTTTCGGATAAAGATGGTGTTAGTGTAGAAGTTTTAATAAGCGCAGTAGTAGGCGTTCAGAGTTTCGGACAACCGTTAATGGGTTAGACGCGTTTTCGAGGTACGAATATGTAATTACTGCTAAAGCCCCACAACCCTGCAATGCAGTGTTCATTGTCAAGGATCTTTGCGTAGTAAGATATACATCACCCCGTATATTCTAATATTTGCGTTAAGTTTGTATGACGTTTGTCTTATTGTTGTGTAGGTGTTTTGCGCCGTGTTGGCGTTTTGTAGACGTGGTGTAGACGTTGTGTCAACGTTTTGTGGACGTAGTGTGGTCGTTGTGTACAAATAAAGGCATCAACAGCTGTTAACAAGTGACCATTGTCAATGATCTTTGCGTAGTAAGATATACATCACCTCGTATATTCTAATATTTTTATATCTCGTACACCGCATTATTGGCAACACGCCAGAAAGATTGCAACAGTATTGCTAGGCAAAGCGAGCCAAATAAGGCAAGCGAAACACAGCAGCAATCATACTACACGGGCCAAGCTAGGATATTCTATTATCAGTTTAGATACGTTTCGACGCGTTTTCCGCGCTTTAGACGTGTTCTTAATCGGGAAACCGTCGAGCAATCCAGCAGTCCTTGTCGAGCTTTCTTTGAGAACAACCAGTTCGTTAAAAATAGACGCGTGCTTTGTTTTATTGTGTTGTAAAGTGTGTGTAATATTATTTGGTAAGTACATTTATTTCTATGCATTATATCAAGAAACAAATAAAATTAGTGATAGTAGGAAATCTGCGGTGGAAATTTATTGTGTTGTATTATGATTTAGCAAAAAATTAGTAATTTGTGTTTAGAGTGGTGTTAAAATATTACAAGTCTGTCTGTATGCAACACAGATCTATTAGTAAAAATTATAGATGTCCTGTTAACTGTGTAAAACGATTTTATTGATACAAAATAATAATTTGCTCGTTTCTCTGCTACATATGCCAATAGTTCTATAAGGTTAAGTAATAACGAAAAACGCCAACCGCTGCTAACCTCAACCCTCAGTCAAAATCTTTTATTTTTACAGAAAATGTTTACATGTCAAGTACAACTTCATGCGTCTACTAGTTTGAAAATTTAAAAAATATTCAAAGTGATTTCGGTATGTTCACTATTGTTGTTAGTGCGCTGGCTCCTTCAGGGTATAAAGGGATGGTTGACTTTTTCCCGCATGGAAACACGCCAGGTACCCTTCCAAGGGGAGACGTACTGACTTCGGTGTTCGGTAATTCCTCTGTACAAAGGGGGTTGACGCCTTAAAGGAGTTTGGTATATACAGTGTTTTCCATATGTCTTATGGACATGACCAGGGTTAATTGTCGCCTGTTGGCTATTAAAGAACCATCCATCGGCCATGTTTCAACTAAAAATTTTTGCGTTTCCGCCGTTACGTGTTCTCTTGTTTTGAGTCTATAAAGGAGCTAATTTTGACTAATTACGTTACTCGAGACATGTCTGTTTAACATATGTCTTTCCTCTTCGTGTCCTAACAGTAAGAATGGGGTGGAGAATATTTGGGGTGTTGGGTAAAGGTCAAAAAGACCTTTCGACGGGCGAAAATTTTTCAAAATCTTGACTAACGTTGCTAGTTGCTGTACTGTTTAAAATATGTCTTTCATCTTATGCAATAATATCCTCAAATGGTGCGAGAAATTTTTCTGTGGACCATTTAGCGATTTATTGTTATATCTGCATACTAAGAATATATTACGCCCCTTAGACAGCCTCACTGAGGATAAAGATAGTGGAGCTTGATTTGTAAGACCTCCCTACAAAAGGGACAGTTTGAGCTGTGAAACTATCTTCCAGCGTCTTTTGGAGGCCCTTGTTATTCTTTTTATACTGTCTAATCACATACTGTCGTCTTAAATAAAAAGTAGTTGTAAATTTTTCAAAATATGTAGATTTATCTTACAATAAGGAGAGCGTTTGCTTGGGTATGCACTTTTCTGTGCGGAATTTTGAAAAACGCGTTTTACCAATACCCCCACAAAGTGGTGATGCTGAAATAATCTCGACCATGCAGTTTTTCGAAAATCTACGACTTAGCATAATAAACAAAAGAATCTCTTTCGACTACCCAGTTTTTCGAAAATATATGACCTAGCATAAGAAAAATCAACGTTATTATTGTTTCAGGAGTTTTGAAATGGGACTTTGTTTTAGTTTTAAAAGTTTTAGAATAAAACCTTGTGTATTGACAGCAGCGATATTTAGATATAAGCCCTTTAACCGGATACATAATTTTAAGGCATAATTTTAATATATCTAAGGTTTTACAGGGTGTTCAAATAAATACCAACAGCAATTTCTAATACTTTTGTTTCAACATAAATTATACAGGATGATCTCAAAAAATTATTAGCACTAATAAAATTCTATAACGCCGAGTCTTTCAAGTTCCTTAAGAATCGCCATTACTTTAGGGGTGTTAACCCCCGAAGTATTGTTTTGTTCTAAATACTTCAGACGGTCTACCAGCTCATTAACATCATCGTATTCTTCTACTGCAGCCGTTTCTACATCTTTTTCATTTTCTTCCCCATATTCTTCCTTACTTCGATAGTCGCATTCTTCAGCGGTGAGTGTCTTTTGACTTTCAAATTTACATAATTTTTTCATTAGGGTTTTTTGGTTCTCCATTTCGGGTTTTTCCTTTTCCGCCTTACCCTCCATTCTTGAGATATAACTTCTTTTAGGAGGAAACAGTTTGGAAATGATATGGGTATATTTCCAACCTTTGGAGGCTAAAATGTTCTCGTTCCTATTGAAGCCCTTTCGGTGTGCATGTGTAATCAATAAAAGCTTCTTATAATTAATCAAATCATTTGAATTAAATTTTACTGGTTGATTTGTAGCTAATAAATTAAACAGTCCATCCGTCAGCAAAAATGTTTCTTTCCCTATTATGAGAACGGTATCTTTTATTACAACAGGGATATTTCCCAGAAAGAACTTAGACCCCTCTGTCCTTAGGCCATATTTAACAGCTGGTGTTTCCAGAAGCTGATACTTTATCTTATTGGCATACATCTTATTACTATGACATCCAGTTATCCACTAAAACCTTTAATCTGAATATGTCCTTTTATCCATCAAAACCTCGTTATAACACATACAGGACAACGTCATGACGTTATCCGGACAGCAACCGGACGTTAACCAGACAACAACAGGGCAGTAATCGGACAACAATAGGGGGTTCACAGGGCGTTAACGGGACGTCACACAACACAAAGACAAACGCCATGAGAAAAGCTCGAATATTTTGGAAACATAACCTGTTATCTCGCCTGAGGCTGAGAATCGTTTAAGTTTCGAATAATTTTGTACCACCTGTGATAGAATATTTATTGAGGTTAGGTTTGATTGTTTCAGGTAATAAAACATATAAACGACTTAGTTTAATTCCTTATTTAATACATCTAGCTACATTTCTATGGATAATTTTTCTAAGAGTTTTAAGTTTATCTGGAGCGTTGGAAAAGTATTGGTGTGTTGTGTTTGTTCTCTGGAACTGATTAAAAATATCTAGCATTAGTGCTGCCTCCATATCTGCGTCCATACTAGTATCTTCTTTGTACACAAACTTCGTAAGGTCTACGGATGGCATCATATGTTTAATAACTTTGATGGTAGGATCGTAAATTTCTCCTTCAAAGACGTTCCAAAAATGAATGTTGCCTCCTATTTCCTCATAGAAAATCTTTCCACATTTTGGCTCTACATGTACATTATATTTTTTCGCCAGTTCCCAAACCATTAAAGGTGCAGGTAAACAGGACCCATAATACTGGTTTCGACTGAATACTTCTTCAATGTTGACAAGAATAATTTTTAATATTTCCGCCATGTTAATCGCTTGACGATTGACAGTATACTAAACATTTCTTACCAAGTTATTCTATTTAGATTACAAATTTCGTCTGCGCCACTCCCTTCTTCGTGTCTCAGCAGACGTTTACGTATAAGATCGACATCCTCGTAGATTAATGTGCTTGGTATGTCTGAATTTGTGTAACTAACGTATCGATGACAGTTTTGGTAAACCACTCCACTAAATCTCCTCGTTTAGGCAACTCCATTTCCTGCGTATTAAAGTTCTTTCGTTCTTTTCCTGAATTAAAACTAACGGAAAACTCTATCTTGACTATATCAGGAGTTCCACTTAATGCAAATTTTATCTGTTTTAACTCGGCTCGAAAACAGCCTAAAAGCCTTGCGCGAATATCTTCCTCTGTCTGTGATTTAAAAAAATTTTGTTCTGACTGAACTGGACTCTCAACTATTGCCTTTAATAATTCATATCTTGCTTGTTCATATTGCCCGATATCTTCCTGATAACATTCATAACAATAAGTTTTAAAGTCGTAATATGTGATGTTCTAGCGATCTTTTCTTCGTTTCCCACCCACTTTATATCCATCCTTGTCTAAACATATTTCACATTTTTCCTCTAGCTCCGGCTGACACTCGCTACAATCGCAGGGTCTTCCCCAAAAGCACTCTTTAGACATTGTGCTCGCTTCAACTGGTCAACTAAGACTGAACGTTTAAATGTAATAAAGATAGATTAATACTCAAAATAAGTGGTGGGGGTACTATCCAGGTAGCTGTTTCCTTATTACAGGTATCATCATCTGCAGTCTGAAAAGCCTTCCTGGTCAGTAACTCTTCAGATTCAAATTCTATTATTAGTACCATGAATGTAAACGAAACCTTCTTTCTCGTTGGCGTCGCTTTTGAACCTGATCTCAGCTGGCACAAACACATTACTTCAGTAGCCCCATCGACAGTTAAAAAGCTTGGTTTTCTTTTTCGAGCCCCGAAACTACTCCCCTTCCAACTTACCCACTCTCTCTATGTTTCCCAAACCAGACCCAACCTAGAGTACAGCTCCCACATCTGGGGAGCGGCATCACCTTCGATACTTAAGTGCAATAGAACTTTTGAAATTTATTTTCGTCTCGTAAGTATCAAAAATATTTTTATCTAACCCATAAAAAATGTACAGAAAAAGTGGTAATAGATAAGTTTGTGATAACTGTTTCTTTGTTACAGACACTAAGAATATTCAATTGAAACTATTAATTTTAGAAAAAAAGTAGTGACGGTACAATTATCTTTCTTTTTTCCTAAAAAGGTGTGGAGTAAAATTGTTTAATTATTATAGACATGCATTACCGTAATTATGTAATAAACTATTTGAAAGGTGTGAACACCGACATTTCCATGTTATTCTGCTGCATAGTAATTCCTTAAACTTTCATTTCAGGTAACATTCTTCATGGACACTGGGTCCTGGTTTCGTATCTATTAATACTGCTCGTAAGCACTTAGTAATTTAATTTTCCTGCATACTAAACCTTAAACTCTTTTTGCAGAACTTCAGTTGGTTTTCGGAACGCACCCCCTGTTTTTCGAACGCACTTCCTTTCTACCAGACCGAGGTTATAAATAGAGGTGACACACACAGCCGTCTAGTCTAGTCATTTCGCATCAGTCTCTTGAACTGTACGGACGTGTCTAGTTAAAATGGAAAAGTTTCTTATTATCAAGGATACCGTTCGAAAAGTTGGAAGATACAATGTTACTGGTCGTGCATTGGAGTTTAGGCTGAAACCTGTGCCTGAAGGAGGTGAACCGGTTGGCTGGGTGAGAGACGCTATTAATCAGGTTATTAATAAGGCTACAGAAGGACTTCAATCGTCGGATCACGTTGGTTTTAGTTTTTGTTCAAAAGACTTTAGTCGTGGCGAAGGATGGATTCGCTTTAAACCAGCCGAAGAAGTAAATTACGAGGACGTCTGGAATGTTATTAGCAACGTCTATCAGTCTAATTCCGCGGGTTTAAACACCGAGTCATTTTGTCTTAAAGTAACAAGTGTGCGACTACCAACCGGCAAAGGAAGAGGAAAGAAATACAATAGTTTTACCGAAGAATGCGGCATGAGAAGAGGAATTATAACAATTACCAACAAGGATAATTTATGTTTACCACGTGCTCTAGTAGTGGCCATTGCTAGTGCTAATAAAGACCCTGCATTAAACAAGATTAGGAAAGATGTGGGAAAAATTCAAACAGAGAGAGCTAAAACTTTGATGGAGCAAGCTGAATTTACCATTCCTGATGGGGGCGCTGGAATTATAGAGCTGCAAAAGTTTCAAGAACATCTTCAGGACTATAAAATTGTTGTCTACAGTTATGGTTCGAAGGGAAGAGACGTTATTTTTGAGGGTGCGTCTAACAGCAACAAAAGACTGAATCTGCTGCATTATGAATCGCACTTTAACGTCATAACCTCACTTACAGCGGCATTTTGCTCTAGCTATTTTTGTGAGCAATGTTTTATTCCTTACGATCATAAACATGAACACAGATGTGGTGGAACATGTCCTGGTTGTTTACAGTCTCCAAAATGTACTGAAGATCAAGTAAGAGTGAAATGCTCTTCTTGTCGACGATATTTCAGAGGGGAAGCGTGTTATAACAAACATCTAGTTGCAAGATCGCTGGAAAAAAACACTGTCTGAGCCGAAGTCAGGAGCTGTGATCAGTGTTTTAAAGTATTAAAAGGAAACAGAAAACACACTTGCGGTGAGATATTTTGCAAGATCTGTTATTCCCATATGCCTGAGAATCATCTGTGTCATATTCAACGAGACACTGGAAAGCCTAAAGTTAACGACACTATCTTCGTATTTTATGACTTGGAAACGCAGCAAGAGGAAGAGATTGATGCAGGGGTGTTGCTTCATAAAGCTAACCTTTGCGTTTTTAAACAATATTGTGATGAGTGTATGAACTCTGAGACGATTATTTGCAAGAAATGCGGAGTTAGATTACAAAAACTTCAAGGTTTAAACCCCGTTGCCTCATTTACTCAACACTTATTACAGCTAAGGAAGAAATTTAAGGATGTAATTGTATTAGCTCATAACGGACAAGCTTTTGATCATCAATTTATTTTAAATTATGTTTTGACAGAGACTGATTTAACTCCTGAATTAATAATGAGAGGCACAAAAATTATCCTAATGCAAGTTGGAAATGTTAAGCTTATAGACTCACTAAACTACTTCCCTATGGCCTTAGCAAAACTCCCCAAAGCTTTCGGATTGGGAGATAACTTTAAAAAGGGATATTTCCCTCATCTTTTCAATAAAAAAGCGAACCAAAACTACGTAGGTCTCCTTCCTCCGATGGAATTTTACTCCCCCCGATACGATGAAGGAGGACGATCGTTCTAAATTTCTGACATGGTATGAAGAACACAAGTCTGATCATTTTGATATGCAAAAGGAACTTATTGACTACTGTATTTCCGACGTAGAGATTTTAGCCGCTGCGTGTTTGAAATTCCGACAACAACTGCTTACCACAACTAATGTTTGCCCCTTCACAGAAGCTACTACGATTGCTTCGTGTTGTAATAAGGTTTTTAGAAGGAATTTTCTTAAACCAAACACAATTGGGATTATCCCTAAGAACGGATATCGATGGAAAGATAACCAAAGCAAAATTGCAACTGAGTGGTAATTATGGGAGGAAAAACAGAGAGGAATCCAGATTTTACATGCTGCCAAAGGTGAAGAAGCCGTTCTACGTGGAGTGAAAGTTGATGGTTATTGTGGCGATACCAATGAGGTTTTTGAATTCCAGGGCTGTTATTGGCACGGCTGCCCCAAATGTTACAAGTTTGGTAGAGACGATCCTCTTTATGACGATCCTACAACAACATTAAATTTACATTTTGAAGCCACCGAAGTAAAAATTGAAAGATTAAAGGAATTTGGATATACGGTTCACGAAATGTGGGAGTGTAAATTTAGAAACCTGATAGAAGAAAATCCTGAGATTAGAAATTATACCCAAGCACATCCCCTTTTAATTATGAGTCCTCTAAACCCCAGAGATGCTTTTTATGGTGGTCGAACCGGAAACGTTTGGGAGTATTATAAAACTAAAGAGGGCCAATGCATTCGTTATGCAGATGTGTGTTCTTTGTACCCATTTGTGTGCAAAACAGGCAAGTTTCCGATAGGACATCCCGTAATATTTGTTGGGGACAACGAGTGTAGGAAGCTGGACCTAAATACCGTAGATGGTCTTATAAAATGTGTTATTCTTCCTCCCCAGGACCTCTATCATCCCGTGTTACCATTAAAGATGAACGATAAACTTATGTTTGTTCTCTGCCGAAAATGTGGCCAGGAAATGAATCTCAATGAATGTAAACATAATTCAGAAGAACGTGCACTTGAAGGTACGTGGGTCATGGACGAAGTTCGAAAAGCGGTTGAAAAAGGGTACCGGATTTTGAAAATACACGAAATTTGGAAATATAATGTTCAAAGATTAAATAGGGAGACGGGCGAAGAAGGATTATTTACAGCCATGATGAACACGTTTCTTAAAATTAAGCAGGAAGCATCAGGATGGCCGAAAGACTGCGTAACAGAAGAGGAGAAAAACCGCTACATTGAGGAATTTTTTGAAAGAGAGGATATTAAGCTAGAATACCATCAAATACTCGAAAATCCCGGCCTAAGATCTCAGGCCAAACTTATTTTAAATTCTTTCTGGGGTAAATTTGGACAGCGAGAAAATCAGCCTAAGACCCGAGTTGTAAACGATCCTTCGGAATTCTTTGCTATGCTTCTTAATCCCGGACTTTCTATTAATGGAATTCTTCCTGTTAACGAAATGACTCTAATCGTTTCTTATGAACACACCGAAGATTCGTTTGATCCCTTAACTACAGTTAATGTGGCTATTGCGGCGTATGTGACTGCTCAGGCACGCTTAAAATTATATTCCTATTTAGAGACCCTAGGTGACCGAGTTCTGTATTATGACACTGATTCCGTTATCTATATTTCCACCCCAGGTGCATTGGATGTGGCAACAGGCCAATTTGTCGGAGATTTAACGGACGAGTTGGAAGGTTACGGACTTGGTAGCTATATTAAAGAATTTGTAAGTGGTGGCCCAAAAAATTACGCTTACACAATTCATGCTGCAAACACCGGCTCTGAAAAAGTAGTTTGCAAAGTTAAAGGTATATCCATAAATTATGCTGTATCAAAATTAATAAACTTCGACACAATTAAGGATATGGTATTGGAGAAGAAGACAGAGCCAATACCAATTATATCCAGGAACATTCGACGAACCCAGGAACATACCGTAACAACAAACACAGAAATCAAGCTATACAGACCTAATTCAACAAAAAGAAAATTTCTACATGATGGCAGCTCAGAACCCTACGGATATGAGAAGAAACAGAGAATCCTATAACTTTTGAGCAACGCAGCATATTAGTGTAGGGTTTTTTCTAAATGACGTAAGACGTTCTTACCCTTTAACACTCACAACCAACACCTGTAGCGCGTAACAATTGCTAAAAGGGGCCTTCGACTTTTGACATTTTTAGCAGTTTAGTAGCCGTTTCGAAGTTGTTTCCCCGAAACAGGATCTGATTTAGCTGTTTTCTAGCTGTTTGTAGTATGTCAGCTCCAATTAAATAAAGACTTTAAACCGAGGATTGTCCAAGCTGCTGAAACACTAAGATGGGAACATCGCAGTATCATCATCATCAGAAGACGAAAAGCTATTTTGTACTATTGTATATTGTATATTGTAATATGTTTGATTTAAAATAAATAACCATATACATATAAATGTATGTTTTTACTGAAGTTCTATGGGTTTTTGCTTTGGGGGATCGTTTTTATCCAAAAAAATCGAGCTGGAGCGCGCTTGAGGGATCAGTTCACGCCTGGCAGCTCTGTTAAGGTGTTATTTTATAATTGATATACCTACATTAGCTTAAGGGCATGCTTTTTACTTTATACCAGTATAATGGTTTGTAACAGTTGCCCTACTTTTGTATTTATCACTCAGTCATAAAATAAGACCGACCGGAAGCCCTCACCAACTATAATCTAACATACGAGGTATACTGCTTTATATCTTAATACGCAAAGATCCTTGACAATGGCCGCTACATTGAAGGCGGTTTTGTGGGGCTTTAGCAGTAGCCTGAGGGGATGTTTAAAATAGTTTAAATAATAGGAAGATTGACTAATTCTTTTCAGCCAATAAGGTATTGGACTTACTCAGCGATAGCACACGAACGAGTTGATCGATTGACTTCGGTTTTTTTCCAAACGATTTGTTACGTCACGTTGAACACGTGATGTATGTCAAATATTAGTTTTAACATTTAACAACTGACAAGTGACAGTTGACATATCTTAAATGACAGGTGACAGCTATCATGCTTTTACGCATGTCTTATAATGTTATTTTGAACACGTGACCTACGTTAAATTCCTACTTTGACATTTGACAAGTGCCTGGTGGTAGTTGACATATCTTAAATGACTGGTGACAGTTGCCATACTTTTACGCATGACTTATAACGTCATTTTGAACATGTACCGTATGTTAAATTTTTATTTTGGCGTTTGACGAGTGACAGATGACAGTTGACATATCTTAAATGACTGGTGATGGCCGCCATACTTTTATCCATGACTTATAACGACGCCCCGCCGGCCTGATCGTAACTATCTGCGCTTTACATTAAAATGCATGATCATTGTACTTGCTAGAAAATTCTTGACTTGACTTCAAACCACTTTACTCAGGATGGTACCGCTAGGTACGGAAAACGGCTGTTGCGTTGGCCTTTCCTCGTGCTGAGTCATTTTAGCTCGCTTTGTTCAGTACTACTCCACTGATGATGCGTTCTTTCTCGAATGTTCCGCATCTCCAACTCTTGCTCCTTTTGAAAGTGTTTTACGTGACATATGTCTTCAGTATGACTGTCCTAAATTTTGGATAAGGGCGATTTAAAGGCGGCTTGTTTAAAGCAGATTTTCGGAGAAAAATTCAAGATTTCAGCAAAAATCCTTTTTGTCGTTTAGACGCTAGCCGTAATTTAGTTTTGTATTTAACTTCTCCCATTTCTATGCTCCTGATACCTTAAACGCCTTTCTAACCCTCTAGCGTCTAAACGGCTTCCCGGATTTCGATGAGATTTGGGGTATGTCTTTTATTACTCCTACCCTTAGTCCCTAGCGAAGCAAACAAATTTTAAGGCCCTTTTGGCCGGCGTCAGAGAAATCGCCGAAATGGCTTTAATATTTTTGGGGTTTTTGAACCTGTATATCTCATGGTCTTTCTGGCCTCTATCTAACGCCAAAATTTTAATTCTCCAACACTTATCGTTTAAGCGCTATCCGTAATTTAGTTTTTATTCAACTTCTCGCATTTCTGTGCTCCTGGTGCCTTAAACACCTTTGTAGCCCTCTAGCGCCTAAACGGCTTCCCGGATTTCGATGAGATTTGGGGTATGTCTTTTATTACTCCTACCCTTAGTCCCTAGCGAAGCAAACACATTTTAAGGCCCTTTTGGCCGGCGTCAGAGAAATCGCCGAAATGGCTTTAATATTTTTGGGGTTTTTGAACCTGTATATCTCATGGTCTTTCTGGCCTCTATCTAACGCCAAAATTTTAATTCTCCAACACTTATCGTTTAAGCGCTATCCGTAATTTAGTTTTTATTCAACTTCTCGCATTTCTGTGCTCCTGGTGCCTTAAACACCTTTGTAGCCCTCTAGCGCCTAAACGGCTTGGTGGATTTCGATGAAATTTGGGGTATGTATTTTATTACTCCTACCCTTAGTCCCCATCGAAGAAAACAAATTTTAAGGCCCTTTTGGTCAGCGCTAGAGTAATTGTCTAAAGGACCTTGCTCTTTTTATATATCTAATGGTCTTTATGCCTTCCATCTAACACCAAAATTTTCATATAAGCGGTAGCTCACAAACGTGTTGATTGATTGACTTCGGGTTTTTACAAACGATTTGTTGCATCACGTTGAACACGTGATGTATGTCAAATATTAATTTTGATGTTTGATAAGTGACAAGTGACAGTTGATATATCTTAAATGACTGGCGACAGCTGCCTTGCTTTTACACATGCCTTATAAGGCCATTTTGAACATGTGACGTATGCTAAATTTTTATTTTAGCATTTAACAAGGGCCTGGTGGTAGTTGACATATCTTAAATGATTGGTGATTGTTGTCATACTTTTATACATGGCTTATAAGACCATTTGAAAACGTTGCGTATATTACATTTCTAATTGCAAACGATGGCTCTTCTAGCTGTAAGTCTATTTGCCTTGCTTTTACGCATGCCTTATAAGGTCATTTTGAACACGTTACGTATGCTAAATTTTTATTTTGGTGTTTAACAAGGACCTGGTGGCAGTTGACATATCTTAAATAACGGGTGAGTGTTGCCATACTTTTATACGTGGCTTATATGGCCATTTTGAACACGTTACGTATATTAAATTTCTAATTGCAAACGATGTCTCTTCTAGCTGCAAGTCTATATCCCATCAGCACACTATTTTATGTGAAGCCAATAGCCAGGTCGGTTAGAGCGCTGATATTCCAACATCTATGTCCGGGTTCGAATCCTAGCATGTGCAAAAATAAAGAAAAAGTTTTTGACGTCATATTCGTGAAATAATAATATTTTAAAGATTAGTACTAAAGTCCGACGCAGTTAGGCCCCAAATAGATAGTGCCCAAGTAGTTGATGCCCAAGTAGTTAAATCCCCAAGTAGTTAAAGCCCCAAGTAGTTACAGCCCAAAGTAGTTAAGACCATAAGTAGTTAAGACCAAAGTAGCTAACGCCCAAGAGTGTGACAGTTGACGTATGACGTATGACAGATGACGTATGACAGATGACGGCTGACATATGACAGATGGCAGATGACAGATGATGTATGACAGACGACGTATGACAGCTGACATATGACAGCTGATAGTTGGCAGTTGACAGTTGACAGATGACAGGTGACAGATGACAGTTGACAGATGACAGATGACGTATGACAGATGACAGGTGACTGGTGACAGGTGACAGGTGACAGATGACAGTTGACAGATGACAGATGACAGGTGACAGATGCGCGCGCCGCTACATGCGCGCGCAGCCGCGCATGCGCAGTTTTCGCGCATGCGCAGAAAAGGGGGCGGGGCTTGTGACGTCAGAGGGAGAGGAGTGGGGGTCGGCTCAAGTGCCGGTATACCTACTAACACGATTTTTTGAAAGTCCCGCTAAAGATTTGAAAACCACCAGAGTTCGTAAACCACTGTATCTGTATAGCCAGTACGGCACTATGTTTCGAAATCACTATCCATAAAGTCAATACGGCACTATGTTTCGAAGTTCACTATCCATACAGTCAATACGGCACTATGTTTCACTTATCTGTACAGGACAATCCTACCGACTGCGCCAATTATGTATTTTGCGGTTAAAATACTTGGACTTAATAAATTACTCGTAGACTTGAATTATATGTGTTTTTTATTTTAACTCAAGAAAAGCTGGTAACAAACTAAGACACTTACAATATGGTACTTTTCTTTATATACTAAAATGATCCTAAAAGTGAAGATGAATCCTGGCATAAATAGATAAAATACGGGAATTACATGAATTAACAAATATCAGAAATTATCATAGTAGATATAACTCAGTAGGAAAAGATAACACCTGGTATAATGTAATGTAAGGTAAAATTCGATAATTATCATATAAAGATAAAGTCCAGCATGAAAAGATAAAATTCGGTAAAAAGGCGACGCAGCATCTTCTCGAGTCTTATCTGTTGGTTAGGGCATTCTCCAGTGGCGTATCCTGGTAGTTTGGTTGTGATACATAACTTTATAGCGACGAGACGGTCGACATGAACGAAGCGAACGAACAAGTCTTTGATGACTTTGACGACATAGAGCAGATCATATTGGATGCTATCGAGTTTGACGAGGATGATCCGCGACCACTCGAAGAACCCAAGTTCGATTGGGGAGTCGAACTACCCAACGATGATGCTGAGTTGACGGATGACGAGGTGCAGCCGGACTCCAGCACTGATTGGGTGCTACCGCCGCCGCCGGAAGATCATGACGGTCCGGCTGATTCATCCACTTGGTGGATCACGCACCATCAGGATGAAGATGGTCCAGCTGATTCCACCAACTGATCCCGGAACCATGCCCTCCCCGACCTACCCCGACAAAATCAGCCATTTTCAGGGCTACAAAATATTTGATCGTAGTTTGCAGTTGATTCATGTCACATCCCAAGTAACATGATATTTCTCAAGAATTAATTTCTTTTGGAAAATATTGTGTTACTCTGTAAAGACATGTACGTTCTTACCATACGTTAGAACTAGCTAACTTTCTAGTAAGTTCTCTACGGAAATCCTCGGAACTCAGACGTCTCATATAGAGTAACGCAATTTCTCATTAAAGAAATTCATTCTTAAATAAATACTGAAAAAAGGCGGATTTTGTATCAGCGTGTTTGGTCTATTATCTTATGTGTAGTAAAATTCACATTTTATTACCAATAAGGTGCATATTCTCAGGCATTGTAACGGATTTTTTTTATTATCATATATACAAAAACATTTTCTTTTACTTATATATACATTAATATTACAAAAATAACTTAACTCTATATTTACAATAAAATTATATTTCTAAATTCTAAAATTAATTATATGGAAAATTGTCCAATAACCTAAGTCTTTTTCTACACACTTCCCCTTTACTTTTATACTGTTCAATTTTCGCCTGCAGTTCCTTAATCTGTCTCTCGTATTGCACCACATCACTATCATTCTTCTTTAGTTCATCCACTAGTTTTTGTCTCGCACTAAACGCCGCGGAGAAGGCATACTTCTGGCTTGGAGAAAACTCTTCCATCCAGTCTGGTATGGGCATTTCTGCAGAAGAAGCAGCAGCAGGCTGATTGGGTTGACTAACCGCCTCGAATAGCCGCTTGCACCGCTTCTTCAATGGTTTGCGGCACATTCCACGCCCAACTGTTGGTGATATAGGCGCACTCGCTTGATTTAATGGCGATTTTTCGCCAGCGTCGGCCACCAACACAATCGGAGGCATGGACTTCGGCGGCTCGGGCATTGTCGTGTTTGGGCCATCATTAATTATGACGACCGGTGATAGAGGCTTCGGTGGTTGTGACTTCTCCAAAAGATCGGGGTATTGGACTGGCACTGATGGGCGTTTGAACTGGAATTTCTTCTTCTTCTTTTCACCCTCCACAGCAGCATGAAATTTATTTTTATTACCGCTGACTGTTTTTGGTAATGTCAGCAGCTTTTCCAACTTCGTAGTGGGTTGCCGCCTCGCCTTCTTTACCACCACATCACTAATTATGTTAATGCGTCCTCCGTCCTTCTCCGTCCAGTTCTTAATGTAATCAACCGCCGAATTTACTATTTTTTCCTCCTCCTTTTTCGCGTCTTTTTCTTCCACAAACACCTTGTTTAGCAGTTCAGCATCGTGCCACTCGTCAAACACACCCGGGCTCAGCAGGTCAATAACATCCTGGTGCATCAACTCTGCTTGGGTACTCCCATCCAAATTGAATGCACTTAACAGCGATACATTCTCGGAATTCATTTTCACTTACTAACTGCACTTAACTAACAACTGTACTTACTGGGTGAACTGTTCTAGCAAACTATGAAATGCTCTGCCTAGCAAACCAAATTTATACTTATCACCCCACCATAAACTCCCCCACCCTAGCTCAAGGTTGAGGCTTTGGAGGTTAAACAAGTTAATTCAACTTACAAGGTTGCGTTCTACGGCTAAACAACGATTCAAGGACATATTTTCAAGGGAATCGTGTGTCCTTACTTCTGTTATTGTTTATGCTCTCAAGGTTATATGATCCAGACAACCCATATTTATAGACACTCTCTTTTCTTCGATGACTATTATCAGAAACTATAATGTTGCCCGCAGATCAAGATAACAATCGTCCAACTGAGACTTTTTCAGGAGCACAAATAATAATTTCTGGTGTTTGCTATAATTGCAAAAGAGAAGTATATATTGGACTGACCACATGCAATCTTACAGTTACATTGAATTGTTGAGAGTAAGGATTGTTAAGTGTCATTACTGTGGAACACTGATGTGCCGACGAGGGCCGATTAACAGATCTGATATGTTGAGAAGACAATGGATGCTACGAGAAGTTTACAAGCAAGACGTTAATTAATTTTTATTTTTGTAACTTTATTACTATATTGTAAAATAAAACAACATATTATGGAAACAATTATCTATGTATTTTACTATCCTGCGTTATAAAAGTTCTACTATTGCTATTACTATAGTGGTTAATAAAACTACGTGACATTGGAGTTAATATTTTTTTATTTTTCCAAAACATAGACTTTCCAACATGTTTCTAATTATAACTAAAATTTTCGGGTAAAAAACTTTGCATAGCTTGTATTAACATATTTAGGTTATCTTCAGGGTTTGTTTCGTAAAACTTTATGTCTGGGTGCCCCCAAGGTAGAGTTTTTGTTGTTGATGGTATAATATAACGTTTATCGTCGTGGTGAGATAAAGCAACTTTATTAAATATTTCGGTATAAACGTCGTGTTTATAACTTCGAAAGGTTTTCATTTTTCGAAATATCTGACCACCACGTTCTACGATATTCCGATAATCTTCCAGGTGAAGCTGTTTTCAATTACACGTTTTTTATACCTTTCGCTTTTTAAATTTTGCTACTGATTGAGTTTATGTAATAAGCTTTGGCTCCGGTACCATAAAAACTTATTATTGGATCACCTGGAAATTCATCCTTCATTCTATCTACTACTAACTGACTTTTTTTTTATGTTAAAAATATTTCCTTCGGTATAATTGGATGTATCGAATTTATCCGGATTTTCTGCAATTATGCGATAAAAATTTTCGGTGTAAGTAGTTGGGAAATAGGCACACGAAATACAAGGAAGCTCCCAAAACCCCCCACTCTTCACCATTCCAAATCCCACCACTCTTCACCATTCCAAATCCACCCACTCTTCTCCCCACCACTTTACCCCACTTCTCCCCCCACCACTTTACCCCACTTCTCTCCCCACCACTTTACCCCACTTCTCCCCCCACCACTTTACCCCACTTCTCTCCCCACCACTTTACCCACTTCTCTCCCTACCACTTTACCCCACTTCTCTCCCCACCACTTTACCCCACTTCTCTCCCCACCACTTTACCCCACTTCTCTCCCCACCACTTTCTCCTCTCCATATCCCACCGCTTCCCTCCACTCCATATTTAAAGCAATACCGAATGATTCCTTGTTAGTTATGTATCCTCAGTGGTTAGTTGACTTAGCTTTGATATTATATTAAGGTATCATTGTTTAGTTTGCAAATTGCTGTCAGCTGAGGTCAGTTAAAATATCGCAAGAATTTTTATAAAAGAATTGTTGAATAAGTATCAGTCTTTTCTGCTATTTTGTTCAGTTCTCAAGATGTATCAGTGCAGTGATTGTAACAAAACTTTTACTCAGAAATCAAATGTGTATAGACATCAAAGAGAATCATGTCAATATAGACCATCTTGTTCTCGTGAAAAAAGAAAGGCTAATACCCAGGTATGTGATGTGTCCATGAAAAAAGCTAAAATAGAAGATAGACCTCCAATACCAAAACTTACTTTATCACGATGTAAAAATTGTGATACTTGGTATGTGAAAAGTAAACTTGCTGCGCATTTACGTTCAAACTTACATAAAAGTAAACTTGTGAAAAGTGACAATGAAGTGCAAATTTTAACTTCCGCGTTTAAAAACAGGATTGTGTCCTACATGCTGCTCCCATCGAAAAAGTATGTAGATGTCGATGATTTTTTTGAAGAAGTGAAACAAAAGTTTATTAGTTTAATTTCTGAACAGGTAGCTAAGCATAGGTGTGTTAAGATTAATGTAGAACTATTGGTCAATATCTCTTACAAACAAAAGAGACAATCGAAACTAAATCGTTTAATACCAAAAATAAGATCATAACTTCAACAACAGATTTATCTGATATTTATAAGAAGTTTTTGTCTGAAATTAAAGAAAAAGTTTCAATATTCACAGAAAATGGATCAGGATGGGCGTTGGAAAAAATATTACATTTGGAGCTTAACATAAATAAATTTAATCCAATTAGAGCTTCATCGTATATCCCTTTACCAAAACAAATTTTAAATAAACAAGCTGTTATTAATATCAAAAATAATGATTTATATTGTTTCGGGTGGAGTGTCATAAGTGCACTGTTTCCTGCTAATATTAATGTTAATATAACGAGTTCATATCCTAATTTTTTTGAGTATTTAAATTTTGAAGGAATAGAGTTTCCTGTAAAGTTAAAAGATATACGAAAATTTGAAACTCTTAATCAAATATCTGTAAATGTTTACGGTTTAGAAAGTGTTTACGAAGATAGTAAATTCAAGCATGAAGTGGTTGGTCCGCTTCATTACACAAGTAAAAAACTTCCAGTACATATAAATTTGTTGTTGATAAGTGAAGGTGAAAACAATCATTATTGTTGGATTAAGGATATGTCACGGTTACTAGCAACTCAAATTATCAAAAGTCACTTTAAAAAATATTTTTGTGATGGTTGTTTAATTTATTTTACCTCGATGGAAAAATTAAAGTTGCACCAATCACATGATTGTAATCATTTGTTTACAAAAATTCCTACCAATGACATTAAAATAAATAAGTACGGTCAGCATATACCAGAAAATATTTTACAGTTTGAAAATTTTCAAAAACAACTAAAAGTTCCATTTGTTATATATGCAGATTTTGAATGCTTTTTAAAACCTTTGCAGTTTGATCAACCAGATAATGATGAGGATTCATATACTCGTAACACATTTAAACATGAACCTTATGCTTTTTGTTATTTCATTAAATGTTCATATGATGATTCTTTGTCCGTATTAGACTACTATTTTGGTATGGACGCCGCTGATGAATTTTGTAAACGAATTGAAGGTCATGTACATAGAATTTATAATGACCATCTTAAACCTGTAGTAAAAATGCTTCCTTTATCAGATGAAGAGGAGCTGGCTTATAAAAATAGTACAATTTGTCATATATGTAATAAAAAAGTTGAAGAAAATGAAAAAGTAAGAGATCACGATCATTTAACTGGTAAATTTCGAAATGCAGCTCACAGTATTTGCAACTTAAACTTCCAAATTCCAAATTTTATACCGATCTTTTTTCATAATTTAACTGGTTATGATAGTCATTTATTTGTTAAACAATTGTGTTCTGAAGAAGATAATATTGATGTACTTGCACAAACTAAGGAAAAATACATTTCATGTTAAAAATCCATATTAGTTGACAAAGTAAAAGATAAAGACAATAAAGAAAAAAAAATATATTTATTAAAATGAGATTTTTAGATTCACTCCGTTTCGTTGGTTCCTCTTTGGAAAAGCTTGGTGAAAGCTTGGAACCAAATCAATGCATTGAGATTACAAAATATTTTGAAGATCCTAACCAGTTTAATGAAATTCGAAAAAAAGGTGTTTATCCTTATTCTTATGTTGATTCTATGGATAAACTGTATGAAAATCAACTTCCAGCTATTGAACATTTTTATGATAAACTTAAAGATGAACCTATGTGTCTGTTGGATTACAATAGAGCAATTAATATTTGGAATTTATTTAATTGTCAAAATCTTATTGATTATACCAAAAATTTATCTATTGTCAGATGTTCTCATATTAACAGATTTTTTTGAAGCTTTTCGAAATGTATCTTTAAATAATTTTAAGCTAGATCCTGCACAGTATTATACATTACCAGGTTTAAGATGGGATTCAATGTTAAAAATGACTAATGTTAAATTAGAATTATTAACGGATATAGATATGATACATTTTTTTAAAAATAATATAAGAGGTGGTGTCTGTCATTGCAGCGTTCGAAAAGCTGAAGCTAATAATCCATTCTTGAAAAATTATGATCCAAGCAAACCAAATTCATTTATAATGTATTTAGACGCAACTAACTTGTATGGACATAGTATGAAGCAATGTCTCCCCGTAAGTGATTTTTCTTGGTTAAACGATGAAGAAACTGAAAAACTTGATGTGATGTCTATATCTGATGATGCTGAATTCGGGTTCGTTTTGGAAGTAGATTTAAAGTATCCTCAACATTTGCATCAAGAACACAATGAACTACCCTTTTTGGCTGAAAATATTTGCGCACCAGGTTCAAAACAAAAGAAATTAATATGCAATTTAAACCATAAAGAAAGATATGTTATTCATTATCGTAATCTTAAACAGGTGCTTAAAAACGGATTAAATCTAACTAAAATTCATAGAGTTATTAAATTTAAACAAGCTGCATTTCTTAAACCATACATCGATTTAAATACTGAAATGAGGAACAAATCTAAAAATAAGTTGGAACAGGATACTTACAAATTATTTAATAATGCCATTTACGGTAAATCTTTAGAAAACATTGATAAACGAGTTGATATTAGATTAGTTAGACACTGGGAAAACATTGGTAAAAAGCAAGGAGCGCAGACATTGATTGCTAAACCCAATTTTAAAGATCGATTAGTCTTTAATGAAAACTTTGTCGCAATACAAATGGAGAGAGTAAAGATAACTTACAACAAACCGGTTTATGTTGGTTTCACAGTCTTGGAATTATCAAAAACCGTTTTATATAATTTTTATTATGATTATATTAAAAGCAAGTATGGAGATGAAGCAATTTTGTTATATACGGATACAGATAGTTTAATTTTAAACGTAAAAACGGAAAATTTTTATAAAGACATGCAATACAATTTAGATAAGTTTGATACTTCTAATTATAGTGAAAATAATATACATAATATAACTAGGAACAATTCTGTATTAGGACGAATGAAAGATGAGTTTGCGGGTAAACCAATTTTAAGTTTTTATGGGACGGGAGCTAAAGCCTACTGTGTTAATTTAGAGAATAAATCTGAAAAAAAGGCGAAAGGATTAAAAAAATATGTTATAGAAAATTCCATTACTAAACAAGATTATAAAGATGTAGTTGAAAATTCTGAAACCAAATTTAGAAAAATGAATATATTTCATTCAATTTTACATGATATGTTTACACAATTAAAAAATAAGGTTGCGTTGTCTCCAAAAGATGATAAACGCTATATAATTCGAGATTCATTTAGGACTTTAGCTTGGGGGCACAAGCATATAAGTATTTTGGATGAGAAATCCAAGACTGACGATGAGATGGTTAATAATGTAATTGATACTCTAAAAGATTTAGTTCATGATGAATATAAAACATAAGAACCCTGGAAAAATCTTTTATTTTGAAAATGGCTCTGCTACCAGTAGGAGTTATATTTCTATCAGCATTCGTTAACAATACTTTGTTCATACAAGTTGATCCTAATGTTCGAGAAGCATTTATTTGTCTATCTGTTAATAATGTAAATAATGATAGTTGGCCTTCAACATGGAAAAGAATGAATATAAATAATGGTTTATTTACCTACAAAATCGATGATAATATTATAAATAATTCTACCGTTGTACAGTATAAGTTAAGATTATATTATTTCAATAAAACTTCAGTAGTGACACAGGAATGGAATCAGTTGTATAGAAAATCTTGTATAGAAGAATGCAATGTAAATGTGTGTATAGTATTATTAAGTATATTGTTAGTAGTGTTTATATGTACTATGGGATATATATTATTCAAAGTATATTTGTATTATAAATAAAATTCTCAATAAAAACATATTTATAATAAAGATTTTTATTCATAACAATGTCTATAATTATATAACAATTTTACGTTTGCTAATGCACAATGCCATGGATTTACATTTTTGTGAAAATAACATTCTGGAATTTTCTTAAATCTACTTAATTTTGGTTCTTGACCAATGGGAATAGCGTATATGAAATCTTCATCCAAAAACTTTTTTAAGTAGTTTATTTTTTCATTCCCTTTCACGTAAATTTTTGGCGATTGGTAAACTTCTAACACATGCTTTAAAATATCATCAATTTCATTAAGTTCTATATTTCCAAATTCCCATTTTAGTCCATGATACTCTTCGGCCCATTTAACCAGTTTGATATCAGAAGCAGATAACATATTTTTTTGAAATGGCGATTTAAACAGATAATTTGAGCAACGAATCCCATCGTAAATCGCTAATTCTTTTGGAATGTATCCAAAGGAACAGTTATATCCTTGAATGTCGATAAAAAGTTCTGTCTTACACTCATTCATGGTTTGACGCTAAATGATGTTTAGATCTATAAGATTAGTGTTTAAATCCCCCACCTCTCTTACTATCCCCACTACCACGCTTACTATCCCCACAACCACATCTGTCTATTTAAGCAGTCACCCACCGTTCTACTGACATTATTTCCAGCAAGCATCTGAAAATGTATCAACCAACAGGAAACCAACAAGAGTTTAGTAAGAAGCGCAATGCAGCTCTCATCAATGAATCCATCTACTACATAAACAAATCCAAATCCAAATGGGTCAGCGTTGGATTTTCCTTAGAGAGAAAATATATTCCTGTTGTTAAACTCTGTGGATACAAATACAATCAAAATGTGATTTTTAAAGAAGATCAATGGATTTCCTTCCTAAATAATCAAGGAATTGTTGAGCTTTATTTATTCCAACAACAACGGGTGGCAACCCATGAAGGGAAATGGTTATGCGATTCACTTTGTGTTTATTGGGGATGCAAGAATAATTAAGATTACACAAGATGGCGGTAATGAAGTTTTCCTAGCTGGTGATACCATAAATGAATTAGTGAACTTGACAAATTTAATCAAATATCGTTTTGATATCTTAAAAAACCAGGAATTTTCCAAATATTACAATATTTTAGTTAGTGGAATCTCTATGAAAAATTGTGATTTGTTAAAATATGTATATGAGGTTATTTCACCTATGGAAAATAGTTTAAATGTTTGCTGTGTTTTGGAATTATTAAACTTTTACTCAGATTGTGTTGCGGAGGATGTAGAAATATTTGCATGTAATGAATTTGTAAAAAGTTGTATTGAACATAAAAATTCATAAATATATTTTTCTCTTTTATTCCTCCCACCTCCTATCCTAAATTAATATTTAAAGCTCTGTTCATAAATATATTTTTCTCGTTTATTCCTCCCACCTCCTAAATTAATATTTAAAGCTCTGAACTTACTTTAAGTCTCGCATACTCATACAAGATGTGGTTAGCATATACATCTCAACGAGTAGCATATAACCTAACAAGTGCTATAGAGAATCTATCATATGACTTTAGGAATTTAGAATTTGATGCTGCCCATGAAGCCGAGTATGGATTCGATCGATTTTGTACCTATGAAGAGTGTATGGAATTGGCAAGAAAATACAGAAAAGCTGAAGAAGCCTGTAACATATATTTACATACTTCTGATATAAGAACTTTTCTGCAAACCATAAAGGAAATGGGATTTGAGGAGCATTTGGATGAAGTAAAGAAGTTTTTGTCACGTGAAATTATTGAAGAATTCAACCTAATTTGTAACAAATAAAAAACTTTATTTCATTTATGTGTTTTATTCAATCATTAAATAATTATTATATAAATTGTATACATTAGTAAGTGCGCATATACATGGTGATTTAGAATGATAAAAACAATGAGCTTCTTCTTCTTGTAATTTTGGATTTTCATCAAGTTCTATGACTGGTTTTAATGAATATTTTCGAATGTATTCGGATTTCTCTCTCCCTTTCACATAAACATGATCTGCTTTCTCTGTTAAATTCTTGATTATTTCAGAAAACTTGTGAATTGGTGTATATCCTTCATTCCATGGGATACAGTGATGATTTTTCATTAACCACACAGCTTGTTTGTGTAAGTCAGGTGGCAGGTATTTTAGATCAAATGGTGCTTTAAAAACATAGTGACAAGTCTTGCTTCCATCATAGGCAGCCAACTCTTTGGGAATAAACTTCTTATTTTCTATATTAAATCCTTGCACATCGACAATTAATAACCTAATAATTTCAAAAATGAGAATTGTTTAATCATAGATTTTTTGTCAGAATATTCTTGTAGTTGTTGGTTTAATTTTTTCAACTCTTCTAAAAAGTAGGATACTCGAAGTTCCAGTTCTTCACCCACAATGGTAGGAAAGAATAGTAGAGCATTTACTTTATATAAAATATTAGACATGCGCTTTAAAGTTGTCTAACATTTTTGGTTAATGGACTGTAGCTAAATACTCTCTCATGGATAATAAGACAATAGCAGTGCATACACAAGCTGAACGACCAACATTTTACGTAGGATTGCACGATGCAATATCTCAACCTACGCAGTCTGCGTACACTCCTATGTTGCGCATTTGGTGCAACTACCTGCTCGTCGTCACTGGAATAACCACTATCCGAACTTGATGTCATCTTGCCAATAATAACCACATAATTTAATAAGCGAAAATTATTTAATCATAGATTTCTTGTCAGAATATTCTTGTAGTTGTTGTTTTAATTTTTTCAGCTCTTCTAAAAAGTAGGACACTTGAAGTTCTAGATCTTCACCCATAATGGTAGGAAAGAATAGTAGAGCATTGATTTTATGTAAAATATTAGACATGCGCTTTAAAGTTGTCTAACATTTTTGGTTAATGGATTGTAGCTAAATACTTTGTCATGCATAATAAGACAATAGGCAGATATTTTGTCTATAAGATCATCATGTAATTCAAACTCAACTCTCATAACAATAGGCCCGGATTCAATTGTTTCTTTCTGATGTGAACAATCGATATATACGATAGGAGCATAAGTATTAAATTCCTTTGGAGAAAAAATGGGCTCAGGTGTTAATCCATAGTAAGATTTTTGAAATTGTGAAAACATTTCGTATAATGATGCAAATTTATTTTTAGCAAAGTCTAAATATAGATCGTTGTAGGGATATCTCTCAGAGTTTAAAAATACTTTGATGTTTCGTAATTTAACGTTGGAAAATAGAGACATATCAGTTGTCGATTTATCCCTTAAGTCTTTTTGAAAAGCAATTGCTACATGACGTGGGATATTAACTTTTGTAGATGTTTTGACAGGCCAGTTATGACGATTAGTTTTTAATAATTCCGGGTATTCAATCAGTTCCCAACTCCGGAAAGCGATTATTATATCAGTATTCTTATTAATTATTTTAGATAATGCCAATTCTTGAGGAATAGCTACTGAAATGTGAGGTATATTCCAAGTTAGCTTTGTAAGCTCAATTTTTGGATTTTCGTCTGCAGTATTAATTGTAGCATTTTTGTCTGAATTATCGCGTACTAAAATAAGTTCTTGTTTGGCATTTAAAATAATTTTTTTGTAGTCTTCAAAAAATCCCATTGAGAATTTAAGTGGAATGCAAACATTAAATAATCCTGTTGTTGCATCAACAACTTGTGAAGATTCCATAGGAAACCAACCTGCGTTTTTAAGTTTATTGCATTCATTTTTATTATATGACAAATATCCCTTTATTGTCGAAGTTAACCCAACATCTCTAACTGAATCTATTGTAACACCGTTTAATTGATAACGCATTTCTTTAAAAAGGAACGCAATCCCATTTTTTATCAATTTTAATGTATTTGAGATAGCATTATTATCTTTTGTTAGTTTGCCCTCTATGTAAAGAAAGCTTTCGGAAGGAAGAGTATACTTGTCTACTTCATGAACAGGTATTATAATTTCATCGTTATTTCCCAATTTAGTAGGTAGGTATGGTTCATAACCATGAACTTCGGAATGCACAATTGAATTATCTATGAAAAGACCTTCTGTTACGTTAAGGACATCCATTATACTAAAACTTTTAAGCCTAGAGATTTCAAAAAGCTTATATTTTCACGTGTTATCCCTTGTGTGTTTCTCCTTCTACTAATCTTTGGTTTACGATGTTTAGTCTTCTTATAGTTTTTATTAATTTTTGCGGGTAAATTGAAGGTTTTTCTATTATAAAGGATAACCATTATACTTCTTTTATATGCAACCTTATTGTTACAGTCTCGTTTCGAAAATCAACAAGATTTAAATCTTGGTCTATTACCTTTACTGTTATTTTATCTATTACTTTTACTGTAACAAGAAAATAAATAATATTTTGGGGACTTTCTATTATTTTAAATCCAGGGCTAACATTAGGGAAAAACTGATGAATAATGTGTACTGGCTTTCCGTTCAGATAGGAACCTTCTGCGATACTGCAGTCTATGCATAAAGAATTAACTTTTATAATCTCTGCTGGATTTTCCGATGTTTTTGGAACTCCATCACCAGATATAATCCCATTATTAAAACCCAAAAGCTTTCCTATTGTACCATCTTTAAAAATAATATCCGTAGTAGACTTTATTGTTGATTTTAATGTGTTGTTATTTGCATAGAGGTGAAATGAAATATTTCTTTTTTGGAATTCAGCCTGTAAATATTTATTAACATCATCCATTTCATAACTTCCTGTAGGTATTGTTAAATATTCATTATTTTTTCCAAAATATACTTTATTATTACTTTTATCAATATTTGGTATTGCATTAAAAGTTTCAAAGTTGGTAAGTCCGACCACGTAGGAAGTGTTAGGATCTAAGTAAATAGGTGGATGAAAGTCTGCTTGAAGTATAGCTGAATTTGCGGAAAGAGCTATAGTAAACGACATGATGGTCGTAATAAGAATAAAATGGAAACACAATTACGTATTATTATAAATAAACTGTAAGCATAACTGTCCACAAGTTGAGGTATTAAAAGATTGATATTTATCATAATTATATTTAATATTGTTTTTGCTACCATCGCCATAGAAATAAGCTATAACTTCATCTGGTGGTCGTAAATTTCCAAAACTATCAAAGTAAATTATGTTATTATTATTTTTAACATACGCTGTCCAGTGAGTGCCTTCCCCCATATCGTCATCTAAATTTATAATACCTCTTTCATATTTTTTTATTTTCTTGGGTAACTTATTTCTCATAAAGACACCTCTAAAATGTGGCAACTTTAATATTTTCGCATACTTTAATAAATCTATATTTGTCAAAGGTCGGCGAGGTAGCAAATTTAACAGTTTTTTGAATATGGTGTTAAATATAGACCATACCCTTTCTTATATGGTTTTAAATAAAGACCTTTTCCAATTGATACTTTTTCCATTTCTTTGTTGTGTCTTGTTTGTTCTTCTAACTTCTTTTGTGCATTTTTGGAAGAATTTACTGCTTGGGCAATGCCAGCAGCGCCCCCGCTTAGGGCTCCGAGAGCAGATAAACCAGCAAAAATAGGTATTAAAGGTAAAATTCCACCAGTTTTTGGAATTGGAATAATTCTTTGTTTAGGTTCTTTTATTTTTAATTTTTTAATTGATGACAAAGCAGTGCCGGCAGCGTTTCTTATATTAGCAAATTTTTTCCCAGCTAGCTCTTTACGTGCTTTTCTTACACCTTGGTTAAAGGATATTTGACCTCCTTTCTTGCGTTTATGACTTCTCTTCGTTTTTCTTATTCCCATACCGAGTTTTGTTTTTGCTTTCATGATTCCGGCCACAGCCAAGGATGACAGTTTTTCGCCTAGATTTGAATCTGAAGCTTTGAATCTATTAAATGCCTTTTTAGCTAATACTTTATCTGCCTCGTTTCTGTTTTTTAAATCGGAATATTCCGAATATGCTATATCGTGCTCTTTGCAAGATTCGTCTAATAAATTAATTCCCTTATCACCTCGAGCAAGCCTTTTATTTAACTTTGTACCAGGTCCACAAAAGTTATAAGAAGGAATATGAAGCTCTACTGGTAATTTATTAATAAGAGTATTTAATAAACCACTACCTGTTCTCTGTCCTTCCACGCAGTGAATGACATTATTATGTCTAATCATTATATATAAATGATTTAAAAACGCAAATAACCTTACTTAAATAGCGATGTTCAAACAATGAAGATCAAAAAACAAGATTTTTTTTTACCGATAAAAAATTTTGATTTGTGTCATGATAATTATCGAAAACATGGACAATTATTTGGTGGAAACTGTAAAAGATGTTTAATAGTAGGACCATCGGGTTGTGGGAAGACAAATGTTATGATTTCCCTTATAACACACGCTAATGGATTAAGATTTGAAAATATATATGTGTACTCAAAATCCTTATATCAATCAAAATATGAATATTTAAAAAGGCTTTTTGCACCACTAAAGTTTATTGGTTATTTTGAATCATCGAACGCTGAGGATATTGTTTCACCCACTGAAATAAAACCAAACTCACTGATTATATTTGATGATATAGTATGCACTGATCAAAGTCTTATGAGGGATTATTTTTGTTTTGGACGTCATAAAAATACAGATTGTTTTTATTTGTGTCAAACATATTCATCAATCCCTAAACAACTTATACGTGATAATGCCAACCTCTTGGCAATTTTTCAACAGGATGCTACAAACTTGAAACATATATATGATGATCATGTAAATGGTGACATGAGCTTTCAAGAGTTTAAAAACTTGTGTTCAATGTGTTGGAAACATAAATATGACTTTGTCGTTATTGATAAAGACTGCCAATTTAATGGTGGTCGCCATAGAAAAGGATTTGATAATTTTATTTCCACTATATAACTCTCTGACAAAACGATAATTTTCTAGTATACAACCTACCTTTTGTAAAGATGGACGAAAAAACAGCGAAAGAGTTGGTAAAAACTAGAAAAGCTGTTAGACAAAAGTATAAAGCTTTAAAATCAGATTTATCTGATAAAGAAATTCGTATGGAAAAAGAATTTAAACCAATAACTCAACCTTTGCATGAGTTAATTCAGACAATTAAAACAGAACCGTTCATTAAAAAAGAAGTATATCCACCACAATTAGTTTCGACCCCAAAATTTCAATTTCCTACGCCAGAGGTCAATCAAAGGAAATCAAATGCATATAGTAAATATCTTCCAACACACATGCCCTCACTTTTAGGAGATGAAGAAGTATTTTTTGAAGATTCGCAACAGTTAGGAGAATCAAGCCCTGAAACAACAATTGAACCAACTATAGGTGAGTTGCGACAAGATGTTTTAGAATTAACAAGAACACCTGCTTATGAAGAATATTTGGAAGCATATCATTCACTTCTAAGACCATTCGTGGATGGGCTAATAAAAGACACGGAAGGCAAATTTGATAACAAATATGGTTTTAGACATGATGTTGATGCAGATAAATATAAGATTGCTAAGTCTGTGGTGGATTTCATAGGAAAAGATTTTAAAGTTGAAGGAGTTAGGTATGAGGGAACACCTGGATTGTATGAGCTTCTTTTTAAAAAAGAACCTGTTGGTTATACATCAAATGATATGGAAAATTATATGGATGTTTTGAATAGGACAAATGCATATAGACGAAATTTTGATCCTGATAGTCAAATTCAAGGTTCGACCGACATTAAATACTTGACAATAGTTAAACCTTACTTATTACAAAAAGGTATATTAAAACGTGGAAGCACAACAGAGACAGGTTATCGTGCAATACTACCAAGTACTTCGCGTTTGTTATCTCCACAAAGACCGCGTTCTACAAGAAATCTGTCTACAAAAAGTGGAAAGGGGGGAGCTATGTTAAATCTATCAAAACAAAAAATGGATTACGTTTATTATAACGATCCAAACGAAATCATAGATAGATTGAAATTGTTAATGTCATCGCAAATGGCTGGACATACTGGTCATCAAAATGAAATAATATCGATTTTAGAAGAACTAAGAGAAGCAAAAATAATTAAATAACCTTACCTTTTATGGGAAATTACTCTCTGTCCGATAGAGTTTACCATTTATTACAAGACAAACGAATTACATATGTTTTTCCTATGGAATCTGCTACAATAATCGGGGCAGAGTATCCAAAAAAATATGTTTTTTTAAAAATTAATGGAAAAAAGATCACTGACCCTGTAGGTATTCGGTTAAAGAAAGGGGATGTTCTTTCTTTTCATCGTCCTGAAAATAGCCATTTAGAAGATTTTTATGGTGAATTGTTAATAAAATGTCCTGTAGAAGTAACAAACTAAACATTTAGAAGTCATGAGTAAACAAACCAACATCAAGGAAGATCTAGTCAACGAGTTACATAAACCTGCTAGAAAAAATTTTAGACGACGACGGGTTATTATTAAAAATTTAAACGACTTATGGCAAGCAGATTTGGTGGAAATGATACCTTATGCAAAACTAAATAAAGGATATAGATATATTTTAGTTGTTATAAACACATTTTCCAAATATGTTTGGGTTCAACCTGTTAAAAGAAAAACTGCTGAGGAAGTAACTTTAGCCATGGAAAAAATTTTAAAGCTTGCGAAAACTCCTCCAACTAACATACATACAGATCAAGGAAGAGAATTTTTCAACAAAAACTTTAATAAATTAATGGAGAAATATAACATTAATCACTACAATACATTTTCCACAGTGAAAGCAAGTATTGTTTAAAGGGTCAACAGAACTTTAAAAACTCTCATGTGGAAACAGTTTAGCTTGCAAGGCAATTATAAATGGTTAGATATCTTAAATAATATTGTTTTTAAGTATAATACAACTAAACACAGAACAACAGGATTAAAACCTATAGATATAAATGAAGAAAATGAAAAAGATGTTCTAAAATCAACTTATAATAATATAAAAACACTTGACCCCAGAAAATCAAAATTTAAACAAGGGGATTATGTTAGAGTTAGTAAATACAGGGAGGCTTTTCAAAAGGGATATACACCAAACTGGTCAAATGAAATTTTTCAAATTAAAGAAATTAAATTAACCAACCCAAGAACATATCTGCTGACAGATGACAAAAATGAACTAATTTTAGGTAGTTTTTATGAACCGGAGTTGCAGAAAGTCAAACATTCAAACGTGTATCTCGTGGAAAAGGTGCTAAGAAGAAAAGGAAACAAAGTTTATGTCAAATGGTTGGGAATGGACAAATCACACAATTATTGGATATTAAAAAAAGATGTAATATAGTAAAATAAAAAACTTTATATTTAACAACATGGTTTTATTTACTTCTCATCATGTCACTTATGTACAACAATATCACTAGAGCTTGATCAGTACTGTCATTTTTCTTCACAAGAATCTTTTCCTTAGTCTCTTTTAAAACAATTGAGAAATAGAATCATCTGCAAAGAGGACAATGTGCGTTGGTTTTCGACCACTCTGTTAAGCACTTTATACAAAATTTGTGTGTGCACGAATTGGGTGTGCAAATTTCTTCTCTTCTCATGGAATATAAACAAACAGGGCATCTGCTTCTGTCTTCTTGTTTAAGTTTTTTCACCGATTTTCTGCAACCAACCAGCTTTCGTTTTTGAATCATATTTATGTATTATTTCTAGCAAATAATGCTTTAGAAAATGTGTGCGTATAAATTTATAGATATTCCCCCACTTAGTACTGCAAGTCAAACTCGCATGGGTGGGAAAATATTCCCCACTTAGTACTGCAAGTCAAGGAGGAGGTGGGAGGATATGACGTTGAATTGGTCGTACTCAAAAAATTATTTAAAACGTTCATTGTATATTTTGTTCCTAAAATTATCATCCAAAACATCCCTTAGGAGCTTCTCATCATATTGAAGTCTATTTTGAAAGCGGTAGCGATCCAATACATACTGTTCGTAATCACTTTTGCGAGATTCTCTATATGCAAAATTCCATGCAAACAATACATGGATTTTATTCATATTTTCGTTAAATGTTACAGCTTTCATATTTTAATCGGAACTGTACTTGTCAAATTGTTGCAATGTATATATACTCATTCTTGTAGCTTAAACCAGTTCAAATCAACAAAAAACTTTCTTCTCCGAAACTATGAACAGTATTTCTAGTTTACTTGTATTCGTAGCAGTAACCTGTTTAAATATTATTAACTAATTTTGTCTATAAAGTTGTTAAATATCGATATATCTTGTGGTTACATAAATAATTTTCCTACTACTCAGCGTTTTCTTCCTTCAATACCTTTATTACATATCGTTCTCATGGTGACTTCGCTAAAAACACCAACTTGCTTGCCTAGCTGTCGCAAGCCTATATGTTATGAGCTAAATATTTTATGATAAGTCGATGGTGAGATCGGCTAACGCGCTGGTAATTCCAATTCCATTCCAATTTCGATGCAGTTAGGCCCCAAATAGATAGTGTCCCCCAAGTAGTTGATGCCACCTCAAGTAATGTGTGACAGATGACGTATGATAGTTGTCATATGACAGTTGACAGATGACAGTTGACAGATGGCAGTTGACAGATGACGTATGACGTATGACAGGTGACAGATGACAGATGACGTATGACAGGTGACAGATGACAGTTGACAGATGATGTATGACAGGTGACGTATGTGCGCGCAGGTTGGGTTTGATACTGACACATGTGGTATGGCTGGGTTTGATACTGACGTCATATATCACAAGATAAAATCCCACCGGTGGACGGCGGGCGCAGAACATATCATCTATCTCTACTAACGCATATGTGTGGAGCTAAATTAAAATTTTTTAAAAATGTGAAAGGACAAAAGTTGTTTCTGATGCCGTATGAAATACTTTTTGTTAAGAAACTTTTTCTCTAAAACCAATGTTTTAACAGTTATAGGAAAATAAACAATTTAATTGTTTATAACAATTGATCGCGCTAGAATTTTTCAATCCTGATAATTTTGGCTCAATCTACAGCTAATTGTTAATGTTCGTGAATTTTTTCAGATTTTTCTGAGTAATCCTTCTGGTGATATTATATTTTAAGGGATTTTCCCAAAATAACGCATAAAAAAATAAATCATATATTGTTAAATTCGTGCTTCAATAGGCTTTCATTTGATACCATACCCTTAAATTTTTTTCCATTCCCGCAGAATTAAAATTCCGATTTTATACTTTAAGTTGCATTTTAGCAGCACACTGTATCTCTATGCCAACTTTTTACGTCGAATTCAAAGAAAATCGCCTGTGACAGATGGACACTGAATTTTGTGCAAAAAAATCTAAATTCGTCGTGAATTTTTATCGACACAAAACTTAGGAAATTTTAAATATAAACTTGACAACATCTGCTTTTTCGCGGCTTCGACCAGTTGACCTCGATGGTCGGTGCTCTTGTACGACAAGTCCACCGGTACTGTTATATCGAAACGAAGAATAAAGCAAGTTCGAAAGTGAAACGCGTGTACGTTGTATCTAGGTATTTACTAACCTACATAGTTTATTTGTTATGCGATTTAAGTGATTATTATTTATTTATTTATTTACGAGTACTAAATAAGTTTCTTTTCGATGTGATTTATGTGGTAATTAGTTTTGTAAACTGTGTAAAGTGCAATGGCAATAAAATTCGATGGTAAGCCTGTGTTAATTTAATTTTAAAGATTTTTACGCTTAGGTCCACTAGGAAGGTAATTTAGTACTGGCTTAAATTAAGATCTTATAGTTGATCAGCTATGTTTCGTTATTGTTAATAAGTCGTCATTAAAAACTTATGAATTATTGTGATATTTCAACGATTTTCTTGGTTTCCAAATGATTTTGGTCTTGGAATGAGTTGCTAGAGTGAATTTAGTTTTATTATTTGTACGTACTAAAATTGCTCTGTTCTTTATAAATTTGCGAAAAAGCTCAGAAATACATTAAGCGTATAAACCTTAGGTGTCTTATTCTTACACTTATCAGTTAAAAGTTTTGCTTGTCAAATTAGACCTGACTAGCGTTGGAGAATATGACTGTCAGTTTTTTACTTGAGATAAAGCCTGGATTTAAGTACTAATTAATAAATTCTATTATTTCCCTACAAATTATTCTAAGTTCTATGCAAATAATTGGGATTTTACTAGCCTAAGTAAATAAAACAAAATAAAATGTTTCGTAATCTCTAGGGTTATATAGAGACGTAGGTATATTTATTTATATATATTTACAAGTTTCATAAAATTTTAAATAATTTTTTTCTCTTGGCAATCTGTTGAATTAAATTTTCTTCCTTATTGTCATTCGCAAACATTACAACAAGAGTTCTTTTTTTCTGCTCAAGAACTGACAATAGTTTACTGAAATCTTCTATTTGTTGTTCCGCGCTGAGTTTCTTAATTTTTGTTTCACTAATTTTGGTGTTGATGTCTTTGATTCGTTTCAAGTGGTTTAACCATCTCTTCTGGCGGAGCTCTTGTAGATTTTCAGCTGGGATTTCTTCGTGGAAATTTTCTTGTAGGTTTTCAGCTGGGATTTCTTCGTGGAAATTTTCTTGTAGATTTTCAGCTGTGATTTCTTCGTGGAAATTTTCTTGTAGGTTTTCAGCTGGGATTTCCTCGTGGAAATTTTCTTGTAGGTTTTCAGCTGGGATTTCTTCGTGGAAATTTTCTTGTAGATCTTCAGCTAGGATTTCTTCGTGGAAATTTTCTTGTAGGTTTTCAGCTGGGATTTCTTTGTGGAAATTTTCTTGTAGGTTTTCAGCTGGGATTCCTTCGTGGAAATTTTCTTGTAGGTTTTCAGCTGGGATTTCTTCGTGGAAATTTTCTTGTAGGTTTTCAGCTGGGATTTCTTCGTGGAAATTTTCTTGTAGGTTTTCAGCTGGGATTTCTTCGTGGAAATTTTCTTGTAGATTTTCAGCTAGGATTTCTTCGTGGAAATTTTCTTGTAGGTTTTCAGCTGGGATTATTTCTTTTGGATTGAAAGGTTGGAGTTGAATTTCCCACTCAGGAAGGTTTCCATGGAGGTATTCTTCAATGTTTTTCGCAGCTAAATAGGTCTCTGCTGGCGAAGATGGCGGTGTTTGGAATTCTTGTGGAGAAGTTGGTTTATCAAAAAAAAAATCCATTAGTGGATTCGGCACATCACCTTCAAATTGTATTGGTTCTTGTTTGATTAATATATTTTGTAGAATTTTAATTGATGGTTTGCCCGACATTTTTAAAATCTTGTAAATATATATATATATATATATATATATATATATATATATATATATATATATATATATATATATATATATATATATATATATATATATACAGTGAGCTCAAAAAGGTTGGAATAAATTCGTTTAAAATTCAGGTGACTATTTTCTGGAAAAACGCTCGGACACGTCGATTAGTATTTTTAATTGCGAATTTTTTGACATAAGAATTGTGTATACAGGTTGTCTCAAGAAGAACATATACCGTCAATATTGATTTTTTTAAATAGAACACCCTGTATATTATATTATTTTTAAATTCTACGATACATTCTGAACACTTTTTGTATAACATACCATATCTATAAAATCAACGGTTTTCGATATATTGACATTTTTTCTGGTACGAAAACAACAATTAAAAATGAACTGTTTACTTCTATTTGGTCTACTTACATAGAACTATATTAAATTTTATTTTAATAAATGTTGAAATTGACCGCCACCAACTTCCTGGCAATATTCAAGTCGATCTTTGAATTCTTCCGAAAACGTTATGGATTACCTGGGGCTCTATTAATCTAACCTCATGCCTTATTCGAGCTTTAAGTTCATCAATATTGTTAGGTCTGTTAAAATATACTTTAGATTTTAAATAGCCCCACAGAAAATAATCTAGCGGGGTCAAATCTGGTGACCTTGGCGGCCATTCTATTGGACCCCGTCGACCAATCCACTCGACAGGAAAGACTGTATCCAAGTACTCACGCACCGGGCGTGTGTAATGGGCTGGTGCTCCGTCTTGCTGGTACCATAAGTTATTGTTGGGAATGTCTGGCTCATCTGGATTTGGATAGAGTACCGCAAGTGGTATCAACTCAAATTCTAAAAATTCTAGACACAGTTGGCCATTTAACGTAGCATCAAAAAAGAAGGGACCTAAAATCCGGTTATCAACAATTCCAGCCCAAACATTCACTTTTTGCGGGTATTGTGTGTGGGACTCCATGATCCAGTGCGGATTTTCCGTAGTCCAATATCGACAGTTTTGGCGATTCACATGCCCATTTAGAGTAAACGTTGCTTCATCAGAGAACACAATTCTTCTTAAAAATTGAGGATCTTCAATGCATCTGTTCATCATTAATTCGGAAAATTCTGTTCTTCTATCCGGGTCATCTTCATTAAGTTCATGAACCAACTGTACCCTATAGGGATGCCATTTATTTTTTTGTAAATAATTCAATACGGTTGCTTGGCAAATATGATTTTCCGTGGCAATACCGCGTGTAACACTATGGTGGTTTTCTTGGACAGCTAAGAGCACATTTAACTGCACATCTTCTGAAATCCTAGGTCGACCTTGACTATAATTGTCTCTAACATGCCCCAAATCCCTATATTTTTTTTCAATTTTACTAACAACAGATTGAGATATTGGTGCTCGGTTTGGGTACTTATTGTTAAATAACTCACACACTTCTGTTTGGGTACGCATCCTATCTCCATAGCCAAGCATCATTAGTACCTCTATCCTTTCTTTTTCACTTAACCGCACCATTTTTAAAGCGTACAGAATTACTTGAAATTAGATAGATCTACACAATTTGAAGAATTTTTGACAAGAAGTAAATGTTTGTGTCAAAATAAATTAATTCAGGTAATAGGTAACAATAATAATAAAAAATGCGCAATTACAACTAAAAATCCACGGATCTCAGCATTTTTTCAAAAAAATATTAAAATGTCAATATATCGAAAACCGTTGATTTTATAAATATGGTATGTTATACACAAAGTGTTCAGAATGTATCGTAGAATTTAAAAATAATATAATATATAGGGTGTTCTATTTAAAAAAATCAATATTGACGGTATATGTTCTTCTTGAGACAACCTGTATACACAATTCTTATGTCAAAAAATTCGCAATTAAAAATACTAATCGACGTGTCCGAGCGTTTTCCCAGAAAATAATCACCTGAATTTTAAACGAATTTATTCCAACCTTTTTGAGCTCACTGTACATATATATATGTACGTCTCTATACAAGCTAGAGATTGCGAATGGTCTCAGCCTAGCCCTTGGTTTCATTTATATTAAACCAAAGTCGAAAAAATATACTCGTTCACTGCATAATTATCTAGCATCTAGGATTATAAAAATGTATCCCGTCGGCCTAACATGGGCGATTAATTAACTAGCATCTAGGATTGTAAAAATGCATCTCGTTGTCCGGTGAACGCGCCTAGTTTTTGTAAAAATGAATCCAACTAGACATTGACCGGGCAGTGAACTAAGATTGTAAAAATGAAGCTAGGACAGGAGAGTATTTGCGAATTTAAAATATCAACGCATGAGTGCATAATATTTTTAATGGTATTGGCAACATTGTAAAAAACAATTTTAACAATTGATTTAAATGTAAAAAACAATTTTACTGATTGATTAAAATTATCTACATACTCCGTTATGACTGCATTATTCACTAAGAAATATTTTCCCTAGTTCGTCTCTGTGTAAAGTAGATTTTTTAAAACAAGTACCTGCGAATGGCCGGTCGAAGACTTCTAAGTAATTATATTCCAGTATGTTGTTTCGATCTTAGTAAATTGCAGAGCAGAATATTACTTTAAGGTAGTACGTTTAAATTGTTCATTTATTTTAATGAGATTCTGCTATGATAAAGACGGTTTAAATTATACAGGATGGGATAAAATAAAAAATAGAAGCGAATGTGGGAACGAACTGGGATGCGACATAAAAATTAAAGTCATTGGCTTTGCATTGCCAAGGTAAAATGCGTTCGTTGAACAACAGAATGTGGGAACTGAGATGCACTATAAAAATTAGCTTCGTGTTTTCGCATAGAAAATAAAACAGAAAATAGAATATACTGAATATTATTGAGCTTGATGATTTTTTACAAATGTGACGCTTTTTCATGAATGCCATTTTTTAGGGATTCTTGTATTTCCTGATGTTGTTCGACCTAGATATAAATAATACAGGATCTATTGAAATAAATATTTTTATTATAAATTAAATATTTACAGGCTGAGTTGAGAAGTTACAAAAATAGCATTGTCTTTGGGACGACGGTGGTCCATCTACATGGGTTTTCCAGTCTGGCCGATTATAATGTATGAAGCATGGTAAATTAATTTGTAAATTGAAGCTGATCTTATATTCTTCAGGTAAATTTGACCAAATTTCAAGTAATTCTAAAGGTTTTGCATATCTAATAAGGTACTCCAAAGGTATTAGTTTCAGTTCTTCAAAGCTCAATTCAATAAGTTGTCGTTTGTCATTCATAAGATCCATTAATAAATTGACGGCTGCACATGTCATTTTTTCTGATTTAAGTCTGCTTCCAATTTTTCAAATCTTCTACGCTCGGCTTCTCGGAGAGATTAGGTGGAGGTTTTCTTGAAATTAAATTGTTTTCTATGTACTCTTGTGGATCGTAAGTTCCACAAGTTTCTGTGTCCCAGGAGAGATCCGCAGGTACTGGCAAAGGATCGTAAGTTTCACAAGGCTCTGCGTCCCAGGAGAGACCGACAGGTACTGGCAAAGGCATTGTTGTGAATTTTGTTTTATTACAACTTTAAGGAGTTTATATAGAGTAGTGTTAACAGTGGGTGGAATTGGTAGGGAGTGGGGGGATTTGGAATGGTGAAGAGTGGGGGGTTTTGGAATGGTGACGAGTGGGGGGTTTTGGGAGCTTCCTTGTATTTCGTGTGCCTATTTCCCAACTACTGGTGTAAACTTTTAATATTAACGAATCTGTGTCGGTATGCAGTAAAGAAGCATTTTTGCCAAATTTTGCTTTAATGACTGAGTAGAAAAAATCATAAATTACTGTTTTCGACATGTCCAGTATGGAAAATCCGACATAAATTGGTTTATTATAAGTTATCTTTAATTGATCCATATGAATGGCAACGAATTATTTATTAAAAACTGTTGAACTTTTAAAATAAGGACGAGAAATTAATGCTCGTGCTCCAATTTTATTCCTGTCATTTTCCCATCGGGTGACTAGGTTTATATCATTACGATTCTCCACATTTTCCATGGTCTTGCCAAAAACAGCATTAATGATTAATTTAAAAGTGTCTTTACCAAACTTCGTTGTTGCCCTATTGCGCAAATCTGTATTTAAGTCGATATATGTCTTTAACCACGGAGATTGATTAAATTTTAAAATTCTGTGTGTTTGCATTACCATTAGGCCGTTATTGATTGCTTGTTTTAATGTTCGGTAATGAATGATGTATTTCTTTTTATCGTTTAATTCGGAATTAACTTTGATAATTTTGCCGATTCCGTGGGTGGTACAATATTTTCAACTAAAAAGGCTAAGTCGGAATGGTCATCATATAGCGTATCCGGATAATGAACGTCAACTTCCAAAACGTAGCATTCTGGACCATTATCGTCCACATCCATAATATTTAAATTTAAAATTGCATGCTCTGGTAACCATCTAAAGCCGCCAAATGGTAATGCCTGCGACATACTATGACCGTACAGATTTGTTGCATCAAGATAAACAATGAAAGATGATGGTTCGTTCGGATCGTAGTTTGGTACATATATGTTGTTGGCAAAGTGCATCCTTTCTGAATACTGACTTATACCGCCTCGAATACCTTTTTTGAAAAAATGAACCGTGTCGATATCAGTCAATAGCTCTAACTCTACCTTAGAAATACGCACCCAATCAAACGAATAACTTGGAAGGGTATGGTACTGTGCGGGATCCAGTTTATACGTTTCTAAACAAGTGTCGCGAAACTGTTCAAAAACATCGGTTAATAATAAAACATCAGATTTCAAATATGAATCCGAATAGTCCCCCAAATTCTTACAATTAAATGTGTCCCACACCTTTTTAGCTCTATCATAATCTTCATCGCTAATGTGCTCCTCTGACAAACTATCATAAAACTGATTTTTTGTGGGTAAAGTTGAATGGTTCATTTTCTCCATTGAATCGATAAAACTATAGGGAAAACACCTTTTTTGCGCATTAAATTAAACTGCTCATTATCAGAAAAATATTTTCCTGTTTCCCTGAAACTATCCACAGCTAATCTATTACCCAAATTTTCTAGCGAAGTTGATAGAAATTTAAAACTATCGATGAACCGCAATTTCAAATATGTTTTCTTTATTGTCCCACTTTTATTATCGACATAATCGTGAACGTAAATACTTTTCGTAAACGAAATATACTTTTCCTTGCTTTGAGCTCAAACATCGATCTTGTCTCCGTGACGACACAACTCTTTAATAAACATGTGGCAATCGTACCCGCTCAAGTTATGAAATAAAATTGGAATAAAATTGGGTAACTTATAATTTAAATTACAAATCGAATGAGCAGCCCCAGGTCTTTTTTTCCCAGTTATGTGACAGTGGTCCTTTACTTTAGAATTATTATTTTCAAAAGGTCGTTCACATATACCACATTTTGTGGCATTATTGAACTCCACTATTTGGTCCACCGTTAAAGTTTCCATTGCTTTTATATCTCTTAAGTATGTATTGTAAAGAGATCTTAAATCAATTTCAAGTCGAGAAACGAAAACCTGGGCTGCGTCGTTTCCCCGGTAGAGCTCAAATTTTGAAATCGAATGGTCAAAGGAGCACTTAATTAAATACGCAAAAGAATACGGTAGTAGGTATAGTTGATTCCTTCTGCATCCACCGTCCACCGGTGGGATTTTATCTTGTGATCTATGACGTCAAACCCAACCAGCCATACCGCATGCGCCGGTATCAAACCCAACCATACCGCATGCGCCAGCATCAAACCCAACCTGCGCGCGCATACGCCATCTGTCATCTGTCATCTGTCACCTGTCATACGTCATCTGTCACCTGTCATACGTCATCTATCATACGTCATCTGTCACCCGTCATACGTCATCTGTCAACTGTCATACGTCAAACGTCAACTGTCATACGTCATCTGTCAACTGTCACACTCTTGGGCGGTAACTACTTTGGGCCTTAACTACTTGGGGCTTTAACTACTTGGGGCTTTAACTACTTGGGCGTCAACTACTTGGGCACTATCTATTTGGGGCCTAACTGCATCGGACTGTAGTACTATTCCTTAAAATATTATTATTTCACGAATATGACGTCAAAAACTTTTTTCTTCATTTTTGCACATGCTAGGATTCGAACCCGAACACAGATGTTGGAATATCAGCGCTCTAACCAACCTGGCTATCGGCTTCACATAAAATATTGTGCTGATGGGATATAGACTTGCAGCCAGAAGGACCAACGTTTGCAAGTAGAAATTTAATATACGTAACGTGTTCAAAATGGCCTTATAAGGCATGCGTAAAAGCATGTCAACTGACACCAGTCATTTAAGACATGTCAACTGTCATTTGTCACTTATCAAACGCCAAAATTAATATTTAACATACATCACGTGTTCAACGTGATATAACAAATCGTTTGGAAAAAACCCAAAGTCAATCGACCAACTCGTTTGTAAGCGGTCGCTTATTAAGTCCAACGCCTTAATGGCTGAAAAGAATCAGTCTTTCTATTAGTTAAACTGTTTTAACCACCACTTAGAATACTGCTAAAGCCTCAAAACACTGCAATGCAGCGGCCATTGTCAATGATCTTTGCGTAGTAATATATACTTCACCTCGTATATTCTAATATTTTAAATCTTGCACACCGCATTATTGGCAATACGCCAGAAAGTTTGCAACAGCATTGCTAGGCAAAGCGAGCCAAATAAGGCAAGCGAAACACAGCAGCAATCACACTACACGAACCAAGCGGAGATATTCTATTATTAGTTTAGATACGTTTCGACGTGTTTTCCGCGCTTTAGACGTGTTCTTAATCGGGAAACCGTCGAGCGATCCAGCAGTCGCTCGAAAACTTTCCTTGAGAACAGCCAGTTCGTTAAAAATAGACGCGTGCTTTGTTTTATTGTGTTGTAAAGTGTGTGTAATATTATTTGGTAAGTACATTTATTTCTATGCATTATATCAAGAAACAAAAATTAGTGATAGTAGGAATTCTGCGATGGAAATTTATTGTGTTGTATTATGATTTAACAAAAAATTAGTAATTTGTGTTTAGAGTAGTGTTAAAATATTACAAGTCTGTCTGTATGCAACGCAGATATATTAGTAAACAATTATAGTTGTCTTTTTAGCCGGGTAAAAACGATATATTATTTCTACAAAATAAGAAATTTGTGTTTATAGTAGAAAAAATATTACAAGTCTGTCTGTATGCCACCCCAACCCATTAGTAAAAAATTATAGCCGCCTTTTAACTATGTAAAACAATTTTATTATTTCTACAAAAGAATAATTTGCTCGTTTGCCTGCCACATAAGCCAATAGTTCTATACGGGTAAAAAGAATATTGCGCAACATTATGAATTAAAAAGTATTAATCGTTGCTAACTATATTTTATTTTTATAGAAAATGCTTGTTTGCCAATATTGTGGTCGCTCATTCACCAGGAAGGACAGCCTCAAGCGTCATGGGGATTGCCGCATGGCGGTTAAGATCTGCGACGTCTGCAGTGGAATTTTCAAGTCAGAGGGGGCTCTTCTTCGCCACCAGAAGGAGAAACACCCAGCTCCCAAAAGACCAGCGAAGACCACGCAGACATCCATGACGAAAAGAGCAAGACTCGTTTCAACAGATGGTAAGTAGCTAAAATTGAAATTTCCTGTAGCCTAACTAAGAAATTTGTCTTTATAGAACTCAGGTACTAAGTATTTATTTCCGATTTTCAGAACCATCTACGTCATCCGCACAACATTGCCCAACATGCCAAATAGATGTTCCTACGAGCCGATGGAGCGGACATCTAAGAACCTTGGGGCATCGTGAGAAATGCTGCGTGATGCAGGAGGAGGAAGGAGTAGAGTTGGTCAGAACGTCATTCAGGAGCCGAATTGCTACGTACCGACTTACTTCAAACCAGGATCCCACCAACGTAAAGCAGTATCTACAACATCTCAAGCAGAAATTCATCAAGTTGGTGGGAGATATCCGCGCGAAGTACGAGCAGCTTAAGGTTGGACTGGAGCTTTTCGGCCGCTTCCTCCTGCAGTCGAGCGAGTCATCAGAGGTAAAGTCCTTCAACAGCAAGTACCAGATGGTGAATGGGGCTACGGACTTGGAGGAGTTGTGTGAGCAGTTCATCGTCATCCTAGACCGGAAGTATTCCGAATTTATGGAAAAGGATAGTGGTAAGTGTAAAACTATTGCAAAAAAAAATTCAAACTGTTTAAGATTTCTCGCTAATTGATATCTCTATTGTTACAGGGTGGACGCTCCAACAACTCCTCCACTTGGAATTAGGCATCAACAAGATCAAGCCTCTGAAGCCATCTTCCTACATCCCGCTGCCAAAGGAGATTGAAGCAAAGAAAGCTGTCTTAAACATCCAGAACACGGATCAAAAATGTTTCATGTGGTCAGTCCTAGCGGCCTTACATCCTTTGGATCGAAGTCAAAATGCAAATAGAGTCGCGAACTATTTACCTTTTGAAAACGAGTTGGACTTTACAGGTATGGAATTTCCGATTAAACTTACCGATGTAACTAAGTTTGAACGACTCAATAATATTTCTATCAACATATACGGACTGGAGAAAGGGTTCGAAGATGGTAAAAATATTATTGAAGTCGTTGGTCCCTTATACTTTACAAAGTCTCATAATAGGGAGCGACATGTAAATTTGTTAGTAATCAGTGATGATTATGGTAATAGTCATTACTGCTTAATAAGAAGTTTATCTCGCCTGATCTCAAGACAATTATCTTCACGCCATGCTACCAAGTATTTATGTGATGGGTGTTTATCATATTTTTATTCAGAACAAAAATTGAAGGCCCATCAAGAACATGATTGCGGGCACGTTTTAGCTAAAGTCCCAACGACAGATTTGAAAAAAAATAAATATGGCGAAGAGATTCCCGAGAATATTTTGAAATTTACAAACTTTGAAAAGAAATTAAAAGTACCTTTCGTTGTTTATGCCGATTTCGAAACTATCCTTGAACCCCTGGATACAGAGGAAAATGCGCAGGATCCCGATACGTCATATACTGTGAGAACGCACAAACATGTCCCGTACTCTTTCGGTTACTACATCAAATGTGACTTTGACGATGCTCATTCGATTTACCAAAGCTATAGGGGTCCGGATGCTCACAAAGAATTCGTAAAATGTTTAGAGACTGATTGTAAATCAATCTATAATCGCTTTATGAAGGAAGTAGTACCCATGATTCCTATTTCTGCGGAACAAGAGATTGAGCATCAAAATGCTCCGGTATGTCATATTTGCGAAAAGCCATTTGATGTAGCGCTAAACGATCGCGTGCACGATCATGATCATACAAATGGCTCCTATCGGGCGGCCGCGCACTCTGTATGCAACCTTAATTACAAAATCCCACAATTTATACCCATCTTTTTCCATAATATATCCAACTTTGATTCCCACCTATTTGTTAACGAATTGGCTGCCAACGAAGAAAAGCTGGATGTTATCCCCCAAAACAAGGAAAGTATATATCATTTACTAAGCATGTTTTGGTGGATAACATCGAGAACAGGGATGGTAAACAACGACAGGTATTTTTAAAATTACGCTTCCTCGACAGTTTTCGTTTCATGGCCAGCGGTCTAGATAAACTTAGTCAAAATTTAAAACCAGAACAATGTCGAGAAGTTAGGAAATATTTCGCGGAAGAAAATAAGTTTCAGCTTATTCGACAGAAGGGTGTCTTCCCATATGATTACGTGGATAGTTTCGCAAAATTGAACGATACTAAGCTTCCATCACATAAAGACTTTTACAACCAGCTGAAAAAAGAAGACATTAGTACAGAGGATTACAAGCGTGCTTGGGCTGTGTGGAATTTATTTGAATGCAAAACTTTAGGCGAATATTCAGATATTTATTTAAAATCCGACGTCTTATTATTAACAGATGTGTTTGAAAGTTTTAGAGACGTGTGCCATAGTACTTACGGCCTAGATCCTGCGCAGTACTTCACAGCGCCCGCTCTTTCGATGGACGCCGCACTCAAGGCCACATCAATTAACTTAGAATTACTGACAGATCTAGACATGGTACACTTCTTTAAACACGGTATTCGTGGTGGGGTCAGTCAGTGTAGCGTTAGAAAAGCTTTTGCGAACAATCAATTTATACCTCATTATGACGCTTCCAAACCTACTTCCTACATCATGTATTTGGACGCCACCAACCTATATGGTGCAGCCATGTCACAATATTTACCAACGGGGAATTTTAAGTGGTTGGATGAGACCGAAATTCAAAGTTTAGATTACATGAATGTCGCGAATGATTCTAAAACTGGCTACATATTAGAGGTAGATTTAGAATATCCCGAACAGTTGCATTACTTACACAACGAACTACCCTTTTGTCCAGAATCCATAGCCCCACCGGAATCAAAATTCCAAGACATTACAAAATTAATACCCAACTTTCTTAAAAAAGAAAAATATATTATTCATTATCAAAATTTGCGTCAGGCTTTAGATTATGGGCTTAAGCTCACAAAAATTCATCGCGTTATATCTTTTGATCAATCGCCATGGTTAAAGAAATACATTGACCTAAACACAGCGATGCGTAATAAAGCGAAAAATAAGTTTGAAAAGGATTTCTTCAAACTTATGAACAACGCTGTGTTTGGTAAAACGATGGAAAATGTGGAGAAACGGGTAGATGTTAAACTTGTTTCTCATTGGGAAAATATTGGTAGAAGGTTGGGAGCCGAAGCGTTAATCTCGAAACCTCATTTTAAAGACCGCACGATTTTCGGTGAAAACCTGGTAGCTATCCAGATGAAAAAACAAAAAGTCACATATAATAAGCCTATTTACGTAGGTTTTAGCATCTTGGAAATATCTAAGACTATTATGTATGACTTTTTGTACGGGTATATTAAGCCAAAATACGGCAACAACGCGGTATTACTCTACACTGACACCGATTCCCTTGTTTTAAAAATTACAACGGGAAATTTCTATAATGACATGCGAGAAAATTTAGATAGATTCGACACGTCCAATTACTCCCCAGATAACCCACATGGTGTTCCTGTTAACCAATCAATTTTAGGTAAAATGAAAGATGAGTATGCAGGAAAAATCATTTGGGATTTCTACGGTACCGGGGCGAAGGCATATTGTGTAAATGTGGAGGGAAAGTTAACGAAAAAAGCTAAGGGAGTTCCTGACTACGTCACCCAGAAAGAACTGACTCTTGATGATTATAGGGAGGTGGTTGACGTAGAAGGAACTCACATTCATCGACAGATGAACACTTTCCGTTCACATTTACACGATATGTATGTCGAACTGAAAAATAAGGTAGCGCTATCACACGCGGACGATAAGCGTTACCTTATTCCCGGTGACTTAGAGAACACGCTTGCTTGGGGTCATCGAGATATTGAAAAGTATAAGGAATCATCGGAAATTCCATGAGTTAAGACTGATCACCGACAGCTAACTTTACATCAATCACCTTTGATAGCTAAATGTGTGTGACTTTAGAGGCTGTGATAGTAGGCTAGTAATTTATTTTAGATAGTTAATTATTGTATTTATTTTACCCTAATCTATCCTGTTTAATGTATTTAAGGTATTTACCTAGTTACTTTATATGTATAGTTTACCGAAGCTTACTCAAGCTTACCCTATTTTTATATTGTTTGTTTATTGTCTCCTATTTACGATTGTACTCTATTTACTAGTTACGGGCCACTGTTCGGTCACTTGTTTTACGTTTTTAAATTTTTACCCGTTAATAAATGTTGGGTTTTTGTGTATATATTGGTGTTTTATTTCCTTAGTTAGAGCAAAGAAAAAACAAATTGACGTTAGACTATTTATTTAGTAACAGTATAATATTCAAGATTAAGCTTATACAATTCATAAATATGCTTTGCAAATAGGTGTATTAGCTTCTCGGACCATCGAAAAAGATACTTGTCGGTTGTGGCATCTTCAAACTTTAGACTTCTCTTATCGCCATTGCGATGAAACACTAGCGTGTACTGTCCAATTATCATAAATATATCTACCCAATGGGTATTGAAACAATCAAAAGTGCTTAAAAACTCTTCAAATTCATCACTAGAGAAAGAAATTTTGCCATAACCAATAGTATCCAAAATTACTTGTTTGCGTTCCTCTTCTGACGTACGAAAAATGACAGTGATAAAATCATCAATCTCGTACACTCGGTTAGGCTTAGTCTTCAGAACTATCGCTGGAACATCAGGACATCTAGAAGGAGATTCAAACACCTTATCCCAGCCGGATGAGGAGGCCGCCATTGGTAAGTTTAAATGGTAAGTTTCAATAATATTCTAACCACAGATTTCTTTTCTTGGTAAAACTGAATATCTCTTTTCAGCCTGCGTAATTTTTTCAAATGCTTGTCTAATCTAACTGACCAGTCAACCGTCTTTGCCATACGCTCGAGACTAAATGCCTAAATTTTTCAAGGGTTTCGAATAATATAGGATAAAATGAAACATGTAATACAATTATTTAACTTCTTTATTTAGGTAAAAAATCATAAATATATTCATACAAGATTTTTGAATTCACAACACTACAAGTACAATATTCTAAACCATGATAAGAACAAGTGGTTTTACTTAGAGATAATTTCGGAACATTAACACTGTCCCTAGTAAATTCTAAATTAACAATATCGGGTATATGCTTAAGATATTTCATCGTGGAAAAAGTTTCCAGTAAGAAGGCCTTCTTTACATACCCCTTCACATAGATGACATCAACATCCCGTAGATCGTTGTAGATAATGCGGTGAAGTTCATTGTAATCGGTTTCACCAGAATTGTAGTATAAACCATGTCGGTTCCCATATAGAAACATTGCTTGCTTCTGACAATCATAGGACAGTTCATAAAACGGCTTAGCGGGTTTAAAAAGGTAGTTTTTGATTTGCTTTCCATCGTAAATAGCCAATTCTTTAGCTTGAAATTCTGGAACGCTGAATCCTTGAACGTCAACCACAACAAACTTCATCGTGTCTGGGTTGAATAGTAAATGCCTACAACAGATCACGTACTTGACCTGTTAAAGCCTGATACTCGAGCACTCGGTCATGAATAATTATACAAAAGGCCCGTGACTCAGCCGTGAAGTTTTCGGAACTTTGAAACTCCAACTTAACGTCAATAGTGTTACTCTTGAGGGCTTCATTTTGTTTGGAACAGTCAATAACAAAGAGGGCTCTACTAGCGAAAGCGAGAAAATCCAAAAGCGGCTCCGACCGCTGCTTTCCCAAATAGGTTTTTTGAAAGTCCGTATACATCTGATAGGCTTCTGCAAACTGTCTATTGGCAAAGTTTAGGTTTAACGACTCATAGGGGTAAACTTCAGAATTTAAATGCAACTTAACGTCGGTGATGTTTAAATTATCAAAGTAGGTACAATCAGCTTCAAAGTTATCTTTTCGCTTCTTCATAAAAAATACAATGACGTATCGGGCTCTCTCAGACATGGTCTTAACGGTCCAAATATCACGCTTTGTTGTTCCCAAAGCAGGCAGTTCATGTAGTTCCCAATTTCTAAACGGAATATATATATCGGTTTGTTCTTTGCAATTTCATCCAAAAGCCTTAATTTCACTGCATCACTCGGGTAAATATGTCTCACTTTCAACACAACCGTTTTTAAGGTTATTGTCGCCTTCTTAGTACCCGAGGACTTGTAGCAGTTGTCGTCATGACGAGCACGAACTAGTTTAAGTTTCTGTTTACCCATTAATACATTGTGGTAATCGGCAAACACACCAAATAAGATTGAAAGTGGGATGCGAAAATTAAAGTCTTTGGAAGTTTCATCCAAGGTCTTAACTGTTCCACTAGGCCAATTCCATCCGGCTATGTCTAGAGCACGGCTCTCCTGCTCATTTAAACATAGCATATTTTTAACTGTGCTAACAATACCAGGATCTCGAATCTTTTCAATCTCCTTACCATTAACTTCATAGGAAATGTTGTCAAAGAGAAAGGCTCCAGCATTATTGGTTAGATCGCAAGTACCGGTCTTACCAGTGGCATCTGCTTCCACCTTAAACGTACCCTCTATGTAGAGTTGGGCATCACTCATATCCAAAAAGACATCTTGCTGATTGATAACAATCTCGATTTCGTCATTGTTATTAAAGGAGTTGGTAAAGGGGTGATAAGTGTGCCATTCTTCACGAATGACCGACTCATCGCTCTTGATCTGATTGAAGATTTGAAGTTTTTCTGACATGATAGCCGTAAGGACTGCTTATAGACTGCAAATATAATATATTTGAAAACGTGAGTGACCCCTTCGACTTCTGACCACTGAATGATCTACCGGCTGAGGTATTAGTGTTTAAATACCTTTTAAATACTAGAACCATTTCGTCTAAGTTCTAATCGAATTACTACTTCTTCACCTCGAAAATTAAGAGGTCTAGAATCCTGGTCTACTAGCGTGAGAGTAATGTTATAGATGCTTTTTTGGTTCACAGGCAAATAGATTAGATTCCTGGGTTCGATATTTATACTGTAGCCGGGATCGACAGTTGGTGAAAATTCGTAAAGTGTATGTGCGGGATTATTTGTGTAATATGAGCCGGAAATGATGTTACACTCTACTCTAATAGTAACAACTTGTATAATATCCACAGGTTGATCTGATTCGTGGAATTCGCCAGACTTTAACAGTTGAGGTGAAAATCCCAACAACTTTGCAATACTGTCTTTTGGCTTAAAGTTTATGTCGTAGACACTGGTTAACTCGCACTTTAACGTATTGTTATTGGGTTTAAGCGATAAGATGCGATTCCGTTCATCTGCGGAAGCTCTGGGATCTAGGAGCTTACGTTGTAGAAACTGCTCGATATCTTCCAACTCGTAGGACCCTGTTGGTATTTCCAATACTCGCTCCTCCTGATTATTGACAATGTAATAAAACTTGTTTCGTCCCTCTTCTATATTGGGGATTGTGTTCCAAGTGTTTAGCGAAATTAATGCTAAAGAGTAATCAAACCGGGAATCGAGCTCTATGGGAGGTACAAAGTATGCTTCAAGTCGGTGAGAGCGACCTTTTAACGTGAATGTCTGTGACATGACTGCGAGCAATAAGCATCAATACCTGTATTTATAAAGTTTCATTGTAGAGAAATGTTAGAGCAAGATGTCCACAATTGCTCATTCCATAATCCTGATACTGATCGGAATTAAAATATATTTTAACATTTTTCATGTACTTGACAAATTCCTTGGGCGGTTTCAAGTTGCCAAAACTGTCGAAATAAACAACTCGATTACCGTGTTTCTTGTAAGCTACCCAATGTGTTCCGGATCCCGTGTTCCGATCTAAATTAATAACACCGCACTCTGTTTTGAGGGGTGCGTTCGGTAAAGTGTCTCGCATAAATACTCCTCGAAAATGCGGTATTTTTAATCGAGAGACGTACGAATTAATATCGTGATCGGATAACGGTTTGTCAGGTAGCTTTATTGGTAGTTTTTTGGCATTTTCGTAAAAACAATCCATAGCCAGTTTTGTGTTTCTTTAAATACAAGCCGCTACCCTTTTTTCCCAATGCAATCGCTTCCATTGTTTCGTTGTGTCGTTTCGATTCTTTTAACTTCTCCTTGGCACTTTGAGCGTCATTAACGGCCTTCGCTATCCCCGCGGCGCCTCCGCTCAGTGCTCCCAGGGCACTAAGTCCTGCAAATATGGGAATAAGTGGTAGAAACCCACCCTGTTTCGGTAATGGAATTATTCTCGGTACGTTGATCCTCTTACGACCTCCAACCTTCTTGACCGTTACTCGGGCAGCTTTAAGTATTTTACTGAGAGTCCTTTTCTTACTAACATCACCCGCACCCGTATGTCGAAGTTGTTTCTTAAGCAGAGTGACCACTGATGATAGGGGTTTCATGTTCTTCTTCTTGCCAGCACCCAGCTTGCGTTTTACCTTCATAGCGTTAGTTACTAACCACGCTGAAGCTTTTTCACCAAAACTGGAATCGTTTGCCTTTACTCGTTCCCAAGCCCGATTCTCCAACACTCGATCGGCTCGATGTCTTTGTTCCAGCTCTTTAGACTTTGCGTATTCGATATCGTGATCGCGACAAACACTATCCAATTTGTTCTTTGGTCGATCGCCTCGAGCCAGTCGCTCTTGAAGTTTGGTTCCAGGTCCGCAATAGGAATAACCAGGCAAATGAAGCTCGAACGGGAGCTTGTTGATAGCTGTATTTAACACACCTGCACCCTGCAGAGTCCTCATTCGTAATGAAGCCCTGGGAGGGTGTAGAGTAGTATTTATAGAGATGCGTCAAGAGAAACAGAAACTCAAAATCCGAGTTTATAATTGCGATATGAAAACAGACAAGTCCCAAAGTAGCAAACATGGCCAACTTCTACCTCCTACAATTCGAGCGTTAATATGTGGTCCTAGTAATTGTGGCAAAACCAATGTAATGATTAGTCTTTTGATTGATGAAAATGGTTTAAAATTCGAGAATGTGTATGTGTATTCCAAATCTCTGCAGCAAGACAAGTACGACTTTCTTCAACAGGCTATGAAACATTCCCGTTTAGGCTATTTCGGTTACAGTGATAATGATGAAGTTCTAGATCCTTCCAGTGCCCGGCCTCACTCTGTATTCATATTTGATGACGTAGCATGTGAGAAGCAGGATAAAATACGTAATTACTTTTGTATGGGCCGCCATAATGCAATTGATTCATTCTATTTATCGCAAACTTACTCGAAAATACCGAAACAGCTGGTTCGTGACAATGCCAATGTATTAATTTTATTTAAGCAGGATGACTTAAACTTGAAACATATCTACGATGATCACGTTAATACAGACATGACATTCGATGCATTTAAACATATTTGTTCCGAATGTTGGAAAGATAGGTATGGCTTCCTAGTAGTGGTGAAAGACAATGATATTACTAAAGGTCGATATCGTAACAAGTTTGATACATATATCATACCCTAAGCCCTCGGGACTCAGTGTAACACTTGACGTCCTAGAAGTTAGATGTGTTAAGTCTCGAGAAACAGGATCTGTTTAGTAGTTGTTTTAGCTGTTTCCTAGCTGTTTCCAGTAACAGGGTCTGTTTATTAGCTGTTTTCCCCGAACAGGGTCTGTTTTTAGCTGCTTTTCCCCCGAACAGGATCTGTTTTTAGGTGTTTTGAGCTGTTTTTCCAGAACAGGGTCTGTTTTTTAGCTGTTTTTCCCGAACATGGTCTGTTTTTTAGCTGTTTTTTCCAGAACAGGGTCTGTTTTTTAGCTGTTTTTCCAGAACAGGGTCTGTTTGTAATATGTCTACCCCCATGAGCCAGCTCGATCAAGACGTTAAACGTAGGATTCTCCAAGCTGCACGAACAATAAGAAAGAAGTATTTAGCATTAAAGTTGGAGCGAGGCGAAGAAGATGAAGCTCTTAATAAATTCTTAATGCCTATTACCGATCCTCTGAATAAGCTTGTGAGTGCTTCCGCCACCGCCGCCGCCGCCGCCACTGCAAAAGCTAAGAAACGTAAGATTAAAGTGGAAGAGAGTGTTGGTGTAAAACCCAAAGTTAAACCACCCATAGTAACTCGAGAAGTGAAACCACCTGTAAAATTTTTAACCGAGGAAACTCACTACGGGGATGCTGTTGCTGCTGCTGCTGATGATGATGATGATGCTGTGTTTGAAGAACCAGCTCAGAATCCTGCGGAACACATAAGACAGAATTTTGAAGATTCTCTTCGAAAATCTGATGTGTTTGAGACTTTTATCGAGCAGTATCCGAAGATTGCTCAAGACTATCTGAAACTATATTGGTCGCACTCTGCCGAAATAGATGCTAACAGCCTGAAATATGATTTGGTGACTGATTCTTGGAGCTTAGGTTCAGAACCGGTTAATTTCTTAAAGAATGGTGATATTCAAGTTGGCCCCCTTACGTATAAAGGAACTCTGGGACTATACGATTTATTGTTTCTCAAGGTTCCTCAATTTAATACCGCTGCCGATGAAGAACAATATAAGGATATTTTAAAGCGATCAGATTTATACTTGAAAGACAATGGTCAGTTGAAAGGTAATAGATCCCACAAATACAATGCCATTGTGAAGCCACTAATTTCGAAAGGTTCTACCAGTAAAATTCCTTCGCCCGGGGGTAGAATAGCGACCAGATCGAAGTCTGAGAAATCTGGATCTGTGAAATCTGGATCTGCCTTAATGGAATACAACGAAAAACCCAAAGAATATGTCTACTGTGATGACGTCAACGAGTTGGTTGATAGGTTAAAAAAGCTAGACGCTTCCAATCAGGTTGGCAACAATACTAACATGAACGAGATTTGGAGCATTTTGCATGAATTGGAACACCTTGGAGTAATTGAATTCTATAAATAAGTTTGTTAAAGCTGTTATGCCTTAGTACCGCAGTAATCATGAATAAGTTTGGACGTTCCTTGCCCACGTCGTCTAATCAGAAGAGAGTGAGAGTGTTGCAAGCACCCAACTTGATCACTCTTACAAAAGATGGCGATTATGATATTCGAGATCATCGACTTTGTAACGTCAAATCGCCAGCAGATATCGCTGATGCAGTAAATAAAAAGTTTGTAGAGCGTATGCTAACTTCACTTTCTACTACCATTGATAGATCGCTGAATGATAAAATACAAGTATCCCACTTGGAGATGTTGAGACAAGTAACGGGGTTGGAACAAAAAGTAAACAACTCTATCGGTAGTATTGTAAAGCAAATGGAGGCGTTTACAAAAACTAATAAGGATTATGTAGACTCGGTATCCGACCAACTTAAGCTGCTTGACAACAAATTAAAGAGCGAGACTTTAGTTTTGGATACCCACCTGGATCGCCTATCTACCCAATTCAAGGATCTCGAAAAACTCCTAAAAGTTTACACCAATCAGGCTATTCAAAATGCTCTCAGACCAGTCAGGACGGATGTGGGAAAGATTCGTGAAGAACTCTCCAAATTATTACAAACAGTTGATTTGCTAAAGAAAGGATCTTCCCGTCCACCAACTATCTAAAATTTAGACGTATATAATTCGATATCTTGCTGCAGAACCTCATTCTTTGAGAAATAATGGCCAAGGGCATTACGAAGGCTAGAGAACAAGTTGTTAAGGAACTACATAAACCCGCTAGAATCAAATTTAAACGTCGTAGATTTATCCAGTATGGTTTAGATGATACGTTTGCTTCCGATCTTGCTCAACTCGATCAGTACGCTCGTGAAAACAAGGGATTTAAATACATCTTGGTTGTTATTGATTGTTTCTCCAAATTTCTCTGGACCAGACCTCTAAAGTCAAAAAATGCTCAGGATGTGACTAATGCCATGGATCATATACTCAAACAGTCTCGGAGGATTCCGAAAAAGCTGGTTACAGATAATGGGAAAGAGTATTACAACGCTAGCTTTCAAAGTCTTATGAAGAAGCATGGGATCCATCATTACAGTACCTTTAGTATTTTAAAGGCTTCTATTGCAGAACGAGTAATTCGAACGCTCAAAGAACAACTGTTTAAGTTGTTTACCTTGAATGGTAGCCATAAATGGATCGACTTGTTGGAACAAGTTACAAATACTTACAACAACACGAAACATCGTACGATTCACATGAAACCGAAGGATGTTAGCAAGAGTAATGAGAAGAAAATATTGGACTCTGTTTATAATCGTTTAAAGGTTGTGGGAAAGCAAAAATTCAAAGTTGGTGACATTGTTCGCATAAGTAAGGCTAAGCACGTGTTTGAAAAGGGTTATGTACCCAATTGGACCACTGAGTTGTTCAAAGTATCTCAGGTGAAGATTACCAATCCTACGACTTATTTGCTAGAGGATATGGGCGGTCAGCCAATTAGCGGTGGATTCTATGAAGAAGAATTGCAAAAAACCAAACAACCTGACATATTTCTTATTGAGCAAGTTTTGCGTAAAAAAGGCAAAAAGATGTATGTGAAATGGCTTGGGCTTGATAAGTCACATAATAGTTGGATAGATATTGCTAAGGATGTGGTTTAGGCCTGATCTTTGTACAAAAAGACGGCATTTTTTCCGGTTTTCATCAGTTGAAATCATGCCTTATTGCAAAGAGTGTGATACGGAAATTTTGTCTCGTAGTGCTCATAACCGTACCACAAAACATAAGCAGCAATGTAGTGAGAACTTGTACTCTCATGTAACTAGTAAAACTAGTTCGAACTGCTTTTAAACAACGGATACTAACTTACCATCTGACGAGTGACTTACATTCAACTGATGTCAAGCAATATTTAGGAAATCTAAAAGATACGGTTATTACTCTACTCACTGATCCTTTAAAGACTTATCCCCAGCTTAAAGCTAATATGGAGCTATATGGTTGTTATCTGTTGGCATCAACACAAGAACAAGACATTAAATCGTTAAATACAAAATTTAGTGTTATTTCTCCCAACACTAATTTGGATGACTTTTACAGCGAATATCAGATGTCTCTAGTGAAAAAAGCTTCCGAATTCACCGAGATGGGAAGCGGATGGGCGTTGTCCAGACTACTGTTTCTCGAACTTAACATCAATAAATGTGGAGTGGGGGTAGAGTTCTCTCTATAATACCATTACTACGTTAGCAGTCGTCGCTATTTTAGTGTGAGCCATGGCAAGTAAAAGTTGTACCGCTGCTGCTGCTCCTGCTCCTGCTGCTCCTGCTGCTGCTCCTGCTGCTGCTTCTGAGGTGGTGGAAGACGACGGCTATAGTTCCCAAAGCTCATCGCCCTATTGGACTTATTTAGACAGTATGATTCTCCGAAGTAATAGAGAAATTCGCAAGGAGAATAAACTCTTGGGCGAATCTTGCTATCCTGCTGGTAATTTTACAGTAATTGTGGGTCTCAGTGTTGCCCGAGGGATGATACCAAGTGTTAAACTAGTCCCCACAACGTCTGAACATGAGCCAGTATCCCTCAGCCATTCTGATTGGATCGAGTTTTTGGAGATCATTGACAAGATGTTTGAAGTTATTGATGGAAGTGTGACAACAACGCTGATGTCGTCATCGGAAAATTTTACTGTATCCAGTGCTATTCTTTTAAACGAGCGAATATTTCGACTCGGAAGCAATGATGTAACTTTAACGTTTTCTTGTAATGATATAAATTCTATTGTTAGCATTAAGAGTTTAATTAACTTTAGATTAGAATTAGTGAATCGTTTACAATTTAGAACCTATTATGATGATACTTTACAGTATGCCCAATGTTTTGCTGATATTAAGGAAAACTTTTTTGAAATTATTACCAATCTCTGTAATTTAAACCTGTTTGAACAAAGTTATTACATGTTGGAATTATTGCATTATACTCCGCAAAAATTGCTCGATGACTTTGATAAACTGTGCATGTATGCTGATGATTCCTAATAATAAATATTTTAAAGCTTTGGGTTCTTTTCTTTCACCCTTCCCTCTCCTTTCCCTCCGATAGTAAATATTTCTGCTGTTACTAATAAATACAACTCGATTCTAGCAGAGATTTCATAGTTGTTTCAACAATCGTTACATACAGTTCTAACCCATCGAGACCTGTCGTGACTTGTCTGTAGGCTGTTTAGAAGTTGGTTCAACACCACCGTTGTTATCTTTGAGTTTGGCTAGTGTACAAGATGTCTAAACAACGTCAGAACCGAACTCTTCATGTTAGTTCTCTGTTCTTAATACCACTGTTGGTGTTATTAGCCAGTGGACTGATACACCTCTATGATATTATAAATCGCCATTCTTCGACGCTTTAGCTCATTTTCACGTGAGCTATGGCTCTGTTAAGTTCGTCCTTCATTCTGCTGGTTGCAGTAGTACACAACGTCTTCTACGTATGTCGACCTTTTAATGTTAAAAACGCCTCTGTTTTGTTCGATTTTGACGATTCTAACGCTAGCAACCTATGGATTCCGATGGCTTTCAACCCTCAGATTACTGACCATCTGCCTGTATTCTCCGCAGCGATGGCTCTGCCAAACAGCAGCTCTTTTCGCTACAAGGTTCATTTTCTCTTTCAAGACTCGACGATTGGCGAAACAGGTTGGATGACGTTCCTTAGCAAGTGCAAGAATGAGATCGCCTCTCCTGCAATTACTCCTACTACTAATTCTACACTAGTCCCATCTTTATCCGAAAATATGAACAGTATTTCTAGTCTCCTTGTATTCCTAGCAGTAACCTGTTTAATATTATTAACTAATTTCGTATATAAAGTTGTTAAATATCGTTATATATTGTGGTTAAATAAATAATTTTTGTACTTGTTGGTTTTATTATATATACTACGCAAAGATCATTGACAATGGCCGCTGCATTGCAGTGTTTTGAGGCTTTAGCAGTATTCTAAGTGGTGGTTAAAACAGTTTAACTAATAGAAAGACTGATTCTTTTCAGCCATTAAGGCGTTGGACTTAATAAGCGACCGCTTACAAACGAGTTGGTCGATTGACTTTAGGTTTTTTCCAAACGATTTGTTATATCACGTTGAACACGTGATGTATGTTAAATATTAATTTTGGCGTTTGATAAGTGACAAATGACAGTTGACATGTCTTAAATGACTGGTGTCAGTTGACATGCTTTTACGCATGCCTTATAAGGCCATTTTGAACACGTTACGTATATTAAATTTCTACTTGCAAACGTTGGTCCTTCTGGCTGCAAGTCTATATCCCATCAGCACAATATTTTATGTGAAGCCGATAGCCAGGTTGGTTAGAGCGCTGATATTCCAACATCTGTGTTCGGGTTCGAATCCTAGCATGTGCAAAAATGAAGAAAAAAGTTTTTGACGTCATATTCGTGAAATAATAATATTTTAAGGAATAGTACTACAGTCCGATGCAGTTAGGCCCCAAATAGATAGTGCCCAAGTAGTTGACGCCCAAGTAGTTAAAGCCCCAAGTAGTTAAAGCCCCAAGTAGTTAAAGCCCCAAGTAGTTAAGGCCCAAAGTAGTTACCGCCCAAGAGTGTGACAGTTGACAGATGACGTATGACAGTTGACGTTTGACGTATGACAGTTGACAGATGACGTATGACGGGTGACAGATGACGTATGATAGATGACGTATGACAGGTGACAGATGACGTATGACAGGTGACAGATGACAGTTGACAGATGACAGATGGCGTATGCGCGCGCAGGTTGGGTTTGATGCTGGCGCATGCGGTATGGTTGGGTTTGATACCGGCGCATGCGGTATGGCTGGTTGGGTTTGACGTCATAGATCACAAGATAAAATCCCACCGGTGGACGGTGGATGCAGAAGGAATCAACTATACCTACTTACGGTTCATGTTTGATGCTTTTGACTAAGTAAGAATTTGTGGGATTTGGTTCCACTATATCCAGTGGTTTAAGCACCGATTCAAAATCCGCGTAAACAACAAACGGTACACGCATTTGCTTTTCTATGGTTTCAAATTTTAATATATTTTCACTTACACTCCCTCCAAATTTATCTATTTTTAAATTTAGTGATGGTGTTAGTGAATATTTGTGGTTACAGTAATTTTTTTGGTGTGATATCAAATATGATGGTGAACTAAAATATATCAAACAACCATCACAAAAATACATTTTATCTTCACGTGATGTAATTTGACTGGAACATAATTTCCATAAGTCTTTTATCTAACAATAATGACTTTTAGAACAACGCGTATCACAAATATGCTCATCATCATCTTTAATACTACAATCCTTTGTTATTAACAACAAGTTTACATGTCTGTTAAGTTTTCTACCCGAATACCTTAATGGACCGACAACTTCATACTTTAACATATTATTTTCAAAAATTTTTTGCAAACCATAAACGTTCACTGAAATATTATTCATTTCTTCAAATTTTGATATATCACGCAACTTTACTGGAAAGTCTATACCTGTAAAATTTAGCACTCTTGAATAGTGTGGATAATATTGAATCTGTGATGCCATTCTAGTGGTGGGGAACAAAGCAGACACGATTGACCACGCAAAACAACACTCATCTTGATTAATCACATTGATGGTGGCTTTTTTCAATTCGATGAAACGGGGTAACTTTATATATGAAGATCCACCAAAAGGTTTATACTCGTTGACATTCACTTCCAGGTATAGAATTTTTTCCAGAGCCCAACCTACGAAAACACAAAACGCATGACATAAGTATTTATTTTTCATTTTTAGTCGTTAATTTATAACATACCTGAATCTTTTTCCTGAAACTCAGTCGATTGACTCTTCATGGCTTCCACTAATGATTGATATATTTCTTCCAAATCGCTTCCTGAAGTCCAATTTCATTGCGTGTATTAAATGACTTGTCACTGTACATATTATCTTTTGTTGGTAAAAGATACCGACCAACAACCACCATATTAACTTTCAAAGCACAACGCACTCTTACTGGGCCACTTACTACCTCTAACACTGTTGCTTTAATTTCATCAAAAAATAATGAATAGTCAGTATGTTCATTGTCACTTGATATACGGTAGGTGGCAATCCTATTTCTAAAAGCACTGGACACTAGCTCAACACCAGCTGATATTGGTGAACATGCATTACTTTTATGGTGTATTGTTCTTTGATGAGCTGCCATTCGATTTGCTGGTATGGTTATATTGCAGCAAGTGCAAGTACGCACCTCGGATGTTGATGTTTCCACCATGTATGTTTGCAAATCGTGCTACACACGATTCTCTTTTATGTCGTAACATATTATAACTCCGAGTAAATGATTTACCACAATCTTCACACGCGTACGCCATGACTTTCAAATTAACTTGCTTGAACCGTTTTACTCAACACAATGTTCTATACTAAAATTTAACCCCCCCTACCCTCATATATACCGAACCACATTTAGACCCAACCCACTCGATCTTCATACCAAAACATGTTACACTCCAATAATAACTCAAGGTAAACTAACATCACAAATGTAACCTTGGAATAAGCGTCGTACACCTGGTCATCACCAAACAAAGAAACAGCTGCTCGCATTTATCGGAAATATGCACCGCAAATGTAACCTTGAAATCAGTCTCGTACACCTGGTCATCACTAAACAAAGAAACAGCTGCTCGCATTCATCGGAAATATGCACCGCAAATGTAACCTTGAAATCAGTCTCGTACACCTGGTCATCACCAAACAAAGAAACATCTGCTCGCGTTCAAGGCCAAGTTCTTGACCTTGACCTTGGAATAACACCTGCGTATATCAAGGCCAAATAACAATAGCACAGCTGGGCTTTCAAGGTCGACCCTACTGCGCATGCGGAGACTCGAAAACGGTCATATCCCTCTACTCAAGATCATTGATAACACAAAGCGACATCGCTTAATAATCACTCTCGTTAGCCTATCCGGGCCAGCGCCCAGATTATCTCTCAGTTTATCAATCTTATTACAAATATCAACCGCTGAGATCTTACACATAGATACAGCAACTCCAGAATGAAAGTTGTAGTCAAAAATTAAATCATTATCATTATTACTAGACGAGATATAGGAAGCTGAGAAATGGTCTGCAAAAAAGTTAACAGTACAATCGGAATCTTCGCTAGTGATGCCATCCATAACTTACCACGCTTCGTGTGTATGCACCCTTTCAATTGTGCAATATTATTAACATATTTATTGAAAACGCGAAATCACTGAACAAGCCCATTCTATCTTGATTGTAGATGGAATCTAATGTTTATGTGAGAAAATTGTACCTTAAAACAAAGTAAAATATTTAAGAAAGAGAAATGCAACATTTTCTTATTCTCACAAACGCTTTTAATTGGTTTGCAATGCAAGGTTCATGGGCAAGCAATGTAGTGACGTACTATAAAGTATTTTTTCTACTCGCGCACTCTAATATTTAAATTAAATGTCTTTGATATGTTTCATAATATTAATGAAGTCTACTTGTCACTTGTCAGGTGTACACGTAAATATGTAGAATGAGAATTTAGAGTTCTCTAAACCACCTGAAGATGCCTTATATAATAAGGACTAAACAAATAATGGTAAAACATGCTATTCTCCGGACTATATAATAATAATAATAATAATAAACCACTTTATTATTTACCAAACATAGATTTAAATACTAACATATACTATAATTATAATATCTGTGGTAATAAATGGCCTATAAAATGCAGACAACTGGTATACACAGATACCAGATACTGGTGAGGCCACGCATTAATTACTAACTTTTAAAGAAACTAAAAATAAAGCAAAAATCATAATAAAGGTTAAATAAAAGGTTAAATGAAATTTAAGGAGAGAGGAGAAAACGTGTAAGAGAGAAAGAAAGAGGGGAGAAGGAGAAGAAAACAGAGGTCGATGTCCCTGTAAGCCACACTACTGACTCAGAAGTAGACGCGTTTTATATATGTTTTTAAAGCTCGAGGTAGAGAGGTTTATCTCGTGAGTATCCATAAAATTTACATAATTTGCTAAATTGTAAGTGAAGGATCTTTTATAAATTTCTTTACGATGTCTGGGAATGTTAATAAATAAGTTTCTACGCATATTACGATTATGAATATCAGTTCGAAAGACAATCTTATTAAACAAATATGAGGGCGTTTTGGTTTTTAAAATTTTATGACAAAATGCAGCAAAATGCAACTTACGTCTGTTGTGCATATTTAGCCAACCAGCATCACGGAGCAAGTGGGAAACCCGATGTCGGCGCCTCACGCCATAGATAAAACGTAGGCAAGAGTTCTGCACTTTTTGTATTTTACGTACATATATACTATCAATGCAATGACCATAGACCACATCACAATGATTAAAGTGAGACAGAACAAGAGCATCACAAAGAAGTTTTTTAATCTCCCTCGTAAGATAATATCTATGATTATAAATTAATTTCAAAGTGCAATACGCTTTTCTAATTTTAGATTTAATATGGTCACGGAACCGAAGTTCAGAATCAACAAGTAAACCAAGACTTTTAGAGACAGTTGAGAAGGGAACAGTAACATTATTTACTTGTACATTCAAAGCATTCTCTGCCCGATTTCTTAAATTTTCACTGCCAAATAAAATAATAGATGATTTAGTAGGGTTGATTTTAAGCTGATGATCGTTGGAAATTTCTATTATGTTTTGTAAATCTAAGTTAATATTTAAGTTAACCGTATTTAAGTCAGATACGTCAAAAGAACAATAAAGTTGGGTATCATCAGCGTATAAGTGATAATTACAAAAATTTAAGCATTCATGGAATGTAGACGTGTAAATTGTATAAAGTAATGGCCCTAATATACTTCCCTGGGGGACACCAGTAGACACACTAAGAGAGTCAGAAACGCTGTTCTTAACCTGAACTTTTTGAGTCCTATCCGATAAAAAAGATTTAATCAATCTAATTGCCCCCTCACCGAACCCAAAATAATGCAACATAGAAAGCAAAATTGAGTGGTTAAGCATATCAAATGCTTTAGTGTAGTCTAGAATTATAAGAGCACTAACCCTACCCTGGTCACACGATTCAATGATATCATCCACAACAGCTGACATTGCGGTATCGCAACCAAAGCCCGCCCGAAAACCGGACTGTTTTGGGGGTAAAATATTGAATGCATCCAAGAATGAGCGGATTTGATGGTCAAGCACCTTTTCAAGAATTTTAGAAAATGTGGGCAGAATGCTGATAAACCGTAAATGAGAAAGTTCCGTCGGCTGAGTAATCTTAGGGAGGGGTAGAACATGAGCGTTCTTCCAGCACACTGGAAAGTAAGAAGTCTCAATGCACTTATTTATCACGTGTGTAATAAATGGAACAATGTATGGGCAGCACAACTGAATAAGCGTAATATTTAAATCATCACTACCAAACGCTTTAGTTTTAATTTTCATAATAATTTTTTGTATATCATCATCGGTAACAGACGAAAATTCAAGCCGATCCGCAATTCCCGGTTTAATATTGCTGAGGTAAAAACTTATTAATTCTTGTTTAGGAGATATACCACTTAATACGGAATTGATAGAAAAGTTATTAATAACATTAGGATTTGATAGATGATCAGGAATAGTATTATTTTTACTAGTTGTTAAATTAAGCTTTTTAAGTTCAGACCATTTTTCTTTAGAAGAGGAATTGGAGAATTTTTGTCGGAGATATGCTTTTTTTTCAGATCTTACAGCAGCTGTTGTATAGTTTCTGAGTTGTTTATAATAGGAATAATGTTCGAGCAGCCTAGTTTGTTTGAATCTTTTTAAAGCTTGATTTCTCAGTCTTTGTAAAAATTTTATGTTGTCAGTCAACCAAGGCGCATATTTAGCATTCCTCCTACAGCAAACTTTCACAGGAGCATGTTTATCGAATATATTAATAATTGAGGAGCTTAAGAATTTAACTTTTTCCTCTATACTAGGAATATAAAAAATATTCTCCCATGGCCACGATTGCAGATCAGCTTGAAATTCTCCATAATTTACATCTTTTAAGGCTCTATATTTGAAATATGTAGGTGGTGAACGTTCAGTGCTAAACGATAGTTTAATGAAAATGGGGAGGTGATCAGTGAACTGTACATTAGCCACTCCAGAGTCTAACACTTCTGGTATGTTACAAAACATCAAGTCAATAAGAGAGAATGAATCATTACAAATTCGCGTAGGTTCCTGTATATGTTGCTTTAAGTCAAAAACATCAGTAATATCATAAAGTCTTTGGGTATGATTATTATTCTCTAGAAGATTTATATTAAAGTCCCCACAACATATGATATTATCATATATTGTAAAAAAATGAGTTAAGGTATCTTCGAAGTGCTCAAAAAAACTCTCCAAGTTCGCCCCAGGAGGTCTGTAGACAACGCCCAACAGAATCCGTCCAGGACCAACATTAAGCTCAACCCAGATGCAGTCTAAAAAATCATGTGACTCCGCAATTAATATACTAAACTGAATTGAGTTTTTTATAAATATGCCAACACCACCCCCTCTGCGAGCAGCTCTATCTCTACGAATGAAGTTAAAACCCTCAATGTTTACTGTATCACTGTCAATTCCCGGATGCAGCCATGACTCGCTAATACCTACAACGTCATAATCAGAGTCGTTCAAAAAATCCCTGAAGTCAGCAAGGTTAGCCAACAAGGACCTCACATTAATATGAGATACGGAAACAGACATAAGAAGGAGATGTGGGAATGGAGAAGAATGAAAGAAATGAGAAAAATTAGGAATATAAATGTGAAAGAGTTTATATGTAAAAGAAGAAGAACTAAAATAGAGTATAAATTATGAATAATATGTTATTGCACTGAAATAGCGAGCATGACACAAATAGAAGCCGTTACATTAAGCTTTAAGTAAGACAAAGAAGAAAAAGAATAAAAAAAAAAAAATAATTTTATTAGACAGATAATAATCCCATGATCAAACACAAATCATTATAATAATAGCCCAAAACCCAAAACCACATAACTAAGTATTAATATTTAAAATTGCAAAATAAACATTCCAACCAACAAATAAATAAACATAATGTTTTTCGGGCAATATAGCAAAATAAGAGTACATACGTTTAATCCTTCTTTAGAGATGTCCCTCCGAGCGCTGAATTACATACCAAAATTTGCCGTATTTTCTTCTAACAGAGTTAGATTGTAAAATACGTTTTCAGAATGCAAGAAACTACCAGGAAGAAGGAAAATTTTTTTTCTTTAGTTAGGATGTCGTCACCTGCAGACCGGTTTCGAACTCTTTAGTTCTCTCTCTCTCTCTCTCTTATTATATAAGGCATCTTCAGGTGGTTTAGAGAACTGTAAATTCTCATTCTACGTATTTTCATAATATTGTTTAACATGATACAAATTTTCATTATGAAACCGCGTTATTAGCCAATAATTTAAAACCCATACTTTTTTAATCAAGTGGCCTCTTTTATAGTTAGGGAGCTAGTGTCAATTTCGGTATATGATTTCATCGTCGTTCATAGTAATATGCAATATAGTTTACAATTATGTGGGTTAGAAAAGATAGAGCTGAGCTTAGACGGCGCTGATTTTTTGCGAAAATGAATTTTGAAATTGAAAAAAAACTGTCATAAATTATATTATTGTGTCTGCCATTGATATGTTGTATTAGGTGCGCTATACAGATAATAAATTTACGGAAGGCAGACGGCCAGATTGTTGCATTTTTAATAATAATACTTATTACAAACATGGAAAAAAACTTTACTAAATCATTTCATCGTCTTTTTATTGATATTTTTGACTTTAATAGAGTTTCTACAATAATATAAAAAAGGAGGCAGACATATAGGTTTCTGATTAATGCTACAATTCTTAAAACAAATATTCACATTTTACTTAACACGATAACTCTGCATTTATTTACAGATTTGTAATGTGTATACATACTTAATACTTAATACACTAATTTGTTGTACTTTATGTTGAGTAATACATCATAAATCTATTTTAAATACTCATAAATATCTTGCCTGGACCTCGTGTAACCGCCCACAAATAAAACATTAGCTCAGCATTAGTTCATAGTCACCGACTGACTAAAAGTTGGTCCTAGAAGTTGAGGTTATAAAAGTTTTAATTAGCCATTTCCCCAATCTGTATATAAATAGGGGTTGTTTTTGGAGTTGATTATCTGAATTTGTTTGGGACCTGATATTTGTTTAATAAATATTTGTTTAATTACTTTTTTGTTTACCTTTTTTTGCTTATTTCATTTGGTCAGGTGTGAAGTCAGTCAGTTAGGAACAAAAATCCCTAAGGAAACTTGCCGCCTTTTCCGTAAGAAACGTGTCATTTGGACAAAAACCTCCTGCCGTGGTGTATTGAGGCAAGTCCTGGCAATATTGCCGATTTGTTTGTGGGGTCCCTACTTGAATTTGGTGGCAAATTCCTCTTTTTTGCACCATCGTATCAGTAGCGTTTAATTTTTTTTCTCGTTATATTTCTGTTTCAAAAAGGCCACCTAACATCTCAGGTAAGTTTTGCTCACTATTTCTAAATATATTAAAGCTGTCTATTCCTAACTTACGTTAATATAATGTATACACACCTCGATTAAGTCAATGTCATAGGTCTGAAACCTGGTTTTCGTATAGGCCTTTTTTCTTTATCTCCTTATTTCCCCTCCTTTTGTGTCCTGGTTGTTGAAGAACCACTGCCTGGATCACTTCATTTGGAGAGCTTTCATCCTGGTCCATGCCCACCGGGTCTCCGGTGGCCGAGTTGGTACGGCGCCCAAGCAAACCTGATCTCATTGGTTGTGACGTCACATGTTACAAAAATAAAATTGTTATTAAGGCTGGTTTAAATTCGAGTATTAATGAATTTGGCGCTATACTTTGGCAGTGGTAAATTATAACCTTTACATTTGTCTTCGTTAGGATTTATTATATCAAATAAATAAAAATATGCTTCGTTGAATTTGGCGATACTAACATTAAATAATATTAATGTAAATTTTTTAATTAAATTTGCGCTGCTTTCTATTCTTGACACAAAAAGAAAAAAGGGTGTTCGGAGCACTTGCAGATTTTTGCATATTTGCGCAATACAATACTTTGACGGTAGTATTTAAAAAGTTTCATTGCCTAGTAAAAAGAATTACACACAAATTACACTATAACCAAGAAGGAACTCTACACAAACAACAAATAGTTTAGGGTATAGGCACTTGAATATACACTCGAGGCCGTTCTTAAATTTGTTCTTTTTGCTCTTATTGCAGGCACGTGACTAATTGTTGTCAACAATACGATTGATCACATGGCAGTTAAAAATTCCGAGGGAAAGATAAACAGGATTGAATTTAATAACTAAGCTCGAAACAGCGACGCGTGCTTTAGACAATATCTAGCGTTCCGTGTAGGCGCGCGCAAATGACTGCTTTTTAAATTGTAATAAATTACACCAAAAAGTTTAACAAAATAGTTAAGTTATCCTAGTAATTTCTATCCAAAGTAACATTTTTGGATTTGTAATGACTTGCTTGAACAATTCACGCATTAAAAAATACATGCATATTCCCTATTTCCCAACCTGTAAAAAATGTGCATTTTCCTCGTAAAATTCTTGGCTCCCTATAAAATATTGTTTTTACCTTTTCTAAGGTTACACCCGTGACTGCGTTTGTGTAGTGTGTGTCTCCACTCTCAATAAATTCACAGATAAATTTAATTAGAACAGTATTTTGTTTTCAATAAACAAAATAACTAAAAGTTATTTACAATACTTAACACTTGGTAACATTTAATAGCTAAACATTTAACCCATCCAATTTGCATAATTTAAGTCAAGTATAGTACAATTGTTGTGAAACTGACTTTTCACAATGCCGTTTTTCAATAGAAATTGAAAAAACCGACCAAAATTAACGAAATCTTTAAAATGAATTCCAAAATGGAAAAGGTCTTGCGAAGGCTCCCTAATACTAGCACCGAACGGCGCTGCGATCGGCTGGACCAACTCCCTCGCGAATTGTCTATAAAATATTCGCAAGAACGAGGCGGGAGGGCAGTATTACGGTGGCCAGCCATGATCACGTAAGAAGCTCCAAGATTATCAAGATCGCCGAGAACGTCGAGAATCGACATGCCGTAACTGTCGACCGCGGTCACCCAAAATGGAGACTTTGGACATTTCCAAGCAAGAAAAATTCAGATAATCAAAAGCAGGACACAACAGGGTCTCTAATGATCTTGTGTGCTTCAAGAGTCCCGTGCGTACCCGGGACATCGCGTGAATATACACTGTGCATTTGGCGGCAAAATTTCCATTACCTGGTATCATCCATATATCAGTTTGGGATTTTGTCACATTTGGTACAGGCCATTTGGTCCGGTTAATACTTGGGATACCTCCTGATAAGTTGTTGCCCCAGGGGACCGGTCAAGTGGCGGCTAGCCTCGACTTGTAAATGTCGGTGAAATGACCAAGAGAGAAAAAACAAAGAAGCAAGAAGATAAAATTATCGGTCGTGTTTCAGGCTAGGCTACGCACCCAAAGCGCTCGCAAAGCCGTCAACCCGGGTTGTGGAAGGCTAGGTAAGGGTGTTAGCCAGAATAGCCATAGTTCGCCCAATACAAGAGCAGCATTGTCCTCGAACTGGAGGCGGTGCGGTGTGTCGGCTGCGGTGGATTAGAAAATTCTCATTCTATAAAAATCGTTGTCAAAAAATTTGCGCAACAATCGGTCGAATCCGTCGCTCAAAATAAATTTCGCGTTTTAACAAAGCGTGGGAGTTTTGTCCGACCACTTATAAAAATACATGCTCCCAGAGACCCGTCGGGACCTGGGAAGCTGCAACTGGGGAAGGGACGATTTTATCTGGCCATCAAAAGTTAACCGAGCTGCTATAGTTCATGTCACTACGTTGGGGAAAAAGGGCGCTTTCAAGATTCGTAAATGAGAAAATACTTAGTCTAAGGACTCTGTTCTTGTTGTACGTCGGTGGGGCTTTTTAACCTATTTCCGTTTGTTGACAATGAAAATTCTTAGTCTGGCGGTTCTTCGTAACCAGGTGAAGGAACTTAATCTTCGGCAAATTCATTGCAAATTATCAATGACGACCAAAATCATTTTACATAACTCAACGTCAGTTAATAATCATTTGGGGATTGTGCGTCTGGGGAAAGGACACACCTTACTTCAATAATCATTTAAATTCTTAGTCCTTCGGCGTTGCCCGGCTGAGATAAATTACGGACAAATAAAGCATTCAGGTTTTCACGAATCAGTGACGATCGAGTTTTCATCATAAACTCCGCTTTTGGGAAAAGACGTACTTAGTGCTCTCCGATATAAGTACAGGAAAATTCTTTGCCAAAACGGCACTGTCCGTGCCAATTTTCGAGAGAAGCAGTTTCTAAGTACGCGTCTTGGGATAAACTTCAACGCTCTTGGTTAAGGGGGTCTTGCACCGACAAGAATGACAAGAGCGGTATTCCCTAAACGGTTCAAACTGGAATCTTAGACAGATACGAGGGTACGGTCTTAGGAATAATTCCAGGAAACAAAACTCAGAACAAAAATAACTTATAGTCAAGAGGCGTTGCCCTGGCTGATAACAACAAAAGTGACATTCATAATGCAGCCGAGCCATTATGTGTGTCCTTGGTTTTCAGCTGAATGGCTGAGCTTGAATTGGTGACAAATACGCGCGTCGTAAAGGTACGCCCATACGTGCGCGCTTGCAGAGCGGACGACAGTGTAAATATTATTCTAGGTAGTCGGATGTCTCCAACAACGTGGGTAGCAATAGGGTTATCGTTGACTACGTAAGTCAGTAAAAAATAAGTGTTACGCAATCAGCGATTAGATTAGTCGGTGCAGTGTAAGGTAATATAAGGTAGTGCTAGAGAATAACGGTGAATACGTTGCAGTCCGTAAAGATGCTCTTAGAGTGATTAGGTATTAGTAACGGTGACTACGTCATAGTCCGCAAAGACGCTCTTAGAGTGATTAAGCATTAGGAAAAATACTTAATTAGGGACGTACCTTCAGTAGCGGCTTTGTTACGGCCATAGTACCAGTAAAGTTTTAGCTATAGTCGCGCAACCATGTAAATAAATAGCAATAAGGGGTTCGCGTGACTATACGGACAGGACAGGACTTCTCCCTGATAAAAAGTAGATTCAAACAACAGATCAAAGAAATTTTCCCTCCGTGCAAAATTTCAGACTCGAGCAGTTGCGGATACCCGAGTTGGTAAATTGCTGGACATGCCCGTGCCAGCTTTCTTAATTCATAGAAAGTCTCCGGGACGTTCCGGGCTTTGTCCCATCTTGGAGATACTTTCTAATTCAACATTCTTTTGAAATCTTAAACATTATCGTCACCTCTTCCTTGGTGGACTGTTTGCAACTTCCAGCTAGCGGGGAAGGATGGCGGGTTCACCCATGACAGGTTGGGTTGGGTTGGGTTGTACAGGTAATATAAGGTAGTGCTAGGGAATAACGGTGAATATGTTGCAGTCCGTAAAGATGCTCTTAGAGTGATTAGGTATTAGTAACGGTGACTACGTCATAGTCCGCAAAGACGCTCTTAGAGTGATTAAGCATTAGGAAAAATACTTAATTAGGGACGTACCTTCAGTAGCGGCTTTGTTACGGCCATAGTACCAGTAAAGTTTTAGCTATAGTCGCGCAACCATGTAAATAAATAGCAATAAGGGGTTCGCGTGACTATACGGACAGGACAGGACTTCTCCCTGATAAAAAGTAGATTCAAACAACAGATCAAAGAAATTTTCCCTCCGTGCAAAATTTCAGACTCGAGCAGTTGCGGATACCCGAGTTGGTAAATTGCTGGACATGCCCGTGCCAGCTTTCTTAATTCATAGAAAGTCTCCGGGACGTTCCGGGCTTTGTCCCATCTTGGAGATACTTTCTAATTCAACATTCTTTTGAAATCTTAAACATTATCGTCACCTCTTCCTTGGTGGACTGTTTGCAACTTCCAGCTAGCGGGGAAGGATGGCGGGTTCACCCATGACAAAGGCAGACGCGTTGTCTGTGCGCAACCATGTAAATAAATAGCAATAAGGGGTTCGCGTGACTATACGGACAGGACAGGACTTCTCCCTGATAAAAAGTAGACTCAAACAACAGACCAAAGACAGATCAAAGAAATTTTCCCTCCGTGCAAAATTTCAGACTCGAGCAGTTGCGGATACCCGAGTTGGTAAATTGCTGGACATGCCCGTGCCAGCTTTCTTAATTCATAGAAAGTCTCCAGGACGTTCCGGGCTTTGTCCTATCTTGGAGATACTTTCTAATTCAACATTCTTTTGAAATCTTAAACATTATCGTCACCTCTTCCTTGGTGGACTGTTTGCAACTTCCAGCTAGCGGGGAAGGATGGCGGGTTCACCCATGACAAAGGCAGACGCGTTGTCTGTTCTTTGTCCAATCGGTACCATGCGTACCTGGCATCCCTCGACTTGGACAAACCGGGCGAAACAAATGGTAGTCTTAAGAAAACTTAGAAATAAGGCCCCACGGATGGCTCCGTTTCAGGTGACCTTCTTCTGAGTAGTTGAAACTTGATGAACGTCACTTAGTAGTCCGGGAATCAAGGCTGTTTGCGCCTTGTAGAACAAATAGCAAACAATTGGACGTACGCATCCGAGGAGCGTACCAAGTTAAACCCTGGGAGGGGATTTAGGATCCTTGGGGAGAGAAAATATCCAATGGGTACAAAATTAAATTATTCTGAAAAACGAATCAGGGGAAATCGGTGATAGGCAGGACGGCTTTCCCGGATATAATTTGTCAACTTCGAAAGTGGTTACTTCATAGTAGAAGCCGGGAGGGGCCGTATTCACCCCGACCACGTTCAGGGAATTCTCTCCAGAGGTTTTCTGGGCGGGAATTTTAATTCTCGGGATCGTAGCTGTCTCGAAAATTATTTTTCCGAAATGAAGGAATTAAGGGTCGAATTTGTGCGACACAATACCTTAATATGGTGAACATAATAAAACATACAACTTGAATCTATTTTCGTCAGTTGGATTTTGCCATATTTCTGTGCTTTCTTGAAAATTAAAGATCTTGATAAACGGACAGGTGCATAGGTCTGCGACTATTATCCAGCTTTTGATTCAAGAACAGTCTGGAAAATTAATGTTCGAGTGGGGAATACCATCGTCAGCGTAACTGTAGATGGGATTGGTAGTTCAAAAGAGCAGGTCATTAATGCGAATAAGAACTAAGGTTGGTGCCAGGACTGAATCTTGTACGCCAGCATTGATTGGATGGAAGTTATATATACCAATATACTAATATTTTTTGTGATAATAAATTTTTGGGAATTTATTTCTGTTGCAAGGTGACGAAAGAGTGAGAGTGGCAACGTCGCTTTTTCTCCGTAGCACGTAATCCGTGTTGAGTAAGTAATTAGGATTTGAAACAAAAATAGTTTAAATAAGCAGTATTCCAGTAGCAAATATGTGACTCTCTCAATAAGTAAAATTTATCGTAACCACAAACAACATTATTTAATTATTTAAGTGTGTTTTGCACTAATCACATTAAAACCGAGTCTAATTAGAATAAAGTGAATTGAATATCTAAGACAACCTTCGTAGTTAAAGCTGATCCCTGGAGAAAAGTGTATGTGAATTCCTTAATAAATATTTTAATTCACTTACATAGTTGATTTAGGCTGGCTGGTAGAAAGGCGGGAGGAATATTGCTCCCTCGGGGAAACGTTATAGAGCCAAAAGCGTAGTGCCGCAAGCAGTTACTATTAATTAGCGACATTACATCTCCAGGCTTCTCCAAAGCCTTTCTGCTGTTAATTTAAACGATGTAGACTACGAAGTCAACCCGAGTCAAGTTAAAGACTGCACCCTTTTATAAACTTTAGCAGGTTTGAAATTAAAAATTAATGTAGGTGAGCTATGAATATATACGGGGTAGTACAAATTAGAAACGCAACAGTTTTATTAGTAGCAACGTAAAAAACTTGTTTAAATCGGGTCAATGGCATGGTAAAAATAAACATACATTCAAGTCAAATAATTGGTAACTTCCTCTTAGCAGGTTTACCAGACTGGGGAATTTTTTCGCAATTTTGGGGAAAAAATCACTCGTGGGAAATATTTGGGTACATTTTTTTAAACAGGGGAATTTCGGGGGAATTTTACTTTATTCTCTTTATATAATACATGCCCATGACGCCATTAACTACAGAACATCTGTCAGACTTCACCGATATGAAACGGTGTTGCCATAAGTATAATTTATTGATGTAAACTTTGAATCAACAACTTGATTGTTAAACGATACATGTTGCATACAACAACAAGCAAGTATGGTAGCTTTGCTTCGTCTTTTGGTCATTATCGGCGAAGTCGAGTTTTAGAGTTGTTTATTTGCTGTGTTTTGAATTCTGCGGCAAACCCGCTCTATACAGCGGTCTGTCTGTGTCTGTAACGACAAACCCCTGATTTTTCTGTGCTGTAACGTTGCAAAACGTTGATTTTAAAAAAAATTTTACTATTATCATGGTTCTTAGTGTTTTAGATATTATGTCCATTTTGAGCCCATAAAATAAAAACTCAAAAACTGATTTCCACTAACGGAATATCAAAAATGACAAGAAATTACACAGCCCCACAAAAAAAAAACAAGTGTTCGGACTTGTGGGTCGGACATATGTATTCCCATGTATTTTTCGACGCTGAATCCGACCCCTAGCTCAGAAATGGCCCTCCACGTCTGGAATTGGCCCCAGGGGCCAAAAATGGCCTCTATAGGGCCTGAAAGATAGATTCCGGGATGAGGCGAGGTCGAAGATGCATGCTAAAGCAAAAGCCGGAGTTGTGGTCGAAAAGTTTGTGGCGTACTTTTAAGGGAAAACTTAGTTTTCCTCAGAAAGGTACCCACTTGCGTACGGCAGCTCTTCGTCGGTAGAACAGATGGTCATCGGCTAGGAACACTTACGCTTTTTAAAGGCGCCACTCAGTTTTTCCTTTAATGGATTCGTTTCAGAGCTTCTGAACTGAGAAACCAAGCTCTTTTAGGATTAATAGTTAGTAATAAATAAATAAATAAATAGACTACCTGAGATCAGCTTCAATCAATTTAATTAACCAATTATGCCAAATTAGGAAACGAAAAAAGTATGTTTATAAAGACCAAATAACATAGTTTAAAATGCATTTGTTCTGACAAAAATAAATATAATGCAGTGAAGCCAAAATTCCCGAGTTATAGTAATATATACATAACCCCTATCTTTGGCCAAAGATTACCCCAATGTTATGTACATTTATGTACAAAAATATATTTAAAAGTCGCATGTGAATTTAATTTTAAAATAATCAGAAAGCTAGCTTACACAGGTAAACATGTAATATATGTAAAGAATGAATTTAAGAAATAAAGAGGATATCACGAAAGTTATAGTATAAAAAAATTACGCAATTAAAAAGATGGAATAGACTGGCCTTAGGTTCTGGTGGGAGCTTCTAGAGTGTCCCCTGCATCCTGTGAAACAGACACTTGTTGGTGGCTAAATGTTAGGCCGCCAATCCTGGTTACTACGGACAGCTATTTCCCTGATAGTTTATGAGAAAAGTGGAGGAAACCGTGCTGTGAAACGTTGACACCTCTCTAGCGCCTCTCTAACACCCTATCTAAAATCCTATCTAGCACCTCTCTAAAACCATTTCTAACGCCTCTCTAAAACCTTGTAAATAATATTTACAATAACCAAAACGTTCGAAAACATTAAAGAAATTTAACGGCTTACCTCTAGGTTGAGGGGATCTGCCTTACTATGCACATGGCGAATAAGAAATTAAAACGGGACTTCTCCCAGGAAGAATACTCAGGAATCGGCAAAAAGACATAATAATATGTATGTAAGTAATCAGACACTACTTCACATTACAATAATTGGTGCATAAAATAGCACTATAAAGGCAAAAATCTTCAGTCAGAAAATTCATGACTCCTCACACGATTAGCAAAATCGGAGTGTCTCGAAAAACGCGGGTACGTCGATCTACGAGTACCACGCATGGGTACTAGACGACATCTCGTCTGCTTGGATGCAACGGGTAAAGATATTTTGGAAGTTGGCGAATGCGATGGATCATGGAAATTTACAAATATATTAAGAACTAATAAGGGTAATAGTGGTTAAAGATTTAACCGCTACACTGCCCCTCTCCAAAAGAAAAAAAATTAAAGACTACAAAGTGGACTTTACATTTTTTTAAGCTTCATATTACCATAATATGATATGTGAGGTAAATATTAACAGTTTACGATAATCTAATAATAAAAAATATAAATAACCTTAGAACTTAGAAAAAATATACAAAAACTGCAGTGCACAAAATAGTGTTGTCAAAATTTTAGTATTGATAACTCTCGCGTATCACTCGCCCCCAGGGGAGATTACAGTCGGTAGGTCACTATCGGTAGGTCACAAATCAGGTAAGGTCACTAAATTGGTAAGTCCACTAACATCTGACAACTATTTGCCTAGCACTATTATTACTACCAACACTCACTAATAATTTCTTATCAGCTAATTCAATATATTTACAACTAAATCTATTTACAGCCTATAAGAAAGTAGAAACATCACTTATAGTAGAAAAACCATCGGTTATAAGAAACTGAAATAACCTAAAATGCTTTAGTATTTAAAATTTCTCACGGTATATAAACCAAACTATTTAAGTTAATTACTAGAAAAATAGTACCGATAATTTTTAAGTGTCAAGCAAGGTCTAATGAAACTGAAGTTGCGGCAAGAAGGTGCCCGCGTGCATCAGCCCATTACACTTGCACAAAATTTTGACACTGAACCACGCCAAGGCGAGGTGAGTTACGCTAAGGTATGCTTAGCGGAGTTTTGCCCTACGCAAATAACTAAGCCAAAACGCAAAAGAAAAGGTAATTAAATTGAAGATAAGGCACGGTAATTTTGACCAAGTTATAACTTCAATCAAAATTTACTTTAAAAATTTTTAGGTAGAAAATAAAGGTAAGAACTTACGAGGAAAGAGATCTTTGGGTATCTTCTATGTCCTCAGAATGTCCACGGTAGGGTAATAAATCTTTAACGTGCCACTTGCCTACTTTAGAACCGTCTAGGTTTTTTAATTCATAGACCAACGGAGATAATTTTTTAGAGACAAGAGATAAGATATTGTGACAGGTCATTTTTGTCACCGAATTAGATTTGTTCTAATAATTAGTTTATTCACGAACGCCTGTTTTCTTAGTTATTTACCTTGATTCAGAAGATCTATTTTCGTTCTTCCGCTATGTGGCCCCCTTCCCTTGCTGTCCAGGCTACCCCCTGGGGGTGTTGATTGCCCTTTTATCTGGTCCAAATCGGCTTAACCTGAGCTTGTCCATCTGTTGTAGTCTGCTTTAAAATCTTTCTTTCTGGCCTGGGCCTGAATTTTCGCCTTGCTTAAGGCCTTCCTGTGTGTACAGACAGTCGCCTTTAGTCTATTTATGATAACATATTTTTAGAGAATAAATTTTAAAAGACTACCTACATTTTGAATGAGATTTAATCCCGGTGTTTTCCACTGGCTTCACTGTCCTGGATTTCTGAATCTAGCGTTCCCTATTAATTAAAGTCCGAGATTTCCTTCTCTTTTCCTTTCCAAGATCTTTTTTTTTGAATTTTGTAAACATTTAATTGAGTTGTATGTTGAAGATTAAGAATGGGGTGTGTGGGTTTTCGTCGGACGGAACTTTAAGGCGTGTAGAGATGGTGCATCGGGGTGGGAACCGACTGACCTGTTCGCATACACGAACAGTCCCAAAGCGCTTTTGGAAGCCGTCGATTTACGAACACGGCTGGTGCAGTAGCATTTTCGAGTGTGGGAAGGTTGGAATTTTGTAGCACTACATCATCGTCTTCCTTTCTGTAGTTTCGACATTCGGGGTTTCAGCCGTTAGTATTTGGATGTATCGTACTGAAATAGTGCGTCTCGATCAGTACCGGCGTAGGTACCTATAACGGTCAGTATTTCCGTAACTTTATTGTTTCACGCAAGAGGCCTCTGTATGATTTCAGTACCCTTGTTTGGTGGCGCGGCGACGATTGGAGTTCTAAGTTTCGGTGTTTTTTTTTTGCGTTTGTTTCTCCGTTTGGGGTCGGAGACTTGTGCCATTCTGCATTCGGGGTCATTTGAGGGAGCAGCTTCTGGTCCATGCTTGGTTTTGGTTTGGATTTCGTAGTTCTTGCCGGTATGCCGTGGCGCCATCTTTAGACTATCAATTACTGTCATTCCGGTCAGTGTAGTTGCTTTCGCCCGATCATCTTCCGTGTTCTGTGGGTCCTTTTTGGCGCTGGCGCAAATATTAATGTAAGAACCATTTTGTTCGGAAGGGCGGTCCACTGTCGGGCATTTCCACTTTGATCTTCAACGAAGGTAGCAGTATCGCGGTGTCGGTTTCAGCCATTTTGAAGGCTCAAGTTTATGGATTAAGTTCCGGGACTGCGATTAAAATTCATCTGCTGAATTATTGTCTGCTGGGCAAGATTTTATCTGCAACTTCGTTCGATAACATCATATCAGGTGAGCTAGTTTTTTTATATAGTTGAGTTTTTTGCGAGTCTGCTTCGTGATGCCACGTGCATGTAAAATTGTCGTGTCTAAGGGTTTTCTTTCTTTTATTTCCTCCAGCCATTACATCGGCCTGACGATCTGGAGACCGCTGGTAGCTGCCCCCGTTTTTGGGTGTTTTGTATGTGGAGTCTGCAGTGTCTAACCCTCCTTGCTTAAGGGGTAAGTTAAACCTTGAAGTTTTTTTTGCCCCGTGTTTCTCTAATACTTAATAATCGTTTATTTGTTTACGCCCATGCATTATAACTTAAATTTTTGCGAACAATAGTTATCGAAAATTCTGCTTCACAATCTTATTCTCTCAGACTAGTTTTTTTTGGCTGCCCGGTGTGTGCTGCATCTTATTTTGAATTATAATAGCTGACTAAATTATTACCATAATAACCAAGCCGCTCAACTGCTTTATTATTAGTATTACATTATCTAATTTGCATTCTTTTGAACGCGGGACTATATTTTTGAAGCTTGAATAGTGTGAAGTAAATTTCATACAATCTGTAAGCTATGTTTAGGGCCTCTTTATACCAGCTTATGGGCCAGCGGGAACAGCTAAGCTTGGATTTAAAATAGTCAGTCACCCGCGTAGAATGTAGATTGTTTTTATCAAGTTTTTTTATCGACTTTATGCTGTCGCAAATCATTTGCAGTGGGTTGCTATCTGTAGCGTTAAGTTTCAAACCGTAATTTATATAGATATAAAGGAGTTGGTGGTACTGGTACTGTGTCAGTATGGTTGGTTATCGTAAACGCCACGTTGAAAACTAAGCTTTATAGTCGGTGTTTTTTTTTAAAAAATATGAATTTGCTTCTTATATATTATGATTCGGTCGCCAGTCTGTCAAGAATACCACCAAATCCTTTATTTTCCTGTTTTTTTTTATATAAGCTAAGACGTGTACGGGCTTGAGGTTTCACGGGTTTTATTTCTAGGAAGTTGGAAAATTTAGATTTCTTTTGCTTTCGGTCTGTAACGATTGGTTCAATAATGTTTTTATGCCTTCAGAGAGGTTAGTGAACCTAGTATTTTATTTTCAATTTGTCATTTGACTATTATTTTGGGGAATATATATATGAACTTATTAAGCTCGTGCACGTTTTACTCTTCTGTTTCATATCGGACGGTTTGCTTGGTAGAACCTAAGGTAGCTACGTAGTCGCTTAGTATATATTTATTATTCATTTGACATATAGCGTTAGTTGCTAGGGGAAACTTGAAGTAGTTAGATAGTTGCTTTATAATTAGTTAAATTTGCCTTTTTTTCTTTTTTTTAAACGTAGTTAGGTAGTTGCTTTAATAGTAGCGATATATTTGCGTTTAATTTAAGCTTTGTGTACAGAAGCGGTATATTTTTGATCAAGTATTTATATTGAAACGGCTTCTCACTATAAGGGGTATTTTCCTCTTTATTTCAATGACCGAAATTTTTCTAAAGTCAATTATTATTCTTATGTTATCTTACATTGATTCGCTTTATTTATACGAGTAGTGTTAACGCTTAGCTTTTGAGTCACGCTACTATAGGGGTTTGAGGTTTTAATTATTTTACTTTTCTTTGGCTCTTTTACTTTGAATATTACTTGAACGTTTTAAGTCAAGCTAACTGGGGTTTCATTTTTAGTTATTTTTACTGTCTTCGCTCAAGCCTTTTGCTTTGTTTATACCTGTAATCTTGCGTGAACTTGTAATTTAGTTATCAATTATTTTTGCTTTTGTTGTACTTTTATTTTTATTTTTTTTTTATTGTTAATGTAAGATAACATAATGAAGTGTTAAACTGGTCAGTTAATGAACATTTAATTTTTTGTAAATATTAACGCTTATCGCTGAGTATCAAGGAACTGTACAATTTTATTTAGTTATCAATGCCCTTGCGTAATAATTTCTTTTGTTTAGTAACGTAACCTTTTTAAATCTTACCATGAGTTTGTTTAAATTTTGCAATCTGGTTTTCAGCGATTACTTATTTTATTGATAGTTTTTTTTTTAATTAAAGTAACTTCACACCTTGTTTTTTTCTAACTTAACTAAAATTCTGCGATTGATTTCAGGCCACTGGCTTTCTCATTTAGTATTAGCCTTTTATCTAATATTCTTAAATTTTGCGGATTAGTTTCAGTAAATTATTTATCCAAATATTAACTTTGTTTATTAAGGTAACTTTTTAATATTATCCTAAGCTCGTTTAAATTTTGCAAATAATTACTTTCTCTTTTATTAGTGGTTTTTTTATATTGACGTAGCTTCTTATTTTTACATATTTTTCTACTTATCCAAATTTTTCGATTCAGTTTAAGCCAATGGCTTTCTCTTTTAATATTAAATTAATTAACTAATATAAAAAAAATTTGTTAGATTTCGGCGCTTTAATTCAAGTCAATTGTCTCTCTCTGAATAGTAATCTTTTCTATTAACGTAACTTTTGTTTTTAATTATTAACGTAACTTCAAATATATTTTTTTTATTGATTACATTTGAATTACTGTAATTACTGGGAATTGTTTTATTCCTAGGGTCCTTGGTGGGGGCCACGAACCTCCCTACTTCTTCCGTAGGGGCTACAAAACATCCCTATTCATTTTTGGTGGGCGCTAACCAGCCTTCATATTTACTACAGGGGGCGCTAAGGAGCCACCCTATGATTATGTGTATGTGAGGCAGACTTCCTCACGAAGATTTTATTTTATTTTTTTTTCTGTTTGGAGTAAAATTAATTGGTCTATTTTGCGAGGGCAAACAAGAGTCAAGAGAGCCACCAAGAGAGCCACGTCCAACAACACCCAGAAACTCTGGGCCATTCTTGTGCTGGAACTGTAATAAGCCAGGTCATCGAAATAGCCAGTGCACTGAACAGCGTAAAATCCACTGTTTCCGCTGTGGTGCCCCAAATGTGACCAGTAAAAACTGCCCTAAATGTTCTTCGGGAAACGATTCTCGGGAGAGTCGATAGGTCGTAAGACTACTCCCCTCCCTTTTATTTCACCGACCAACAACTTTCCTCCCAACAATACCATTCTGCCGACCAACAGCTCTCTTCCTAGGGAAAACCTTTTGCCAACCAATAATTCTCTTCTTCACAAACATCATTCATCCTCTAACCATCCTCTGTCCAATGAAAAACTTTTGCCGACCAACCACTTTCTTTCCAATGGAAATATTTCACCAACCAACCGCTTTCTTTCCGATGAGAACCTTTTGCCCACCAACAACTCGCTTTTCAACACAAGTCATTCACCCCCTGACAATTCTGTGCCCAGTGAAAACCTTTCACCAACCAACCACTTTCTTTTCAATGAAAAAATTTTCCCAACCAACAGCTTTCCTCCCGATGAAAACTTCTTGCCAACCAATAACTCTCTTTTCAGCAAAAATCATCCACCCCCTAACAATTCTGTTCACTGTAAAAACATTTTGCCGACCAACAACTTGATTTCTGATGAAAGCCTTTCACCGACCAATAGCTCTCCTTCCAACCAGAATCATTCACATGCTAACAGTTCTTTTCCCAATAAAAACCTTTTAGATTTTATCATAGCTCATGCGCATGGCGACCAGCGCCCCTATTTAGAAATTTCAATTTTAGGTTATAAGATTTTAGGATTATTAGATTCTGGAGCGTCACGCACCATTGTAGGTCAACCCGGCTTCCGAATTTTGGAAAGCCTGGGATTAAAACTTATTAGGCAACAGACTGATTGTACTGTCGCGAACGGCCAAACTTACTCTAGTTTGGGCTATTTTCAGGTTCCTGTGACCTTATTAAATAGAACTCGGGTTATCGATATTTTAGTTCTTCCAGAACTGTCCCACCAACTGATTTTAGGAATCGACTTTTGGAGAACCATGGAAGTGATCCCCGACTTGAAGCAGGATGTCTGGCATTTTTCCACTGATGATCAACCTACGGAAATTTGTAGCGTTATAGATGGCAACTCTTTATCTGAAACCGACCGAGCGTGTTTAAATGCACTAGTTAAGGAGAAAATATCGGAAATGGGTACTGGTCTTGGCTGCTGCAAGGTAGCAGAACACGTCATTGAGCTTGAACCCGGCACTAGGCCAATTAAACAGCGTTACTACCCAGTTTCTCCATACAAGCAAAGGATTATGGACGAGGAAATCGACGAGATGTTGAAACTTGGCGTGATTGAACCTTCTAAAAGTCCTTGGTCCAGTCCAGTGTGTTTGGTACGCAAGAAAGATGACAGCTATAGGTTTTGCATAGATTTTAGAAAGCTTAATACAAAAACTAAGAAAGACGCATATCCTATACCTTATATCTCCGCCATTTTGGATCGCCTCAGAGACGCCCGCTACATTAGCTCCATCGACATAAAATCAGCGTTCTGGCAGGTACCTCTTAGTGAGTCCTCACGTGAAGTGCTTTCACTGTTCCAGGTAGGAATCTTTATCATTTTCTGCGCATGCCCTTTGGCTTGACCAATGCGCCAGCCACCTGGCAACGTATAGTGGACCGTGTATTAGGCGTTTATTTGGAAAATCACGTGATGGTGTATCTTGATGATATAATTATCATCTCTAGAACCTTTCCTGAACACCTCAGAATTCTGGGCCTAGTTTTTGACCGTTTGAGAGATGCAGGACTCATAGTTTCCGAGGAGAAATGTCACTTTTGTAAGCCTGAATTACGATACCTTGGCTACATCGTAGACGCTCAAGGTTTAAGACCTGATCCTGAGAAAGTGCAGGCCATTGTGAATATAGCACCTCCACGAAATATCACCGAAATTCGACGTTATATTGGCACCGCTTCTTGGTACCGGCGTTTTGTGCCGAACTTTTCAGCTATCATAGCCCCAATTACTCGGCTTACCAGGAAGAATATCAAATGGGAATGGACTTCCGTGTGCCATCAGTCATTCAACTTGATTAAAGAGGCTCTTATCACAGCTCCCGTGCTTACATGTCCAGATTTTAATCGCACATTTACCTTACAGACTGATGCCTCATTTTATGGCCTAGGAGCAGTTCTGACTCAGCAATTTGATGACGGGGAAAAAGTTATTTCCTATCTTTCACGTTCTCTCACCAAACAAGAGATGAAATTAACCGTCACCGAAAAAGAGTGCCTTGCCGTAATTTGGAGTGTAGAAAAGCTTCGTCACTATCTGGAGGGTGTACACTTTAAAGTCATAACCGATCACCATTCTTTGTTATGGCTTCATAATCTAAAAGATCCACAAGGACGTCTCGCTCGATGGGCTCTTCGTTTGCAACCTTACGACCTTGAACTGATCCATCGTAAAGGCCGGGATCATGTCGTGCCAGATTTTCTTTCCAGGTCAGTGCCAGTGACTTCTGATTCTATCGCAGCTGTTGACGAACCACCGGCGCAATCATTTTCTGACACCTCAGACAAATGGTACAAGGGCATGATACAGAAGCTAGAAGAACGTCCTGATAAATATCCCTGTTGGCGAGTCGAGAATGGCAATCTCTTTAAATATGTCAAGACAAACAATCCGAGTTTTCCAGATCATTCCATTTACTGGAAAATAGTAGTACCAAAGGATAAACGAAAAGAGATATTCCTTCGATGCCATGATAATCCAGCAGCAGGGCACGTGGGTGTTTTCAAAACCTTTTGGAAGGTCGCCGAGAGATATTATTGGCCGAAAATGAGATCCGACGTCGCTGGTTATGTCCGTGCTTGTAGAACTTGTGCTCAGAACAAAGTAGAGCAGAAGCGTCCAGCTGGTCTAATGGGTAACCGCCCAGACATAAAAGAGCCTTGGCAAGCCATCAGCCTAGACTACATAGGTCCTTTACCTCGTTCTAAACAAGGTAACACTCATATTTTGGTGGTCACCGATTATTTTAGCAAGTACGTCGTGTTATTCCCGTGTCGATCGGCAACAGCAAAATCGTTGGTAAAGTGTGTCGAAGACGGCATCTTCTTAGTTTACGGAGCCCCTCAATTCTTAACGTGCGACAACGGAACTCAAATGAAATCCAAAGAATTTCAAGCCCTTTGCGATAAATATAAGGTTAGAATATTTTACACTGCTAATTATTATCCTAGAGCAGATCATACTGAACGCGTTAATAGAGTTATTAAAACGATGTTGCGCTCTTACGTTCAACAAAATAACCATCGAACTTGGGAAGATAATTTAACTGCTATCGGTTGCGCCATTCGCACTTCGCGACACGAAACTACGGGCTTCACCCCATACTGCGTTAATTTTGGCAGGGAACACAAGCTATTCGGTTCGGACTATGCTGAGGGTGTTCCTCAAGTAGAAACTGAGCGTCAAAATTACATTCGGGAACGAATAGAAGCTTTCAAACAATTATTTAGAAAAGTCCACACTAAAATCGAAGCTTCTCGTGTTAAAAATCGACATAACTATAATTTGCGCCGACGCCCAGTAAGCTTTGTTCCTGGTCAAGAAGTCTGGCGTAAGAATAAAAGTATATCCGATGCAGCGAAGTATTATAGCGCAAAGTTGGTTCCGGAATTTGTAGGTCCGTTCAAGATCGTAGAAAAGACCGGCACGTGTACTTATGAGCTTGAAGATGAACACGGTGTTAGTAAGGGCATTTGGCATGTACAAGACCTTAAACCGGTATATGCCGAAACTGCATTTGGTGGTCCGTAGGAGTGAATAAATTGTTAGGCAACTCAAAGTCATTATTTACTTTATTACATTCCGTTGATTTTACTGTCATTAATTTAATATTACGTTTTACGTGTCATTTTGCTTCAATTTATTTATCAATCTATTGATTTCTGAATTTATTAACTTTCGAGTCCATAGCTTCAATTTGGTTAATTACATTTAATTTTTTTTCCCTTCTTCTTTCGGTAATAATGGCTTTACTGAGTTTTCTTTTATCGTTGCGTTAATTTTGACTTTTGGCCCAGTTTAAATTCTTGTTTTTTTTTACTTTCCTTGCTCAGTCGTGAGCAATTTTCATGCTCTGCAGTGTGGGCGTGATTGTGTTTGGATCCGTCTGGGCGCGAGACTTGATGGATTTGGACACTGTCACTTAGAATAGCGCTGCACTGGGTTACTAGGTGGGGTAGGAGTCCCCTGAAAGCCGTGGCAAGGTAAGCCTTCAGCTGCCTTGCTTCTATTGTCTGTAGTGGGTAAGCCCTCAGCTGCCTTACTACTTTCACTTGCCATCGCCGCCTTATGCCTTTTTTTTTAGTTGTCATTACCTGATTATCTTTACCTTATCGTCACTTTGTTTATTGTATAGTAACGTATAGTAACGTTTATGGTCATTTACTGTAGCTTACCTTTTTGCGTTTATCAGTCTCACGCAGATACCCATCTCGGCGCGAGACGAGATGGGGGTCGGTGTGTCACATGGTAATTTAAGAGTGATTACTTGGTTAGAAGGCGGTGATTAATTAATTTTGGACCTAATTTTCTTTATCGTTTTTTTTATCTGCATTCACTATTAATTGTTTTTTTTTACTATAGACTAGGACCAAAAGTCTTTATTTATTATCTTGATTGGACCTTTTTTTTATTACCTTGATTTGACGTATTTACCTTGATGTGACCTATTTACTTTGATTTGGCTTAATTTTCTCTACCTTGACGTGATTTTATTGTTATTCCCTACTTGTGTCTGGAAATTTCGGTTACTTGAACTAGTATGTGTTTTTGCTCGAGTACGACTTTGTCTTTCCTTTGGGGATTTAGAGTAGAAACACAATTTTCTTTCTCTCTTGCTGATTTTGTGAAGTTGAGAAGACCACTTATGGTGGGATTCACCGCTAGTTGTTGGCAAGTAACCCAATTTTCTTTATCTCGATTTGCGAACCTGTAGTTTGATGTACTTGTTTCATTTACTTTTGGTTAATTACCTTTTTTTTACATTTGCGTTTGTCTTTGCGATAATTTACTTACCTTTGCGATAAATTTGCTTACTTTTGCGGTAAATTTTCTTACCGTTGCGATAATTTGCTTACCTTTGCGGAATTTTGATTACATTTACTTTGGTTTATTTCGATTACCTTGTATTTTGATTTACTTACCTTTATTTTGATTTACTTACCTTACCGTGATTGGCCTTTGATAGGCTTTAATTTGCTTTGATACCTTTGGGGTTTTTTTTTTTTTCTATTATTTGGATTTGTCTTAGGTCTAGGTTTTGGTAGGACTATAGGTTAGTCTCCGGCCATGTCAGTAGTTACTGGTTTTGCGCCTAGATCCTTACTGATATATCTTGTCTATTCACCATTTAGACAAGATAAAACTATCCCGATTGCGACTTTACCTTATTTTGGCTTTATCGATTTAGACATTTGTCCCTATCTCGTTTTACAGGCTGCACGGTGTTGGGTGCTACCGGATGTCGCTTCGACGCTCTTTGTTAGATCATGGATCCTTCGGAGAGCAGACCGACTGGAAGGGCTGTTCAGGGGGGGCGGAAGTCTGACCCCTGGGGTAACAGTTTGCCCATCGAACTTGTTCGGCGGGCCAGGGGAGGACCAAGCTACTTTGTTCGGCCTGAGCTCAAGTCGGCCTATTAGGTTGCGACAGGCCGGTGGCAGTGCCACCGCTCAGAACACCCTGATTAATTTTTTTTTGTTGTATACAGGGACCGATGTGCTTCCCGTTTGGTGCATCTTTTAGCTTGGTGGATGCTACAATCCACTCCCTTTTGTATGGTGGATCATCTGGGCTATCCCTCTTTTCTTATCATTTTACTTATGTTGTATTATATTTATCTTTTCCTTTTTAGTTGTCCACCCTTTGGTTGGTTTGACACATGTCAATTGGTGATTTAATTCGGGACGATTCTACGGTGTGAGGCTAGTAAACGAGGTTCCCCACAATATTTTTGGGTGTAACGCAATGCTAGCTCCCTTACCAACTTAGGGTTTACGTTCCACACCGAATCTTCCTGGAGGAGGTCGCTGGGTGACTAGTGGCAAAGGGACCAAAGATTTCTTTGAGTATTTAGTTATTTTAAGATTGAGTTATCAGTCTTGTTAGTTAGTATTAGTTATATGGTACTACCTTGGGTTCCCACGTATCTTCACTTATGTTTTTTTTATTGGCGCCAGCATAGCGCAGGTAATTTATTTTCTTTTTCGATTTTCTTGTATCATACAGAGAGCCTCTGATCCTTATCGTCGGTTAATTTTCATTGGAAAATTTCCCTCCTTTCGTAGGAGAGGGGGAGTTGTGACAGGTCATTTTTGTCACCGAATTAGATTTGTTCTAATAATTAGTTTATTCACGAACGCCTGTTTTCTTAGTTATTTACCTTGATTCAGAAGATCTATTTTCGTTCTTCCGCTATGTGGCCCCCTTCCCTTGCTGTCCAGGCTACCCCCTGGGGGTGTTGATTGCCCTTTTATCTGGTCCAAATCGGCTTAACCTGAGCTTGTCCATCTGTTGTGGTCTGCTTTAAAATCTTTCTTTCTGGCCTGGGCCTGAATTTTCGCCTTGCTTAAGGCCTTCCTGTGTGTACAGACAGTCGCCTTTAGTCTATTTATGATAACATATTTTTAGAGAATAAATTTTAAAAGACTACCTACATTTTGAATGAGATTTAATCCCGGTGTTTTCCACTGCCTTCACTGTCCTGGATTTCTGAATCTAGCGTTCCCTATTAATTAAAGTCCGAGATTTCCTTCTCTTTTCCTTTCCAAGATCTTTTTTTTTGAATTTTGTAAACATTTAATTGAGTTGTATGTTGAAGATTAAGAATGGGGTGTGTGGGTTTTCGTCGGACGGAACTTTAAGGCGTGTAGAGATGGTGCATCGGGGTGGGAACCGACTGACCTGTTCGCATACACGAACAGTCCCAAAGCGCTTTTGGAAGCCGTCGATTTACGAACACGGCTGGTGCAGTAGCATTTTCGAGTGTGGGAAGGTTGGAATTTTGTAGCACTACATCATCGTCTTCCTTTCTGTAGTTTCGACATTCGGGGTTTCAGCCGTTAGTATTTGGATGCATCGTACTGAAATAGTGCGTCTCGATCAGTACCGGCGTAGGTACCTATAACGGTCAGTATTTCCGTAACTTTATTGTTTCACGCAAGAGGCCTCTGTATGATTTCAGTACCCTTGTTTGGTGGCGCGGCGACGATTGGAGTTCTAAATTTCGGTGTTTTTTTTGCGTTTGTTTCTCCGTTTGGGGTCGGAGACTTGTGCCATTCTGCATTCGGGGTCATTTGAGGGAGCAGCTTCTGGTCCATGCTTGGTTTTGGTTTGGATTTCGTAGTTCTTGCCGGTATGCCGTGGCGCCATCTTTAGACTATCAATTACTGTCATTCCGGTCAGTGTAGTTGCTTTCGCCCGATCATCTTTCTGTGTTCTGTGGGTCCTTTTTGGCGCTGGCGCAAATATTAATGTAAGAACCATTTTGTTCGGAAGGGCGGTCCACTGTCGGGCATTTCCACTTTGATCTTCAACGAAGGTAGCAGTATCGCGGTGTCGGTTTCAGCCATTTTGAAGGCTCAAGTTTATGGATTAAGTTCCGGGACTGCGATTAAAATTCATCTGCTGAATTATTGTCTGCTGGGCAAGATTTTATCTGCAACTTCGTTCGATAACATCATATCAGGTGAGCTAGTTTTTTTATATAGTTGAGTTTTTTGCGAGTCTGCTTCGTGATGCCACGTGCATGTAAAATTGTCGTGTCTAAGGGTTTTCTTTCTTTTATTTCCTCCAGCCATTACATCGGCCTGACGATCTGGAGACCGCTGGTAGCTGCCCCCGTTTTTGGGTGTTTTGTATGTGGAGTCTGCAGTGTCTAACCCTCCTTGCTTAAGGGGTAAGTTAAACCTTGAAGTTTTTTTTGCCCCGTGTTTCTCTAATACTTAATAATCGTTTATTTGTTTACGCCCATGCATTATAACTTAAATTTTTGCGAACAATAGTTATCGAAAATTCTGCTTCACAATCTTATTCTCTCAGACTAGTTTTTTTTGGCTGCCCGGTGTGTGCTGCATCTTATTTTGAATTATAATAGCTGACTAAATTATTACCATAATAACCAAGCCGCTCAACTGCTTTATTATTAGTATTACATTATCTAATTTGCATTCTTTTGAACGCGGGACTATATTTTTGAAGCTTGAATAGTGTGAAGTAAATTTCATACAATCTGTAAGCTATGTTTAGGGCCTCTTTATACCAGCTTATGGGCCAGCGGGAACAGCTAAGCTTGGATTTAAAATAGTCAGTCACCCGCGTAGAATGTAGATTGTTTTTATCAAGTTTTTTTATCGACTTTATGCTGTCGCAAATCATTTGCAGTGGGTTGCTATCTGTAGCGTTAAGTTTCAAACCGTAATTTATATAGATATAAAGGAGTTGGTGGTACTGGTACTGTGTCAGTATGGTTGGTTATCGTAAACGCCACGTTGAAAACTAAGCTTTATAGTCGGTGTTTTTTTTTAAAAAATATGAATTTGCTTCTTATATATTATGATTCGGTCGCCAGTCTGTCAAGAATACCACCAAATCCTTTATTTTCCTGTTTTTTTTTATATAAGCTAAGACGTGTACGGGCTTGAGGTTTCACGGGTTTTATTTCTAGGAAGTTGGAAAATTTAGATTTCTTTTGCTTTCGGTCTGTAACGATTGGTTCAATAATGTTTTTATGCCTTCAGAGAGGTTAGTGAACCTAGTATTTTATTTTCAATTTGTCATTTGACTATTATTTTGGGGAATATATATATGAACTTATTAAGCTCGTGCACGTTTTACTCTTCTGTTTCATATCGGACGGTTTGCTTGGTAGAACCTAAGGTAGCTACGTAGTCGCTTAGTATATATTTATTATTCATTTGACATATAGCGTTAGTTGCTAGGGGAAACTTGAAGTAGTTAGATAGTTGCTTTATAATTAGTTAAATTTGCCTTTTTTTCTTTTTTTTAAACGTAGTTAGGTAGTTGCTTTAATAGTAGCGATATATTTGCGTTTAATTTAAGCTTTGTGTACAGAAGCGGTATATTTTTGATCAAGTATTTATATTGAAACGGCTTCTCACTATAAGGGGTATTTTCCTCTTTATTTCAATGACCGAAATTTTTCTAAAGTCAATTATTATTCTTATGTTATCTTACATTGATTCGCTTTATTTATACGAGTAGTGTTAACGCTTAGCTTTTGAGTCACGCTACTATAGGGGTTTGAGGTTTTAATTATTTTACTTTTCTTTGGCTCTTTTACTTTGAATATTACTTGAACGTTTTAAGTCAAGCTAACTGGGGTTTCATTTTTAGTTATTTTTACTGTCTTCGCTCAAGCCTTTTGCTTTGTTTATACCTGTAATCTTGCGTGAACTTGTAATTTAGTTATCAATTATTTTTGCTTTTGTTGTACTTTTATTTTTATTTTTTTTTTATTGTTAATGTAAGATAACATAATGAAGTGTTAAACTGGTCAGTTAATGAACATTTAATTTTTTGTAAATATTAACGCTTATCGCTGAGTATCAAGGAACTGTACAATTTTATTTAGTTATCAATGCCCTTGCGTAATAATTTCTTTTGTTTAGTAACGTAACCTTTTTAAATCTTACCATGAGTTTGTTTAAATTTTGCAATCTGGTTTTCAGCGATTACTTATTTTATTGATAGTTTTTTTTTTAATTAAAGTAACTTCACACCTTGTTTTTTTCTAACTTAACTAAAATTCTGCGATTGATTTCAGGCCACTGGCTTTCTCATTTAGTATTAGCCTTTTATCTAATATTCTTAAATTTTGCGGATTAGTTTCAGTAAATTATTTATCCAAATATTAACTTTGTTTATTAAGGTAACTTTTTAATATTATCCTAAGCTCGTTTAAATTTTGCAAATAATTACTTTCTCTTTTATTAGTGGTTTTTTTATATTGACGTAGCTTCTTATTTTTACATATTTTTCTACTTATCCAAATTTTTCGATTCAGTTTAAGCCAATGGCTTTCTCTTTTAATATTAAATTAATTAATTAATATAAAAAAAAATTGTTAGATTTCGGCGCTTTAATTCAAGTCAATTGTCTCTCTCTGAATAGTAATCTTTTCTATTAAAGTAACTTTTGTTTTTAATTATTAACGTAACTTCAAATATATTTTTTTTATTGATTACATTTGAATTACTGTAATTACTGGGAATTGTTTTATTCCTAGGGTCCTTGGTGGGGGCCACGAACCTCCCTACTTCTTCCGTAGGGGCTACAAAACATCCCTATTCATTTTTGGTGGGCGCTAACCAGCCTTCATATTTACTACAGGGGGCGCTAAGGAGCCACCCTATGATTATGTGTATGTGAGGCAGACTTCCTCACGAAGATTTTATTTTATTTTTTTTTCTGTTTGGAGTAAAATTAATTGGTCTATTTTGCGAGGGCAAACCGCCCAACCATATTTGTAACCATTTTTTTTTTGTAACCATTTTTTGTGTACAATAGATGTATATAGGGTTAAACGTTGTTTTTATCCAGCTCACTGCGCCCTCTGTTTCATTTTTAATTATGAATAGCGGGATTGTTGTGTGAGAAGCAGGTCCCTAGACCAACTAGGCGACTTCCAGTTTGTGTCGGTGTAAAAACTGGTGGCGTCCAATAGAACCTACCCAGCCTAACTGAGCTGAGGGCTAATTTGCAACGCGCTCTACTACACCTGCTTCCCTCAGAACACCCTGTTGTTCCTGTGTTTTTCTCTAGAGTACCTTTAAGAGTTATTTTAATGTTTTCAAGTTAAGCGGTAAGTACTTGGTCAATGATACTCATCATAGTATCTTTGACGGTTTTAACTCAAACACTTTTTATTGAACAAAGTGCGTCGCAATATGTTTAGGACTAAGTTTTGCAGCAAATTTGTTCGCAGCATTAGATAACATCTTGTCCGGACGCCATACTTTTTCACCTGCATTAAAACAGACATCCCGTTTCCGGAGATTATAGGACTTATAATCCCTTTCATATGCAGAATGCAGTTTCTGGCGTATTTCTGCGAACAGATTACGAAACTCAGTTAAATTTTCGGCGTAGGTATTCCTATCACCAGGCAGTATTTCGGAAGATTGGTCTTGGGGAGGATGATCATAATAATCACCAGATAAAGGAACATGTCGCCCAAACATTAAATATGAAGGAGGAAAACCAGTTACTTCGTGAACTGCAGTATTAATAGCCTGCCTAATTTCAGGAATATGTAGATCCCAATCTTCATGTTTATCCACGTAACATCTGATAGCAGTAGTTATAGTTTTGTTGTTTCTTTCCACAAAATTGCATTGTGGTGAGTAAAACGGAGTAAACCACTGTTTGACGTGAATTGGTTGCGTTGTCACAGATAAGGATCTGAGGCACACCAAATACAAGAAAAATCTGATTTTCTAAGAGATCTACAATAAGATTAGACTTAGAATGTTTAGGAGGAAAAGTAAAAGTGTATTTCGAAAACCAATCAGCAGCTACTAGCAACCATTTATTGCCTCTTTTTGAGCGTGGAAAGGGACCAATAAAATCTAAAGAAATAATCTGACCAGGTAAGTCAACAATTTTTCCTTCCCCATGGTACCAATCTTAGGTAAGTTTGAATGTTTCTGCGCACCGCACACCAAACATTTACGAATAAACTTTAAAATTTGTGACCTCATCTGAGGCCAATAGTACAATTCTTGAACACGAAACAAAGTCTTCCGAAAACCAAAATGTCCACTGGTTGGAGGATTATGACAATTTTCGATGACCTTATCCCTTTGAGGTTTTGGAATCAAGAGTTTCCATTCCTGTTTATTAAAAGAATAAGAGGAACGACAAGGAATAAATTTTTGGACTAAGTCACCTTCAATCCGCCATTGAGGATACTTTTCAGGACTTTTACGAATATTGTCACGAAAAGAGATATACCAGGGATCAAGAGATGAGAAATCAACAGATAAGGAAGATACTTGTAGAGGCAGTGTTTGTGAGGTAGACTGTCCATGTCCATATTATCTGGAAGAGAATAAGGTATACGACTTAAGGCATCTGGAACAATGTGCATTGAGCCTTTTCTATGCTGTAAATCAAAAGTGTGCTGCCTTAATCTAAGCAACCAGCGACTAAGTTTACCAGAGGGAGTTTTAAGATTATTAAGCCAAAGTAAACTGAAATGATCGGTGATTACGGTAAAACGCGTACCTTCTACCCAAGGTCTAAATTTTTCTATGCAGAATATAACTGCCAAACATTCCCGTTCGGTCACCGAATAATTTCTTTCTGCTCTAGACAAAGAACGGCTTGCATAAGCTATGACTTTTTCTTCTCCGTCTATAAACTGAGTCAACATTCCTCCAATACCAACATCGGAAGCGTCTGACTGAACATAGAATTTCTGACTGAAATCTGGTTGAGCTAGAATAGGTGCACTTACTAATTTTTGCTTGATACACAAAAAAGCGGCTTCAGCTTCTTCGTTCCAACTGATAACTTCTTTTTTCTTTTTGCCTTTAAGAAGTGAATTTAAGGGACTTACAAGGGACGAGAAATCTTTGATAAACCTGCGATACATGAACACATTCCTATGAAACGCTTAACTTCAGTCGAAGTGCGGTGACGTGGATAATTCAACATACAATCAACCTTACAAGGGTCGGTGGCTAAAGAATTATTTCCAACAATAGAACCTAGGTACTTTAAAGATGTCTTAAAAAATTGATATTTTTCAAGGTTAATAGTAAGGCCTGCATCCTTTAGTAAATTTTTTGCAGTTGTCAGTAACTCAATATGGTGTTCCCAAGTAGGAGAACAAAGTAAAATATCGTCTAGATAAGAGAATATATACGGTTCGTACTTAGGTCCAAAAATTGAATCTACCAACCTTTGTTGAGTTTGCGCAGCATTGCACAAGCCAAAAGGAACTACCCTAAATTGAAAGTGTCCTCGACCAATTATAGAGAAAGCAGTTTTTTCTTTAGATGCGTCATCCAAAGGAATTTGCCAAAATGCTTTTCGCAGATCTATAGAGGAAATAAACTTGGCATTACGCAAGTTATTTAAGATACGATCTACGTGAGCCAGAGGGAAACTATCATGTTTAGTCAAGTTATTCAAAAAACGTCCATCAAAACAGAATCTATATTCACCGTTTGGTTTTTTAACTAATAAGGTTGGAGAACTCCAAGGACTTTGAGATTCTTCAACTACACCTAATTTAATCATAGAGTCTAACTCCTTGTTTAGAATTTCTTGCATGTACGGAGAAAGTAGATAAGGTTTCTTTTTAAAAGGGGGGTTATCTCCGGTATCTATATTTAGTTTAATTTTATTTGTTCTCCCTAACTTATCGTTACTATCAATTTCTTTAAAGGAATCTAAAACTTTTTGAGCTTCTATTTTTTGAGTAGGAGATAAATCATCTACAGTGCAAAGTTTAGGAATACAAAATTTATTTGTTATTGTAGAAGTAGTACTTATTTCTATTTCATTACTATGAATAAACCAACTATTATTTTTGAAGTCCATTACTAAATTAAACTGTTTTGCAAAATCAATCCCAAAAATAAATGCATGCGTTACAGAAGGTACAATTAAAACTTTGATTATTTTACAACAATCATTAATAAAAATAGGCAAATCAGAGACACCAACAACTTTTTGCTGTGTACCGTCTGCTGTGCGAACATTAGAATCTACCACTGAATGAATCTTAATCTTTAATTTTTTCAAAATTTTTATTCCACTTGATCCAACAATAGAAGAGTTAGCTCCAGAATCTAATAAAACTGTGATAACTTGATCATAAAGACGAACTGAGATATAAGGTCTGTTATCATTAACTTTGTTAATAAATAGAGGTAGTATTTCGTTACTTGTTTTAGGTGTTTTGAAAAAATTAGAGACATATATAAGCCATTTGTTCCAATCAGATTTATCAAAATAGGATTTTGTGGTTAACTTTCCATCAAAGTACCGACCACGGGCAGTGCTTGATGGCCTATTTAGTTTTTTGAACAATTTTTACAAGAATTAGTCTTTACATTGGGCTCGCCGCAGCGATAACAAAATATTTTTCTTTGTTCCGTACACGAATTATAGGTATGATTAGGTAACCGACAATTCAAACAAATAATTTTATTTTTAGATATAGATTGGGATTCCTTGTTATCCAAAGCATCAGAAGGTTTATCTACATTTTCTGATTTCTTAAATTTCCTATCAGCATTAGAGGTATTTTGGTTATCAAAACGAGAAGATTTTTTATTAAAATTTTTATAGTTACTTCGAGTGTCACGTTGTCGTGAACCACTTTGTTGATCCGCATCCGATAAGGAAAATAATTGAGGTAGTTTTTTAGAAGTAGTCTTGGAAGCTTCTTCCAATCTTTTACACAAAATAGATAATTCATTGACAGTATCAATAGAATGTAAGGCAAGTTGATTGATATATTCAGGTAATAAATTTTTTCGAATATATTTTACCTTAGTGACCTCCGGTGGAGACGTAGATAAGCGACAAAATAAGTTTTCTAAATGCGCCATAAAAATAGTTACTGATTCATTTCTCTTCTGTTTTCTCTGTCTTATTTGTTCCCAGACATCGTCGTCTGCATAAGGAGGTAAAAAATCTTTCTTTAAACGAGATACTAAAGAAGGCCAATCTGTAATACTAGATTTAATACTACGGTACCATATAAACGCATCACCAACGAAAAATTCAACAGCTGAGTTAATTAATTCATTTTCTGAAACATCACGAGCCTGAGCAAGATCAGAAACTCTTTCTAAGAAGTAAAAAACACTTTTTGTATCCCCATTAAATTTAATTCCCCAAGAAGATATTGGTTGCTTACTGGCTGTACATGTGACAACAGGATTAACATTAACAATCGGTGGAGAGGTATGAGTAAGATTATTTAAATTAGGATTTGATGAGGGCGACTCCTCTGAAACTTTTTCATCTAAATCTGATTCTACTTTAAGACACGTTGCATAAGATTCGTTACGAAATTTAATTGCATCGCCATCATCGGCTTCCGGAATTTTGATTCTTTTTATTCGGCCGCATAAATGAGCTAGTCTTGACTTAACGCGAAGGTAAGTACTATCGTTAGCACTTCCTTCAAAATCTGAAATAACATTTTCAATGGATGCAATACTTTTGTTTATTTCTGCTCGTTCGGTTCTAAAATCGGGTATATACGCTTCTATACAAATCTGACTTCCAGGTATCTGAATTTCTTTTTTTAAAAGTCTAGACAAAATTTTTCTTTTTTCTGCCACGTTACGGTCCGTATAAACAGACCTAATATTTAGTTCATAATCGAGTTCATAATCTAAAAGGTGATTAATTTGAAATTTATCAACTGTGGCAGCCATATTTAAATTTTTTCTTTTCAGATAAGTATTCCAAAAAACTTCTTAAAAATTTTTAATTAACGTTAGGAATTAAATAATTGTTATAAAAGACTACAAAAAACAAATTAAAAATATTTGGACAACCGGTATATAATTTTTAAAGCCAACCTGTATAGTTGCTTATGTAAAGATCACGTTTGAGACAACCTGTACGTAAATTAAAATTTGGTCAGGCAAAAGCAATTTTTTTAAGGTAACAATTGAAATCTGAAATAAACGGTAGCTGCTTAAAACTTTTTAATTGTAAATCTTAAGTACTGGTTTTAATTTTGAAATACTGTTTTATTATATTCAAAAAAGATGCATTCGGTAAATAATATAAAATATTATTTTACTACAGTGTTCGTCAAGACGTATACATTTCCAACAAATATGCTTTTTTGTATCGGTAAAGGAATGCAAGAAAAATTGGTTTAGCCAAACAACTCAAGGACGCGACGCGACGTTCGCAGTTATCAATTCAGCAAATATCTAATTTTATTTGAAAATTAGGGGAATCAAAATTTTTATTAATAAATAATTGGCCAAAATATTAATCAAAATTAATATCTCTATAATTAATAAATGATATACACCATTGTTTGTGTGTAGGTATGAGTATTTTTATAAGACAGAAAAAGACAGAAATAGAACCCGTAAAAATACATATTGCGAATAGTCAGTTTTTGGGGAAAATATAAAAATTTATGGATAAACAAGCCTGAAAGAAAATTTGAAAATTAAGAAAAAATGTTATGGGGTTTTGAAACTAATCTCAGTAGAAAAAATACAAAAAAATAAAATCTAAGCGTAAGCACTCAAGCCCCACGCCTATGGGCGCTATTTTATGTGGCGTACTTTTAAGGGAAAACTTAGTTTTCCTCAGAAAGGTACCCACTTGCGTACGGCAGCTCTTCGTCGGTAGAACAGATGGTCATCGGCTAGGAACACTTACGCTTTTTAAAGGCGCCACTCAGTTTTTCCTTTAATGGATTCGTTTCAGAGCTTCTGAACTGAGAAACCAAGCTCTTTTAGGATTAATAGTTAGTAATAAATAAATAAATAGACTACCTGAGATCAGCTTCAATCAATTTAATTAACCAATTATGCCAAATTAGGAAACGAAAAAAGTATGTTTATAAAGACCAAATAACATAGTTTAAAATGCATTTGTTCTGACAAAAATAAATATAATGCAGTGAAGCCAAAATTCCCGAGTTATAGTAATATATACATAACCCCTATCTTTGGCCAAAGATTACCCCAATGTTATGTACATTTATGTACAAAAATATATTTAAAAGTCGCATGTGAATTTAATTTTAAAATAATCAGAAGGCTAGCATACACAGGTAAACATGTAATATATGTAAAGAATGAATTTAAGAAATAAAGAGGATATCACGAAAGTTATAGTATAAAAAAAGTACGCAATTAAAAAGATGGAATAGACTGGCCTTAGGTTCTGGTGGGAGCTTCTAGAGTGTCCCCTGTGAAACAGACACTTGTTGGTGGCTAAATGTTAGGCCGCCAATCCTGGTTACTACGGACAGCTATTTCTCTGATAGTTTATGAGAAAAGTGGAGGAAACCGTGCTGTGAAACGTGGACACCTCTCTAGCGCCTCTCTAACACCCTATCTAACGCCTCTCTAAAATCCTATCTAGCACCTCTCTAAAACCATTTCTAACGCCTCTCTAAAACCCTGTAAATAATATTTACAATAACCAAAACGTTCGAAAACATTAAAGAAATTTAACGGCTTACCTCTAGGTTGAGGGGATCTGCCTTACTATGCACATGGCGAATAAGAAATTAAAACGGGACTTCTCCCAGGAAGAATAATCAGGAATCGACAAAAAGACATAATAATATGTATGTAAGTAATCAGACACTACTTCACATTACAATAATTGGTGCATAAAATAGCACTATAAAGGCAAAAATCTTCAGTCAGAAAATTCATGACTCCTCACACGATTAGCAAAATCGGAGTGTCTCGAAAAACGCTGGTACGTCGATCTACGAGTACCACGCATGGGTACTAGACGACATCTCGTCTGCTTGGATGCAACGGGTAAAGATATTTTGGAAGTTGGCGAATGCGATGGATCATGGAAATTTACAAAAATATTAAGAACTAATAAGGGTAATAGTGGTTAAAGATTTAACCGCTACAAGTTTATGGCCAACTGAAATTCCCCGTTTGGGACCGTGAAAATGACCCCTTAGGGGCCGGAAAATCGTGTTCGGACGTCGCAATCGCAACAGTGGTATTTTTATGTACTCTCAAATTCTGGAACTCAGACTGTGCTCGAAAAGTTTATGGCCAACTGGAATTCCCCGTTTGGGACCGGGCAAATGACCCCTTAGGGGTCGTAAAATCGTGTTTCGGACGTCCCAATCGCAACAGTGGTAGTCCCATGAAAAATACCCCTGACGGGGTTGGAACATTGAGTGATTTCAATATGTTGTTCTACTCTGCAAGTAGGTTTGAGGTCGAGAAGGTTCCGTCACGCTCGGTTCACGCCTTAATTCAAGAATTACTCCTGAGTGATAGTTTTCACAGGTATCTAAAATATTCTGAATGCCCGATCAACCGATTCCAATGCCTCTATCCTTTCCCATGTATTTCTCTACACTCAATTGTCAGTACGGAACTTCAGAACGCTATACAGTATAAAGTATAAAGTATCAACGATACAGTATAGACTATAGACCTACTTGCAGAGTAGAACAACATATTGAAATCACTCGATGTTCCAACCCCGTCAGGGGTATTTTTTCATGGGACTACCACTGTTGCGATTGCGATGTCCGAAACACGATTTTCCGGCCCCTAAGGGGTCATTTTCCCGGTCCCAAACGGGGAATTCCAGTTGGCCATAAACTTTTCGAGCACAGTCTGAGTACCAGAATTTGAGAGGACATAAAAATACCACTGTTGCGATTGCGATGTCCGAAACACGATTTTCCGGCCCCTAAGGGGTCATTTTCCCGGTCCCAAACGGAGAATTTCAGTTGGCCATAAACTTTTCGACCACAAATCCGGCTTTGGTTGTAGAATGCACCTTCTACCTCGCCTCATCCCGGAATCCATCTTTCAGGCCCTATAGAGGCCATTTTTGGCCCCTGGGGCCAATTCCAGACGTGGAGGGCCATTTCTGAACATATGTCCGACCCACAAGTCCAAACACTTTTTTTTTGTGGGGCTGTGTTTTATAGACTAGTTTGGAAAACAGATCCACAATTTTCTGTGAGAACATAATAACGAAAATTTTCGGTTTTAGTTTTCAACATAACAAAATAAACCAAATTTAATATACTTTTGACTCTTAGAAAATGCTAAAAACAAATTAAATTTAGAAATTGTAGGAATTTGTTTGTTTTTGATATTCTTGTTCGTGTGCATATTGCTTATCAGTCTTGAAACTATCGATACTAGCATTTCGATATTAATCGCGATATCGTTTGACAGCGACGGTTCTGAAAATTTGGCATAAAAGAATGGATTACTCTTTGATAAAATCATAAGACGCTGGGAGCAGTTTTCGGAGCTTTCGCACAAAGACACAAGAATCCATTGCAAATGTACCATTTTTATTAGATCTTCATTAAAAATTTTCTCTATTTTTTTGGAGAAATCTATTTAAGATCGTGTGTTTTTGGGAAAAAAAATTTCGAGTTTGGGGAAATTTTAAAAATCTTACCTGGCAACCTTGCCTCTTATGGTTGATAATAATATAAAATGGAAACAGTCAAGTGTGAGTTTAATGTGGAAAAAGCTCACTATTTATACAAAAAAATTAGATTATCTTTCTGATTTTTAAATTTTTTATAGCAGTTACTAAGATAAAATGGCAAATATGATTCAGACGTGTCTGGACGTAAAAAATAAAACAACAAAGTAAAGAAAGTTTTTTCAATCCTTAGCTTTGTTCTTTTTTTAATCTGGTGTATTTTTGAAAACATATTTATTTTTAAACGACATCATAAGGCCATGTCCTAATTGCACAAAAATTTTGACCGCGCGAGCGTACGAGCGAAGCGATAAAAAATTAAACTAAATAAACTTATGCGGCTGTCCAAATTGGCCGTTATTACGCGAGCGAGCGACCGAACGCGATTCCATCGCGTCGCTGAAGTGTTTTGATTTTCAAACCAGTTTGATTTTCATCGCTAGCTCGCGTTATTATGGCAATTCCTGGGACGGAATTATTAATTTCGGAAGTACAGAAACGGCCTGTACTATGGAATAAATGGGCACCGCAATACAAAAATAGATTATCCTATGTGCCTAAGAATATAATTAAGAGTTTCAACTTGCATCATTGTGTATTGAACAAATAAGCCCGGATCATCTCTCAGTTTTAAGTAAAGATGATGAAATTCTCCAAATTTTAGCCTGTCTTAATATATTGCATTGACTTGGGAACGTCTAACTTTTCTTTTTCTTGAAATAAATTGATATCTTAGATAAATATTGCCACTCTTACCAATATACGTCCCTGTTGTTCGCGAGACATTTTGTGACTGAACCAATTAGGACAGAGCAGCGATGATCGCACGCTTCATCGCCCGATCACGCGTTCATCGCGTCGCTCGCACGCTCGCGCGATCAAAATTTTTGTGCAATTAGGACATAGCCTAAGAGGTTCTCAATGTATGTTTGTCTGTTTTTTATATATGTTCGCGCAAAATCCTTGGACGGCTTTACAGATTTCGATGAATTGTTTTGTTTTATAGATGAGTTCTACCCGATGGTCCAATTGTTACAGTTTCTAGCTAAAATTAGTGGCAATCTAAAAAAATTATAAAAAAGTCATGAAGATGAAACTGAGACAATTTTTGCATGTGTACTTCTATTCGGAATGACACCACCGATTTTAATATTTTTCTTTCCTTTGTATTTAGGGTGTGGTTTAGGATAGTGGTTCTGTTGGTATTTGACTTTTAAAGGGTAATAAAGGAGATGGGTGAGAGGGGATAACCCGGAGCGAATGGGGATTTTTCCGAAAATGTTAACTAACATGTTTATTTCTGGGGTTATTTAGGTCAGAAAATCTAATTTTGTCGAACAGATGTTTTTTTTAAATTATATTTTAGGTTTAAAAAATTGAGATGACTATAACTTTCTACTAACACATTTATTTCTCTTAAACTTTAAGAATTGTCGCCAAAATGATGTAAAATTTGTTTAGAAAAATAATAAAATTTTTAAATCCGCCCTTGACCAACCCATAATATCAATATAAAAATCGGCGAGAAATAATAAGCTCGCCGACAAAAAAAAACGAAAATAAACCACAATAAATTATACAAATTAACTTAAAACTATCTATACCTACATATATATCCAAAATACATTTTTAACTTATTTACATTTTGATATTCTGACACATTAGAAATAAAACTGGAACATTGTCAAAATACTAATGTTTGCCAAAACAAATCATGTTCAAATGTTTCAATTTTCAAATATAGGTCAATACTTCGATAAAACCGTAGGAAATTACAAATCACTGCTACTTTCGACACAAATTTTGGTATTATTTTTGAGAACAAAAATTCTTCCATTCAAAGTCCAAACATTTGACACACCATACTTATCTATTGCATCCTTGGCCAATCTCAATCTGGCAATAGTCAAGTCTTCCCTAATTACGAAACCAGTTTTTTAAGAGCTTTTTCTTTTGATAAACAACTGTCCTCACAAAACATGAAACAAATCTAACCAAAACTGGGCGATTCTTGCCTCTCACATAACTTCCAATTCGGTGGCACCTTTCCAGATCTCCAGATCAATTCTTCAACAAATTAATCTTTGCATTTACATTCAATATATTACCTATTTATAGACCGAAGAAATTTCCTATTTTTTATTATTGTCGTAAAATGGTACACTTGTACTGTTAAAGAAATTCGGCATATACCTACTTATTGGTTTGTATTAGCAGACGAAAATTTTTGGAGCAACACTGGGTGAACTAGTTGGCGCGAGCCACTATATCTTACCCATCCTCTTCGAACCGATGGAAACAAGGTCTCAAAATCAAAATGAGACCTTATATCCATCGGTTCGAATAGGATAGGTACAGTGGCTCGCGCCAACTAGTTCACCCAGTGTTGCTCCAAAAATATGTCTTACCCATCCTATTCGAACCGATGCCGATGGATATAAGGTATCATTTTGATTCTGGTAAAAATATTATCTGTTCATCAGACACCCTGGGTGTAAGCCTGCCTGATGAATGGTAAGGGCCCAAAAATCGCGTTAGCAGGAGGGCACCCAGACCAGAATCAAAAAATGTATGATTTTTGTAGGTTAAGTGGACTGTAAAAACTTAAAAATCTTCTGCTACTCGAAGCACTTTTATTTCGGTAAAACATACTAATTCTAGTTTAAACAAAAGTAATGTGGTGCATAGAGCTTGATGATATTCAGAATGCTTCTTTTTCGATCTCTCTTTGTCACTTCCTGTCTTAGTGTCTTGAGGAAGTAGACGGTGCTAATTTGGCGCAAAATTTAAAATATAACGCGTGTTTATATTGTTGCCCATGCAGTATAGTGCTTTGAAATAAACAAAAACCAGGAGTCGAACAAAAAATATAGCTTTATATTTTTTTTTTAAAATAAGCAATGTGCTTCCCTTTAATTTTTAGGACCTATGTATGTATGTACTTTCTGATCTATCGTTAAAATACTAAGCTAAGGTAATAATATTTAAAAACCTTATTTTATAAATTGGCGGATGCGTCAGAAGAGCCCTTCTGCTTTTGGGTTGCCTATCTTTTGTTAGGTAAGGGATACATTTAGGCAGGAGTCAATGACATATAATATTAATGGCACAAGTTGTGTATGTTTTAATAAATAACTTTTTAACAATAATACGCTCTATTATAGTATTTTAACTTTTTGAAATAAATGTGTAGTAGGTTCTTTAAAGGTAACAATAATTTTATTTTTCCAAACTTGCTACATAGGAATATGATAGAGAAACGTGGCAACGCCACAGCGAGTAGTGATATCAAAAAAAATTTTTTTTCAATGACTGACGTTTCTCATTGTTTTTTATAGGGACGATATCTACCTTTTGTTATCGTGAAATGCCATTTATGAATATTTTTATTCAATCTGAATTCATACCAGGATTTACTGGTTTCAATATATGCAGTGAGTTTCATAGCACCCTGATATATATATATATATATATATATATATATATATATATATATATATATATATATGTCGTAGGCAGAATGCAAATTTAGGCTATTTATAAACTTCCTATAGGCATTATAGAAAAAGCCGGGAAAACGCGAGCATAAAATGCATTTTTCGTTATGACTGAAACAAATTCAGGCAAATTGATAAATGTCGGCAAAACAAGAACAGAAGAATATATATCATGTTGTGACTGATTATTTTTAGGCATTTTGCAATTTGCCAAAAACGGTGCCGTCAAAACGTGAAAATAAAATGAAAAATACTATTAAGTTTTAAGTATTTTGTTTGTTCATATAATAATGCAGTTACAGTAAGCGTAATAATTATTTTTGTTAAGAAAACATAAATAAATAGTTAACACTTACAACAAATAAAAATTAAACACAAATTCTTTGAAAATAATAAAATATTACGCTTACTGTAACTGCATTATTATATGAACAAACAAAATATTTAAAACTTAATAGTATTTTTCATTTTATTTTCACGTTTTGACGGCACCGTTTTTGGCAAATTGTAAAATGCCTAAAAATAATCAGTCACAACATGATATATATTCTTCTGTTCTTGTTTTGCCGACATTTATCAATTTGCCTGAATTTGTTTCAGTCATAACGAAAAATGCATTTTATGCTCGCGTTTTCCCGGCTTTTTCTATAATGCCTAGGAAGTTTATAAATAACCTAAATTTGCATTCTGCCTACGACATATGTCTATATATGTATATATATATATATATATATATATATATATATATATATATATATATATATATATATATATATATATATATATATATATATATATATATATATATATATATACACTGTGTGTAAAAAGTCCCGGACCGGTAAATTATTTCGAAAAAGGCGCACATTATCAAAAAACTTCTTGTATAAAAGTTCTAAGGTTTTGAAAAATCCACAAAACAAGGATACCTGTAATTATACAGGGTGTCTTAAAAAGTCGTGGCCAACTAAAATTTTGTTTTTTTAAATGGAATGATTTCTTTTAATCACATTTTCTGATTTGAATAAACATTCTGAACAATTATTATGTAACATGGCATGTGGCTAAACCCGTTAGTTTATGAGATAAATCGAATTTAGAATATACATACGATTTACGATATTACATTCATTTTGTGTTTTTACAAGCTGGTAACAGAATATTTACCCTATTACTGGAAGAAAAAAAATTACTAAATGTGCACATGCAAGTTTTTCCAATAATTTAATAACAATAACAATTAAAAAATACAAGGAACAAATTAACTACCACCTTTACCAGAACAAAAATAAATTAGAGACATTTTCAGAATTTACTATGACAGTGACACAAAAAAATTCTGGTACCAGCTTGTCAAAACACAAAATAAATGTAATATCGTAAATCGTATGTATTGTTCTTTAATTCGATTTATTTCATAAACTAACGGGTTTAACTACATGCCATGTTACATAATAATTGTTCAGAATGTTTATTTAAATCAGAAAATGTGATTAAAAGAAATCATTCCATTTAAAAAAACAACATTTTAGTTGGCCACGACTTTTTAAGACACCCTGTATAATTACAGGTATCCTTGTTTTGTGGATTTTTCAAAACCTTAAAACTTTTATACAGGAAATTTTTTGATAATGTGCGCCTTTTTCGAAATAACTTACCGGTCCGGGACTTTTTACACACAGTGTATATATATATATATATATATATATATATATATATATATATATATATATATATATATATATATCTTTTTTATTGTTTCTTTCTTGGGATTAGGTTCATTATAAAAACATTTTTTTTTATTATTTTTTATTAAAAGTCCATTGACGTTTCGACCCCTTTTCGGGTCATTTTCAAAATGTTTTTTTTATTTGGTTTGTTAAAAGACCTTGAAAACTATAAGGTCTTAGAAGGACTTCTAAGACCTTATAGTTTTCAAGGTCTTTTAACAAACCAAATAAAAAAAACATTTTGAAAATGACCCGAAAAGGGGTCGAAACGTCAATGGACTTTTAATAAAAAATAATAAAAAAAAAATGTTTTTATAATGAACCTAATCCCAAGAAAGAAACAATAAAAAAGATATATTATAAATGGTTCAAGAAAAGTAACAAAGTATATATATATATATATATATATATATATATATATATATATATATATATATATATATATATATATATATATATATATATATATATATATATATATATATATATATATACTTCCCAAACACTTTGCAAAAATAATTCATATAAATAGTATCAGATGAAGTAACGCGGAATATCGTATAGAAGGAAATATAAGAACAGTAAGTGAGCCAATGAATTTCATATCCACTTAACATAATCGCAAGAAACCCTGAGGGAAATCAAGGAACATAGCAACGAAGCTAAGTGAGAGAAGTTGCCCGAGTGCCAACAATATCGGTAGCAAGGAGGGCCAAGACGCTGTTGGAGGATAGCATTAAATGTTTTTAAAGATTTTTTTATAAACAGATTTTAATATCGCTAGGAACGACCATTGAGACAAATATTTACTATTAGGAAGAATTTTAATTTAATACGCTGTGGAATAGGATCGTTGCAAAATTTGTAATTTTATGTACATGTTTTGTTTGTTTCAGCCTTGAAAAAGACTTAATGAACGTCGAAATGTTGTTGTTCGAAAATAAGGAATTGTTTTTGTTGTCCTCGACCTGATAAAACTTCCCAATTTTCAATCTCATTTTTTTCATCTGAGGCAGTCCACGTAGACGTCAGGCCGAAGTATTAAAATATCATGGGCGTCTAAAGAGAAAGGAAATGTAATCTAATAATAGGGGATCTAAAGAATGGGAGTTTGGAAGGAAAAGAGAAAACTTCTGCAAGCAATTTTTTTCATAATCTGGAGACCCTAGGTATTAATGAGCGAGAGAAGTGGGATGTTCTAGGTTTTTGTAGCTGGACAGTAAAGGGGTGCATATGTGAAGCGCTTCTTGTTGTTCTGTTAGGAACAATCCAGGGGGAATGGTAGCAGTTAGTCGTTCTGAACAAAATTTGTGGAAATATCTGTAAAAAGGAGTCAGATCTCCAACAGCGCGGCGACGCGACGAGCGAGGGAAGGGAATTTTATTTTTGAGGATGAGTCGAATGGCTCCTTTTGTGTAAGTTGGAAGAAGCGAAGTAGGCTATTGAAGTTACATGTTTGTGCCATCTGAGATCATGTTTGAAAGCGATGCCAACAAGATCGAATGTTTCCTTGTCTGTAGGACCTGGTCATTCATGTGGATGGCATGTGTAGCTGGAGTTTTTGCGTAACAGGGAGCACAACTGGGTTTTAGAGGTCTGAACTGAACAAGGTTTTTGGTATTCCAGTCAAAGATTAATTGGATACCTTGCGAAAGGGATAGGTACATAGATCTGCTTCTGTTGTCTAGCGCTTGATTCCAGGCTTGTTTGGAAAAATTAATATTATAGTGAAGAGTACTATCGTCAGCGTAACTGTGGATGGGACTGGTAGTTGAAAACAGCAGGTCATTAATGTGAAGAAGAAATAGAGTCGATTAGAAAGAAAGCTATCGATTCAGGTACATAGTTTGAGGGAAGACCGTAACAAGTTAGTGTGTTGAAAAGTGCAACATGCCATATTTGGTTTGCTGACAGAGTTCTTGAACCTTGACCTTGCATTTTATGGGGTACATACGTAACGGTTGGAAGAGAAACATTCGATGGCGGAATAAGGGTGGAATTAGCAACGAATTGTTTTGCAGTTTTCTCCGAGGTGGAGATAATGTCATTGCGACAGGTCAGGGCAGGAAAAGTGCTTAAGTTTGGCTATTGTTTTTGTTAAATGATCAGAAAATTTACTGCTGTTTGAACAGGAAAGTACTTTACCTTTTATGTAGTTGTTAAAAGCATTTTTAGCTTCCGAAATAGTTTAATTGTATTGATTTCTTGTCTTGAAAAGATCTGATTTACGGGTGTCGGATTTTGAGAAAACTTTTGTGAGCCTGGAGCTTTTACACCTAAATGTCTGATGGCTTTGTCACAGGCCTTGGAGAACCAGGGCTTTTGATGGTGGAGTTTAGGTTTCTGGCGGGTGTGTGGAATGAAACTTTTAATGCCTACTTGAATGATATCTGTAATATGAGAGCACATTTTGGAGGGATTGGAAGTGGAAAAATAGACGGGAGTTCCAAGGAAAAAACGGAGAAAATGTTTCGGAGACTATCCCAGTCGGCACCATTGTAGTGCCAGATCGTGCGCTCCGGCATGTTTTTAACGACCTAAGGGTGTATGGGGCAAGAGATGGTAATGAGGCCTTGATCTGAACCACCGAGGGTAGTGCATACAGATGTTAAGTATGGCTCAGAATGGGTAGTAAGAAAAGGATCTAATGGATTTGAAGTTAGGAACATGGGGGAAGTATGTTGATTCCCTAAATAAATTGGTGAGCAAGTTGCTGTTTGCGAGATTTTCTGCCATTGTTTGCAGATGTTGATTCAAATCTATACATGTCCATATTACATGCACACTATTTTTTTCTAATTTTATGATATTCCTAGATACTTAAAGAACATTCAACTAGCACCACACATCCAGAGCTGGATTTGTACCACCTCGGCCGATGAAGAGAGAATGATTGCCTTAGTAATAAAATTGTTGTTGTTTTGTAATTGAGTTGTTTCCCTATTTATAGTGTTTTTTTTTTAAATTTTAACCGACTTTAAAAAAAGAGTTTCTGTGTCTGACATGTATGTAGGAGGGAGTCTTGATAAATACTTGACTTACTCTATAAAACGCCACAGTATTTGAAAACAAAATTTTATTTATTCAACATAATCTCCTTTAACACTTATGCATTTAGTAGAACGTTCATAAAAAGTAATTTTAAGCCCTTTAAAAAAATTCTTTGTCTGGGTCACATATTGCTTCGTCATTTGTCGAAAATCTTTTACTTGTCAAATTTTTTTGTGTTTTGGGGCAAGTAATAGTCTGACGGTGCTAAATCCGAAGAATGAGGTGGGTGGCCAACCGATTAAAAACCCATTCTTCCCATCTTTGTCCCATAAATCAAACAAGAGTCTTGCCAGCCGATTTTTGACTATTTTTTGGGTCGTGGAAAACCAGAATGCGTCCAATCTGCGAACTGCTCTTTAGTTTCTGAGATATAGTGATTGACCCACGTTCCGTCTATAGTAACAAGCCGATCCAAAATGTTTGAGGAATCTTCTTCAAATCGGCGGCAGATTTCCTTCGACGTTGTCAATCGAACGCGCTTCTGATCAGCATTCAAGAATCTCGGAATCCATTTGGCCGACAGCTTTCTCAAGTCATTATGAACAATGCGAGACACACATTGATAGGAAATGTTATACCTTTGAGCCCAAAACCAGCCGAAAAACCGTATATTGCAAAATCACGAAGTTGCGCAGTTGTTAGAAAGCACCTGTAACCCGACCCCAGGGGGGGGGGGGCAACTGCCTCCCTATGGGCGCCCTTGCTCACTCGTATGTATTTAAGTGTATGTATACATAAACATATTTATTACTTATGTTTGTTTGTAGTTTTCTTGGAAACCACTAAGAGGATCTGGGTGAAGATATATTTCAGGATTTCAGGCCTTCGAGTAAGTTTTAGAATATATCAGCTGTTACCCGAGACTTCGTTTGCATCAGGGACGTAATCTATAAACCACACTGGTTATGTGTGAAAAGTTAGCTTGGTACGTTGTTTAAAGAAATATGGGTTATTTATTTTGATGCGACATAAAAAATTTTGATTGATTGAAAGAAGAAAGAATTTTTACTTTATTATTTATTTAAACTATTTATTTATTGCCTGGTGCAATTATTATTAAAGCATTTGAATAAATTTTTGCACTACTTTTCATACGAACATAATCCACTCACTAAAAATGTCATTACTCACAACTGATTTTTTAAATATTTTTCTTCCTAATGTTCATGTTGTATGATAAAAGAAAAAAACTCTTGGAACACTTTGAATTGAACATAGTTTGGACGATCAATTAAAAATTAGTAGCACACTTCATAAAGAACGGATCAAGAAAATTATGGATGTTTTGAAACGTATAATACATAATATGTTCTTGTTTTTCTGAGAGAGTATGAAATAAGTTTCAGGGGCCATAATGAAGCAAGTACGTCCGCCAATCAGGGAAATTATATCGACTTCTTAGAAATTTTATAAAATACGATTAAACGAACGGACATTTTAATGAATCGCCGCACTCCACTGGTGGATAGATAAATAATATTTATCATTGAATCAAAGGAATTGAAGAAAAGATGGATTCCTACTTTCTCATATGGTTTACTCCAAAAAAAAGGTAATTTAAAACTTTTTTATAAAACTGCTACGTTTTTTTATATATTATTAAAAGATTGGCAATTCAAGAATATAAAACTAAAAATTTTTGACATCTCCGTCACTGCTTCTTAATAATATGCAATCCTTGGGTATACAGTCTGTATCGACGCTACGCTTTCAATTCTATCACCCCCTTGTTTCAAAATTATCTTTTTCTATTCTTTTTATTGCTTTTTTCGGTAACGTATGTCCTCGAATGATTCATATGAGAGATTTACATAATCGTATATAGGGTTCCATTCCTTTGCATGCAAGTTGGATAAATCAATCAATTTGTACATTTTGAAAGGGCGAATTTTGAAGCGACCCAGGGTTTAGATCAATTGAATGCGGGAATGAATACATTAAAATGCACCACATAAAATTTTAAAACGCAAGTTAATTTTTCAACATACTGAGTTTCCCGGAAGCCTGTCACGAAAGTTAACAAGATAAAACTCATTATTTATATACGCAATTATACGTAATATACGGGGTGAGTTTTTAAAGTGTTATAATGCTATAGCCCTTTCCCGTTTTCAAGATATATCTCGAAAACGGTTTAAAATATTTTCATGAAATTTTGGTGAGTTAATAGGGAGATGGGGGAACATATTCAAATATATTTTTGACATTTACACCCTCTTTATATTTTTTTCTTAATGGATTTCGTACCCGCTGTAATATTTCAGGTGTCACTAATAAGCAGGCAAGGTCTTTCATATCATCTAAAGTTGTAGGTGCAGTTGCCATCAGTAAATATTGTAGGACAGTTCGGTTCCAAACATGTATTTTCTTAAGGTTAGATCTGCATTTCAAGGTTACCGGCGCCGGGCGTCGCGACGCCATCTGCGTCATTGGACAACCGGTTACTGACGCTGGGCAACGAAACGGTCTCTACGTCGATGATCAATCGGTCATCAAACCATGAGCTTACCATCTATTTCTTAAAATTATTTTTAAAATTAAAATAGTAGGTACTTAAGAGAGAACATCTTTATTTTAAAACCATATTTAAGTTCACAACAATTAACATAGCCTCACAAATAGTTTATAAATTTGTAGATTCTTATGCTGACAGGTAAAAATGCGGAATTTCTTGATTTTATTCTTCCACAAGGCTGTGATGTCCCCAAGGCAAAGTATCATAATATAATAACTGGAAAACGAAACGTCGCGTACAGAAAAACGGTTTGACACGTCAAATTAGAATCTCAAATACTTTCTTTTTGCAATACATTTACCTATACCCAAAACGACCGGAAATTGGAAAAATTTTGGAAAAACCGAAAATTACGATTTTTGATGAAAATTTTAGACGGTTTTTAATTTTTTTCAGAGTCAAAACGGATCCAAATCAAAATCCCATATACCTGGTCGGAAAGAGCTCCCCGAAATACGTGATTTTCATATTTTTTGGTTTCTTCATTTTTTATAGGAAGGGAGCAATCGACGATTAAATTTCGATTTTTTAAGCTATTTTCGATGACATCTCTACATTCGAATTACTCTATATCTTTTCCTGTCGGACTTTTTCGAGAGTTTTTCAACGCTATCCCGTGGGGTTGGATTGGGCTTTAAAATGAACCCCGAATGGATGATCCAGGACCGGATTTAGGGGGCAAAAACCCATTTTTTCTATTTTTTTCCATCAAAACTCATCCTTAAATGGCGTTATTCCATATTATTCCCTCATATTTAATAGTTCTTTTTTGATTTTTTCCTTCCCTCATGATGTGAGAACACTCCACACTAATTAAAATTGCTTATTTTTTCGTTAAAGTTATAAATAAATAGGTTTTTTTTTGCATGGGGGACCGAAAATTTTCTAAAAATTACGAATTTGAATGCCCAGCCGTGGAGAGCTGTCGAACGGTAGACGAGACGCCGCGTTACCTTGAAGCAGTGGCAAGGAAAAATTTGTTGTATCAATTATCCAAAAATATGCATTTTATTTTAGAAAATTAGTAAGTTAGAACCACGAGCGTGTATACCTTTGGGCCAATATATTAATTATTATTAAATAATTTTAATTTAATTTTAGGGAAATGAATTGATTCGGATCGTTTTAAAGTAACCAGAACGATTCGAAAATACATTTTATACCTTTCGGCATGTGGGTGATTGTATATATGTCTACAGGGTGTCCGAAAAGTCTTTGAACGCGCAAATATCTTTGTCATTAGTACGAAGATAAACTTAATTGAATCGGGTTGGGTTGGGTTTGATTGGGTTTCAAAAAAATTGAAAATATTTAAATTAGTATGTGTCGTGTTGTGTTGTGTTTTTATGTATGTATACAGAGTGTCCGAAAAGTCTTTGTATGGGCAAATACCTTTGCTATTTGTACAAAGATAAACTTAATTGTCGGATTTAAATCAAATCGAATATATTTGCATTTCTATGTGTAAGGATTTATATGTTAGTATACCGGCTGTGCAAAAGGTCTTGGTTTGAGCAAATACTCCTATTAGTACCAAGGTAAACTTAACTAAACCGGATTTCAAGCAGATCGATTATATTTGTATATTGTATTGTATACAGGGTGTTCTCAAAGTTGAGGCATTTATTTTAACATGCTGTAGAACTCGTAAAAATAAACCATTTGACCAAAAATTGCCTATATAAAAGTTGAAAAATATCGGAGATAAAAAACCCACAAATAAATTCATCCCATTACGGCCCTGATCATTTTTAAACCACACCACAATGAACGATGTCGCGACGGACTTAGGCGAGAGGCGAGCAACGGCAGAGGGGGTATTTACACCACCATAAGGAACTGGGCGCCCGACGTGTGGGGAAGTCGACGATACCAGGACCTTATTTAATGTTTTAAAGTTTTTACCTTTTTGAAATTTATTAATATCTCCATTATTTTGCAACTTTTATATAGGCGATTTTTGGTCAAATGCTTTATTTTTATGAGTTCTACAACCTGTTAAAATAAATGCCTCAAATTTGAGAACACCCTGTATATGTATAGAGGGTGTCCGAAAAGTCTTAGTTTGGGCAAATACTTCTACTAGTACCAAGATAAACTTAATTAATTCGGATTTTAAGTATATCGACTATATTCCTATTTAAACGTGTGGGTGTTAGTGTGAATGTATACAGGGTGTCCAAAAGTCTTGGAATGGGCAAATACTCCTATTAGTACTTAGATAAACTTAATTAGGCCGTATTTCAAGCAAATCGAATATATTTGTATTAATATGTGTTTATGTTTGTATGTATGTATACAGGGTGTCCGAAAAGTCTTTTGGTTGGCAAAAATCCGTCCGGGGAGCGGAAGACCTTAAAAAAATTTGGCGTCGGGGGAGCGGACGACCTTGGGGAAGATACGTATCTGGGGAGCGGACGACCTTGTGTTTGTATGTGTGTATAAACAGTCCGAAGGAGTGTGATATCTTCCTTAATACACGGCCTAGAAACACGAAATTTTCAGGGCATGACAATGATGATATTACCGACCTTATACATCCCCCTCGGGGGGCGATGAGGCGGTCTGCCCAATCTAGTTCAGGATACCATCATTGAGCTTATGAAATTCAGTTATAAATAAATAAAAAAAATTGTTTTATTATTGGATGCCAAATATGGCAAAGCTAAAGACTTCCAAATACTTTTCCCCAGACAAGGTCTTCAAGAATGCAATCTACATTTATTTTACCTCTTTACTACGCCGCTGACGCGTGTCTGATATAGATAATATGTATATCCACACAGAATCACTCCGCAACAATATTCGCCACCCGTTACAAAAAGAGTGAGATACAAATGATTTTGCCTATCCGTTTCACATCCCCTAAGTGAAAGTGGTCCGTACATGCGACATTTGGGCATTTTTGACAATATTCTGATTAAATAAAATCGAATTTTTTAGAGGAGACAAAAGAACCCTTATATACTCATTACTCACACTTACGCTTTATTTAATTGTAACAATATAATAATAATACATTTATTGTTATAGTCCAGTAACAGTTTACAAACAAAAAAATACAAATAAATATCATTATTTGACCAACAATAAGCCTTAAGGGGTTGCAAACATCTAGTAGCCCAGATGCTGTTCAGGCCTATGTTTTTGAACTTCAGTGGCCACTGTTGAAAAACAGAGTTTGCATATAACTATGCGGCAGTCTAATTCAGATGACCACTTATTATTATATTTAATAGGGAATCATATAATCCAAATAAGTCTGAAAAAAACATTTTCTGTTTTCTTTACCTAAATTAAATATTTATGTTGTTATTCATTTATTTTGGCCTTAAAAAAATTCTGCTACAAATTTTTATATAAAATTCGAATATTGCAAAACGTGATACTATTGGTTCTGACGTCACATGTTATGTAAATAAAAGTGTTACAATAGCTAGTACACGGTGAATTCCAGTGTTAATTTATTTTCTTGATTATTTCCCAGGGGTTAGGATATTTCGTAGATACGAAACATTAAATTTAGATAGAAGAAATGTTTAACAATGACCGGAGCGAAATTTGTGCAAGGACAATCGGATAATTTGTTGAAAGTTGATGCTTGCATGATGAATGGCGGCTTATTTGTATTTAAAATTTCGTTACAAATACTTATTATTTATTGTAACATAAAAATAAACGTACAGCCAAATATGCTTACTTGAATTTGACGATACTTACCTTTAATAATACCTATTTATGGAAAATTTGTATTTACTTTGCACTAGGTATGTACTTTCTTCCAACATCAGCTGTTCCGGGCACGTGAAAAATGAGGTGTATGTAAAATTTTTCATTAGATAAAATAAAAAACTTTTAGCATTTTTATTATTATTATTTTTCCTTTTCACAGATACTCTGGTAAATTGGCGAGCAAATTGGGATCATGTTGACCAGCAACTTACTCCCGTGGCAACACTTTTCTAAGATGGGTACAGGTCGACAGTATGAGGTATTTCTGCATGACTCCAATTAACTTGTCTGGTTCAAGAACTTTAAGGTTCATAAAAAACTTGCTAAGATTTATCTACTAGACCATGATGGGGATGATCTTCACTTTTTTGAGCTGGTATATTGATTTTATGTCATTAGCTAGGTCCTGGTACTTACTAATTTTTTCTGTTCTAGCTCTTCTTACATTGTCGTCTAGCGGAATGGTGACATCGACCATAAAGCATTCTTTGCGTTTTTTTGTCCAAAGAAAAATGTCCGGTCGATTGTTAAGCACAGCTCGATCAGTCAAAATGTCAATATCCCAAAGTATCCTTATTTCTTCGTTTTCAAGGATACTTTCAGGTGAGTACTTATAATTGGGCTGCTCTTCTAATATTAGTTTCCTATTTTTACAGATCGCTTGATGGACGATGCCCGCAATACGGTTATGTCGACCAAGGTACTCACGCGATGAAAGATATATACAGCCTGATAAGTGCTAGATGGTTTCGGTAGTGCCTTGGCACGGACGGCATCTATCGTCAGGGATATCAATTTTAGCAACATACTTTTGGTGGTTTCGGGTTGATATAACCTGATCCTGAACAGCCCCTGTAAATCCTTCTGTCTCAGCCATTAAATCTCCACGTGCTAAGTACAGTGTAGATAGGTTTGCATTGTTTTTGCGTCCATTCCTCTTTAAATGCACTGATTGAAATAGGAGTTTCGGGAGCTTCGGGGTTGGCCAGGCTCAATGCTGAGTAGGCCTCATCAGCCTCGACAATGGCTGTATTCAGATTATTGTTAGTATTTTGAAAGTATGCCCTAAGCTTTCCAATCCTCTGTCCATGGGCAAGTCCGATGTTTAGTAGCCCCCTTCTTTCTTTTGACCTTGGTATGCAGTGGATGCATTAAGGTGGTGGGATCTAAATTTGGTAAGGGACGTCCGTATCATTCGGTCCATGGACTCCAGATCGATTTTCGTCCACTTTAGACACCGAATGCATTAGATAGTACCGACATAGCCCACATATTAATAGCCTTGATCTGGGCTTTTGAATAAAGTTGCGTTTTTAATAGTGCTGTTACTCTTTTTGTGAGCAAGCCTTGGGCAATACTTCGCATTTCGACATCCTCCACTGTAAGTGCTTCTCTATGACCCAAATACTTATAAGTTTAATTTGCAGGAAGTGGGACAATTTCTGAATTATCCATGAGGGCGATGCTTTCCGATTTTTGCAATACTCCCCGTTTGATATGGATGAAAGCGCATTTTCCTAGTCCAAACTGCATGTGTATAGTTCTGGAGAAAGTAGCCACAAGCTCCAACTGCCCCCGAAGCCGCTCCGAATTGCCGGCGTACAGTTTAAGATCATCCATATAAAGAAGATGTGAGATCTTCTTACGGGTTGTTTTTGCATTTGATAGCCTAACTGGCTCTTTTCAAGCATGAATCTTAATAGATTTAATGCCAAGCAAAACCAGAGCGGGCTCAAGCTGTCACCTTGATAAATCCTTCCTCTCCGGATTGGGATATTGGAAGTCAACATCGACCCTCAGGAATGTTCGCCATTGCCTCATGAAGCACGACAGGAGCCCCCTAATGTGTTCGTTGACGTTGTATATTTGTAGGCACTTGACGAGCCATAAATGTGGGATCGAATCAAATCCTTTGCGATAATCTATCCAAGCTATCGAAATATTTCGTCTTTTTCTTTTTGCTTGTCTGGTAACCACATTATCCACCATAAGCCATTCCGCGCTACCTCCGGAGCCTTTTCTGTATCCATTTTGTTCCCAGGCAAGTAGCGAATTAGCGGTTAAATGTCGTCGAATTTTCTGCTCCAAAATGGATGTGAGAATTTTACAAATCACTGGTAAGCACGTGTTTGGCCTGTAATTTTTGGGCTCATTTGTAATGTTATTTTTAGGAAGCATATAACACCCTGCATAAAATCCTCAGGTATTAAGGTTGGATCCTGGAGTGCTTGGTTAAGGAGATGGGCAGTAAGGCTATAGAATTTTGTAAACTGCTTCCACCAATAGGCATGAATTCTGTCTGTGCCGGGAGCTTCCCAGCTCCCCATCTTCCTCACGGTTGCCTCAAGATCCTCTGGACCGATGATCGGGGCATGCATTTCAGGAGCATCCTGCATTTGTTCTTCTTCTTATCCTTCTTCGATCCAGTAAGCTTGATCGTGTTGCTTGGAGTGGCAGCAGATTCCTCTCCAGAACTGCTCCATCTCTCTCGACTTTGCCGGTTTATGAGGACTGTTGAATATTTAAAACGGTGCAAATACAATCATTACAACAGTGCATATTATTCCTCCTGCTCCATTACGGGTGCAAGCCTGTCAGTCTTTATCGGTATCGGTCATTGTCGGTAACAGGCTGAAGCGCGATCGCGGCTTTGCATTTTTAGTCCTACTACATCTAGAGAGTAAGTGACAGTACGCGGAAAACAGATAAAAATTTTTCGGTAACATTGCCAACAATAGCAATAAAAATTTTTGTCTGATCAGTTTCTTGTAATTTGTAATGCAGTCAGTTTGTAAAAAATAGTTTTAAAATGTTTGGAGTTTGTTAATATTTGTCGTCATCGTTAAACTGTCTTAATAAAACAATTAAGTAGTAGTCTATGGCGTTTAAATGAAAATTACAGTCCACAACAGAGACAGCAGAAGAAGAAGAGGAACCAGCAAAACCAGAGAGAGGAGCCAGCGAAGCCGTCGAGACATAACCTTTGCTTTGCGGACCCCGACCGACATGGCTGGTCAACTTCGAGACGGATTCTTAGAATAGGAAAAAAGAAGAGTCTTTCAGGTCAGACTAGTTAAGTTGACGTCAAATTATAGAACAAACTGTTTATTGTGTAAAATAAAATGTTAGTAGGGCTTACACAAAAAGAAGCTTAAAAAATTGTGGTTTTTATAACCAAGTTAAGGTGTCTTGTATGACAAAAATTGTGGTTTTTATAACCAATTTAAGGTATCTTGTATGACAAAATTTGGGGTTTTATAACCAAGTTAAGGTGTCTTGTATGACAAAAATTGTGGTTTTTATAACCAATTTAAGGTGTCTTGTATGACAAAAATTGTGGTTTTATAACACTGAAAAAATCGTTTGGACTTTTTTTCACACAAAATTGTATCAAAGTCTCTGTAGAGCAATTTACTCTAATTGGATTATTAGTTACAACAGTTTTTATACATTTTCATACAATTGTAGCAAATTTTGCTACAAATTGGTCTTGGACGTTTTTGAGAACAAATTGTTGGAAAAAGGTACACAATTGTAGTGAAATGTCCCACAATGTTTTTTCAGTGAACCAAGTTAAGGTGTCTTGTATGACAAAAATTGTAATTTATAACGAAATTAAAGTGACGTTTGTAGCAAAAATGTCAAATAACTTCTGATAAAAATTAGGGTGTTCTTTACAGAATAAAATGGTGTATTTTTGTCAGATATTGAGGTGTTTTTAAAACAAGATTGTTTTATAAAATAAATACTAAAGCAGTTGTACGAAAAACTTTCAAGGTTCAGCAATTCAAAAAGAGTGCTGTAATAAAGACTTTTCCTGTGTCAAGAAAGACAAAAATATTTTAAAGTGAAATTTGAAGGTTAAAACTATTGATGTCTACGTTGAGGTTTTAATATAGGAATAAAGTATTGGTTTATTGTTTGCTAACTGAGCAGATAAAACATGGACGCGCTAAAAAGGAAAAGGGCGTGTGTTAAGGGTAATCTGACGAGGGTTCAAAATTTTTTGAATAAAATAAATTCAGATACACAAATTTGTGTGAATGAGTTACTTACTAGAGAATCATTACTAATAAAAAATTTTAATGAATTTTGCGAGCTTCAAGAAGAAATTGAAGACTTGGAGACCGACGCAGATGTAGATGCGCAGGCTATGGAGCGGGAGGAGGCAGAAAACAAGTATATCTCGTGTCATGGCAAGATAAGAAACCTTGTTGAGGCGCAGTTAAACAGTCAGGCGACCAGTGGTGGCGCCAGCCAAGGTAACAGTAGAAATAGTCAGCATCCACACCCCCAAGCTGTGGCAACTTGTGTCAAGGTCAATTTACCCAGTATGAAAATACCAATGTTTACAGGAAGTTATGGTGATTGGCGCACATTCATTGATCTGTTTAATGCATCGATTCATAACGATACCGGTTTAGCTGATTCACAAAAGTTTGTATATTTAAAATCTTTTTTAAAAAATGAACCGCTGTCGTTGATCAATGAATTAAATATTTCAGATAGTAATTATAATCGGGTGCTAGACATTTTAAAGGCTAGGTATGATCAAAAGATGCCAGTAGTCAATCATCATATTAATGGGCTAATGCAAGCCACTGTTATAAAGGGTAATAACGGATTAAGGGATTTTCTGAGTCAAATCAAGCAGCATATAAATGCACTTGAAGCGCTTAATGTTAAGGTTATGGGTTATTGGGATTTACTTTTAATAAGTATTTTTTCAAGTAAAATAGACAGAAACTTAAGAAACGAGTTTGAACTATCTAGAGATCAGGCAGAGTTGCCAACGTTAGCTAAATTTTTTACATTTTTGGACAAAAGAATAATTGCTTGGGAATCCTCTTCGCAAAATATAAATGTAAAAGGTGATCAAAAGCCAAGAATATTTAACACTTTAAGTCATTCAGTAACAAGCAATTCTTCTGAGTGTCTGTTCTGTAAAAACAATGATCATAAAATTTATAAATGCACATAGTTTAGAGCTTTGGATATTTCAAAAAGGAGGGATTTTATATCAAAAAGTAGGTTGTGTTTTAATTGTTTTGGCAAAGGTCATAGCGTGTATCAGTGTTATAGAGAAAAATGTAGGATATGTTCAGGTAAACATCATTACTTGCTTCATGACAATATGTCAAAAACAAAAAATCAAAATTCTGGTAAATCAGAAAATACTCGAACGAATCTTACCGTACAAGTTGAAGATAATGAAATTGCTCAAACAGCAACATGTACGTTATCAGAATCAATGATAGGAAGTTTAGATGTAGTAATTAATCAAATATCAACTTCATGCGCTAAGAGACAGGTATTACTAGCAACTGCTAAGTTTAATTTAATTTCTGAAAACGATGATAGGTTAGAAGTTAGAGGATTATTAGATTCTGCTTCACAGACTACTTTTGTGACTAGTTCGGTAGTCGATAAATTAAAAGCAAAACCTTTTAAAGCAAACTTGAATATTTCAGGAATTGGTCAATCTAACAATAAGGTTTCAAAAATGATAAATTTACAGATAGAGTCAAGGCGTGTTAGTAAAGAAAGATTTAAAGTTACTTGTGGAATTTTGGAAAAAATTACGTGTAATCTTCCACAACAAACAATTGATACAACTCAATTAGTTATTCCCCCGGGGATTGATTTAGCTGACTGTGAGTATCATATTCCCGATAAAATAGACGTACTTATTGGAGCAGATTTATATTTTGATATGATAGATCCGGGATTAATAAGATTAGGTGCAAACTTACCTAGTTTGCAGAATAGTAAATTAGGATGGGTTTTGGGTGGTTTAGTAAATTGTGAGCAGCAAAGTACAGTCTCAAATCTTAATGTAGCTCTTTTCGCGCGAGTTGAGTCAGATATCAATCAGTTAATACCCAAGTTTTGGCAACTGGAAGAAATTTCCAGTAAACGAATACTTTCATCGGACGATAAAATAGCCGAAAGAATATTTTCAGAAACTACGAAACGTACCATAGAAGGAAAATTTGTAGTTGATCTTCCTTTTAAAAAAGATATTCAGAACCTAAATCTAGGTGAATCGTTTGATCAGGCTAAGCGCAGATTTATCAGCTTAGAAAAAAGACTGCATAAAGATGAAAAGTTGTTAAGTGAATACAAGGCTTTTCTTGAGTAATATGTCCATTTAAAACATGCATCATATGCAGATTTATCATTAGAGACTAAAAATTCCTTGAAAAAATATTTTTACCCCACCACTGCGTTATTCGTAAAGAAGCCGTGAGTACTAAATTACGTGTTGTGTTTGACGCTAGCATGAAAACTTCTACAGGTGTTTCACTTAATGATGAAATGTACAAAGGGCCCACTGTCCAGGCAGATTTATTTGATATTGTGTGCAGGTTTAGAACATTTAAATTTGTGTTTACAACGGATATAATTAAAATGTATCGTCAGGTTTTTATAAATCCCGATCATAGACATCTCCAGAATATTTTATGGAGAGACAATCCAAACCAAAATCTCAGATGTATTCAGTTGGACACGGTTACTTATGGTACGAACTGTGCTCCATTTCTAGCAACTAGGAGGCTAATCCAATTGTCAAATGAAAACACTTTATCCCATCCACTAGCTTCTCAGTGTTTAATTGAACAAACTTATGTTGACGATATTTTAGGAGGTTCAAATGATTTACTTGAATTTCACGTTCTTCAACAGCAGTTAATTGATTTATTAGCTTCCGCAGGTTTGTCTCTTCACAAATGGGTTTTTAACACAAAAGATAGTAAGAATGGTAAAGTTTTGTGTAAGGACAATCAAATCTGGGACATTCATGTGGACGAAAGGTTAAATAAAGTGTTAGGTATTTCATGGAAAGCACTGGCTGATAAATTTTGTATATGTAGTTTTCCTCAGGGAGAAAATGTCGTTCCTACAAAAAGAAACGAACTTTCTCATATAGCCAAACTGTTTGACCCACTGGGTTGTATAGGTCCTATAGTTATTTTAAGGAAAATATTGATGCAGAAAATATGGGCTGCAAGACTGGATTGGGATACCCGTTTGACCGAGGATCTTGTAAAGGAATGGAATAATTTCGCTAGTAATATTTCAAACTTAAAAGACTTGCAAATTCCTAAGCTGTTGTATGATTCATCAGATGAAGTCAAATCTTTTGAAATTCACGGGTTTTCAGACGCTTCAATAAAAGCATATGGAGCTTGCGTCTATTTGCGTACCATTTATACTAATAACCAAGTCACTTGTAGACTTATTTGTTCGAAATCCAGAGTAGCGCCACTTAAAGTAGTGAGACTGCCACGGCTAGAACTGTGTGGATTTTTATTACTTGTCCGTTTGTATCATAAACTAAACTGCTGGCCAATTCAAGCGGGACAAACTAAATTTTTGATAAAATTTAGAGTGGAATATTTTCGAAACGAAAAAAGATTTTGATTTAACTTTTTCAGTATGTAATTGAATAGTTCTTCTAGTTTTTATACTTCAAGGCACTATTGCTAGCAGTCGCTGCAACTCTATTTTACAGGGTGTTAAGTGAAACCCTGACTTTTTTGGAAAAGTTTTCCAGTTCCGAGAATCTAGGAAGAATTTTTTTTGAATTTTCTTTTCATACTAAAATGATCCATGGTCAAATACAAAAAAACAATTTCTCCGGATTTTCTCTATTTTCATTTGTTTTCCGTATACAGGAGTTAGTCGAAATTATCGACTTCTTCTTACAAAGGAACCCCTAATTTGGCCGTTTATTCACAAAAAGCGAAAGACCAAGTAAATTTGTAGTTTGAAGTAGTCCAGCTAACAAAATTAATACAAATTTTTGTACAGGGTGTAGCAAGTTTGGATCACGGGCTAGTAAATTATTATTTTTTAATTTCTACTACTTTTTCCTAAGTTAACTATTAATTATCACGTGCTACGTTAAAGGGTTAAAATTTGTTAGGTCCGATAACAGTACTGGTTAGAAAGATCCTTTTTGCCCAAACGGGTTTTTCATTTTTTGTCTAGTCCCATTTTTAGTGATTAAACGGCTCGCATTTTGAACCTAACTTTTTGCAATTGCATCCATGAACGATTGAAGTGAGAGTGCTTTTTTGGTGGTACATAATGAATGTTTTATCCAACCAAAAAACATGTAGTGGCCAAACAGCTAATGATGCTTATTCGAAGAATTTTTTAGCATTATACAGGGTTGCAAAAAATATACCACCTATACTTTATATGGAAGTCATGTGATTTTCAAATTAATTGAATATAGTCCCAATTTTCTTGGAACTTTTTGCCGAAACTGTTTTTGAATTTTTTTGTCTGGTCCCATTTTTAGTGATACAAATGGCTTGCGTTTAAAACTTAACTTTTTGCGATTGCATTCATTAACTATTGAAGTGGACATCGTTTATTGGTTTAACCAACCAATAAAAAAGTGTCGTGGCCATAGAGCTAAAGATGCTTATTCGCTGCTTTTGTCCGCGTTTGCCCAAAACATATCACCTACATTTTATATGAAAATCATGTGATTTTAGAGTCCTTTAGGTATTCATAAAGTTCCTTTTTGCTATATTAATAATTATTAAAGAAAATGTCCTACTTATTATTAATAAAATCTAGTAACGATACAGATAAAAAGAATAATATTCATTCGGAACTTTTTCACATTATACAGGATTGTGCAGAAGTTACTACTTATAATAGAAGCCACGTGTTTCTCGATATCTTTGGATTTTCGTAAACTTCGATTATTCATTATAAAAGAAAAATATTTTACCACTGCTCTAAAAAGTCAGTACATGGCATTGAGAAATTTTAATTAATAAGAAGTGTCTTAAATTAATAGTCACGGAGTACATTTTTCTCGTCAAAAATTGGAGATGGATAGTGAATTCAACTGAACAAGTTATAAAATTCTGTATAGCGTAGTTTTTAGAAGGTATAGAAATTTCAGAAGATTTAATTACTTTTGAAAGTACTCGAAAAGATACGTAATTTTCAAATTTAGTAGTTATTTTTCCCGGCATTACTTTAGGAGATCCAAAATGTAAATTTTGGTTGTTACTTTTATAGGTAAACAGAAAACGTTTTAAATTATAGAACATTTTTTTTACTTGAAGGTATTATAAAAACTTGCAACTAACGAAAACAAAACAAATCTTAATACCTAGTAGGACCTCCCCTTACATTTATTATCTCTTGGCATCTTCGAGGCATGCTTATTACCAAATTATTGACAAATTCTTGCTGAATATTTTCCCACTCCTGAACAATGGCGTCTGCAAGTTGTTCTAGAGTCTGAGGAGGATCTTCCCTAGAACTTACCAATAATTTCAATTTAGACCAGACGTGTTCGATAATATTCATGTCTGGTGATTTTGCAGGCCAGACCATCCTGGTAATATTATTAGCTTCCAAAAACTCTTGCACAATGCGTGCTCTATGAGGTCTGGCGTTATCGTCAATTAGCACAAAATCGTTCCCAAAATTGTTTGCAAATGGTAGAACGATATTGCTTAAAATTTCGTCCCTATATACCTGACCGTTAATGGGCTCCAATGTTAAAAAAAGTTCCGTTTTGCCATTAAACATTACACCACCCCAAACAGTAACGCCTCCACCACCAAAAGGTTCCTGAGGAGCCATATTCTCCTCCATATACCGTTCGCCACGTTCACGCCAAACTAATATTCTGCCGTCCGAGTGAATTAAATTAAATCTTGACTCGTCTACAAACATGCAGTTTTCCCAGTTATCTAATGGCCAATTGCGATGTTCATATGCCCACTGGAGACGTCTTCGCCTATGCTGTGGTAGAAGTCGCACACATTTAGCACGTCGCCGAGCTCTAAAATTAAAATTTTGGCTTAAAAATCTGTAGTATAGGTGTAGGGAATGAACCAATAAATAAGCCAACAGTAGCTTTTATTATACTAAAATGCAAAATTAGGTCAATTTTCATAACGTTAGTTCTAGGGAAGAACTAAGGAACATTACGCTGCAAGCACAAATAATGTGTTTAGGGTCGCCTATCAAAACTTTAATTTATGAACAACTTAGTTCAAGTTTACATTTATAATATCGGTGCGCAAAATCCAAGATTCACGCCTCAGCTGACGTCGATATTATAATAGCCGACTTACTAAAATGAAACACTAAAAATATTGGTACAAAAAATAAGATCTCATTTGAAGTAACTCACCTTAAGTTATTATTGTTTAAAGTTCTTCTAATGGTCCTATTGCTCACACGAATGTGTGTTCTTGCTCTGAACTCCTGGTTAATTTTCTCTGATGGAATTTTTCGCCTTCGACGAGCCTCTCTAACCAACCATCTTTCATCTGCAATGCCGACTTTCTTTTGGCGACCTCCCCCATAACGATAGTTTGCACTTCCCGTTTCGTGGAAGCGTTGACGCAGTCGAGATATTGTACTTCGCCCAACCCCGTACATATCCGCAATAATACTAATTTTTACCCCATCTTGTAGTAAACGCAAACAATTAGCTTGTTCCTTTGCACTTAATCGAGCGATTATAAAGGATAATAACGCACCAATTCAAAGAAGAATACTTTGTTGCCTTGGTAACTGTCAATAGCAAAGAAAATGTTTTATTTTTTGGCCTACTAGATCTTTTGACTAAGAAATAGAAACGCCGCTAAATTAACAGAAATCCACCTGCAAAGTATAGGTGGTATATTTTTTGCAACCCTGTATAATGCTAAAAAATTCTTCGAATAAGCATCATTAGCTGTTTGGCCACTACATGTTTTTTGGTTGGATAAAACATTCATTATGTACCACCAAAAAAGCACTCTCACTTCAATCGTTCATGGATGCAATTGCAAAAAGTTAGGTTCAAAATGCGAGCCGTTTAATCACTAAAAATGGGACTAGACAAAAAATGAAAAACCCGTTTGGGCAAAAAGGATCTTTCTATCCAGTACTGTTATCGGACCTAACAAATTTTAACCCTTTAACGTAGCACGTGATAATTAATAGTTAACTTAGGAAAAAGTAGTAGAAATTAAAAAATAATAATTTACTAGCCCGTGATCCAAACTTGCTACACCCTGTACAAAAATTTGTATTAATTTTGTTAGCTGGACTACTTCAAACTACAAATTTACTTGGTCTTTCGCTTTTTGTGAATAAACGGCCAAATTAGGGGTTCCTTTGTAGGAAGAAGTCGATAATTTCGACTAACCCCTGTATACGGAACACAAATGAAAATAGAGAAAATCCGGAGAAATTGTTTTTTTGTATTTGACCATGGACCATTTTAGTATGAAAAGAAAATTCAAAAAAAATTCTTCCTAGATTCTCGGAACTGGAAAACTTTTCCAAAAAAGTCAGGGTTTCACTTAACACCCTGTAAAATAGAGTTGCAGCGACTGCTAGCAATAGTGCCTTAAAGTATAAAAACTAGAAGAACTATTCAATTACATACTGAAAAAGTTAAATCAAAACTTTTTTTCGTTTCGAAAATATTCCACTCTAAATTTTATCAAAAATTTAGTTTGTCCCGCTTGAATTGGCCAGCAGTTTAGTTTCAATATTTAACATTGATTTTTCAAGAAGTGTTCTTTGGACTGATTCAAAAATAGTTCTGTGTTGGCTAAATAGTAATCCAAATAGGTGGACAACATTTGTTTCCAACCGCGTGTCAGAGATCCAAGAACTAACTACTAATTGTCAATGTAATCATGTATCATCCGCTGATAATCCAGCAGATCACATTTCAAGAGGTTTAGATCCAGTTTCTTTGTCAGAAAGTGAGCAATGGTGGAATGGTCCCCCATTTTTGTATGACTTAGAATTGAAATTAAATGGAAACGTTTCTCAAATAGAAGATGCAGTTCTTCCAGAAAAAAGACTTGTCACCCATGTTTCATTAGAGACATTTTCGGGTGCAATAGAAATTTTCGCTAGATTTTCCAGATTTCGTCGTTTGCAAAGAACGATTGCGTATTGTTTTCGATTTGCTAATAATTGCTCGAAAAACAAAGAAAAACTTAAAGGTCCTCTGTCAGTTAATGAACTGTTGTCATCCTTGAATGTTATCATTAAATGCACTCAAGACCATTCTTTTGCAAAAGAGATGCTAGATATTAAATCTGGTGTTCCCGTTTCGTCAGGGCCTTTGGTTCAGCTCGCTCCATTCATCGAAGAAAACGATATTCTTCGAGTAAACGGTCGTTTATCACAGTCCGACTTACCTTTTTCTCAAAGGTTTCCTGTGATTTTGCCTCCAAAAGAGCATGTTGTTAAACTGCTTTATATGCAAGAGCACGCTGATTTGCAGCATGCAGGTCCCCAAACAGTCTTAGCTCATCTTCGACTAAGATTTTGGCCGGTACATGGGTTACGTGCCATAAAGAAGGAAATAAAAAATTGTTTAGTTTGTTATAGGTTTCGTGCTGTGGATGCCAAACAAATTATGGCTCCACTACCTGCAGACCGAACGTCAATAGTTCGTTCATTCCTTAAAGTAGGAGTAGACTTTGGAGGTCCCATTCTTATTAAAGAATCCATGCTTCGCAACGCTAGAGCTTTTAAGTCATATATTGCCTTATTTGTGTGTATGGTGACAAAGGCTATCCATCTTGAACTAGTTACCAGTTTGTCATCAGATGCATTTTTGTCGACGCTAAAACGATTTACAGCTAGACGAGGACATCCCCAAACTAATTTTAGCGACAATGGTACCAATTTTCAAGGTGCTAACAATACTTTGAGAGATATTTATTCATTTTTTGAGACAAATAAAAATCAGGTTGAAGATTTTTTGTCTACTAAAGAGATACGGTGGCAGTTCATACCACCTAATAGTCCGCATTGGGGCGGCCTATGGGAGACCGGAATAAAGTCAACAAAAATCCACTTAAAACGGGTCATTGGCAATCATCTTTTGACTTATGAACAACTTTCTACATTACTTTGTCAAATCGAAGCCATATTAAATTCAAGGCCTCTGTCCGCTTTGTCATCGGATCCGTCAGATTATACATGTCTTTCTCCAAGTTATTTTTTAATAGGGGAAATGTTAACCTCGTTTCATGAAAGGGATTACAGTACCATACCAGAAAATAGACTTGATATTTGGAAACACTGTGACAAAATGCGACAGGTGTTCTGGATAAGATGGTCTACTGAATATCTTAACAGGTTGCAACACCGGCCTAAGTGGACAACACTGAGTGAAAACATAAAAGAAAACGATTTAGTTTTGCTACGTGAAGATAATTCCGCTCCGTTAGAGTGGCGATTAGCTCGAGTAATCGAGACTTTTCCAGGTAAAGACGGCAATGTACGTGTAGTAAAAGTTCGAACTCAACAGAGTATTTTTACAAGACCAATTTCCAAGTTGTGTCCGTTGCCATTTGCTTAGCTTATCAGCTGGGGGGAGGATGTTGAATATTTAAAACGGTGCAAATACAATCATTACAACAGTGCATATTATTCCTCCTGCTCCATTAAGGGTGCAAGCCTGTCAGTCTTTATCGGTATCGGTCATTGTCGGTAACAGGCTGAAGCGCGATCGCGGCTTTGCATTTTTAGTCCTACTACATCTAGAGAGTAAGTGACAGTACGCGGAAAACAGATAAAAGTTTTTCGGTAACATTGCCAACAATGGCAATAAAATTTTTTGTCTGATCAGTTTCTTGTAATTTGTAATGCAGTCAGTTTGTAAAAAATAGTTTTAAAATGTTTGGAGTAGTAAACTGTCTTAATAAAACAATTAAGTAGTAGCCTATGGCGTTTAAATGAAAATTACAGTCCACAACAGAGAGAGCAGAAGAAGAAGAGGAACCAGCAAAACCAGAGAGCGGAGCCAGCGAACCGTCGAGACATAACCTTTGCTTTGCGGACCCCGACAAGGACTTTCTTGTGTGTCATTCTCCAACTCTCGGAAAACCCTTTGCTGGTTATTTCAAAACATTCTGTTTTGTTCGTAACATTGATTTCTTTCCTTATACCTGCGAATTCTACATGCGTAGATAGAAATTTTTTTCTTTAGGTTACCCACATGCAAGGCAAGTTTCCGAGAAAGGTCCGGATCGTTCGGTTCAAACCTGAGTCGAATTGCTGCTCTCGTAATGGCCCTTCGAAGTCTCCGCGATGGATACTCAGCATTCAGGTAAGCGTGTATTGAACCGGTTTCTTTCCGCAGGCTTTTAATTTTTTCTTCTAGCCTAAGCTTCCACGGAGGTGCGCCCCCTTTTGGCAGGTTATTATTATTATTATTATTATTATTATTATTATTATTATTATTATTATTATCATTATTATTATTATTATTGTTTGCATTTACACTTCTTTAGATAGTTAGAATACTTCTGATTACTTTTGTAAACTTTATTTGTTTAATTTACATTGAAATTTGAGAATAAACAGTAATTAACACCGACCGACCTTGCTTGGCTGATTGCAGAATGGTGAGAGAGAGAGTCCGCCGGGTTGACAGTCCATTATGGCTGGCCGAGTGCAAGGTGCACAACAGTTTAGAGGCTTGAGCAGACTCAAAATGTTTTGCCTGGTTAACTTTAAATAATAGTCGCTAACATAGCGGCCCCCTTGAAAGACTCAAGTCTTTCAACACAAGCACTTCACATACATTAAGCATTAAAGTCAGTTTCTATGGGCAGTGGACATATTTTCACTACAGGGCGTTTAACCTTATTGTTCGCGCATTGGACAGTCACCACACGCACGATATCGTCACTACCAGCATGACATTCGGTAATACGTCCCAACTTCCAGTAGAGCGGGGGTAAGTTCTCTTCCTTGATTAATACCAGCATGCCAGGTTTGACATTCGAACCATTGGTCTTCCATTTACAGCGAGTTTGTAGATTGGAAATGTAGTCTCTTGACCAACGATCCCAGAATAGTTGATAAAGTTGCTGCAATTTCTGGTAGCTCTTGAGTCGATTCTCGGGTTGATGTCGTAAGTCTTCATCGGGTACAGACATAGCAGGACGTCCGATAAGGAAATGTGAAGGAGTAATGGGATTTAAATCAGTTGGATCGGGAGATAACGGGAATAAGGGACGTGAATTTAATACCGCTTCTATTTGAATCAGGACAGTTTGAAGCTCTTCAAATGACAAAGTTGATGAGCCAATGACTTTTACTAAATGACTCTTCATGGATTTGACACCCGCTTCCCAGAGTCCGCCGAAATGGGGTGAGCTAGGGGGGATAAACCTCCAAGTGATACCTTGGTTTGATAAAAAATCTTGTATGTTGTTTTGATTATTTTTGTTTTTCAAAAAAGTAGACAATTCGAGTAATTTAGAATGCGCTCCAACAAAGTTAGTTCCGTTGTCAGAACATATTATGCTAGGTTTACCTCTACGAGCTATGAATCTACGTAAGGCTGATGTAGTTAAGTCGGATACCAGCTCAATATGAATTGCCTTAGTTAACAAACATACAAAAAGAGCAGCATAGCTTTTGACTCCTTTATAGGGTCTAGTCCTTCTGTCTCGAGTAATGAAAGGGCCAGCGTAATCCACGCCCACGTTCTGAAATGGAAAAGAAGCGTCAAACCTTGTTTTTGGTAACGATCCCATAACGTAGGTGCAACCCTTAGGTTTGTGTTTGCTACAGGTAATACAAGAGTGTACAGTTTGTTTAACTAAGTCCCGACCTCCGATAGGCCAATACTTTTGCCGTAAGGATGATAAAAGTAGCTGAGGTCCGCAGTGTAACAAACTAAGGTGTACATGTCTAGCTATAAGCCTTGTTAATTGATGACCTTTTGGAAGTATTATAGGATGTATTTTGTCGCTTGAAAAACCCAAGTTTTCAATCCTACCTCCTACTCGTAGAATACCATTAACCAAAATAGGTCGCAGTGATAAGATTTTACTTTTATTGTTAATTTGTGAATGCTGATTTAGCATACTTATTTCTTTAGCAAAATGTTCACATTGAGCTAATTTTATTAGAACAGTCGTAGCATTGTTTAATTCCTGTACCGTAAGGCATCCAGATATACGCTTTTCTTTGGAAACTCTTAAATTGTTAAGAAATCTAAAACACCAGGCAGTGACACGTTGCAATTTTGTGAAACTTGAAAAACAAGAAAATATATCAAAAAACTGAACCTGATTAACCAAAGAAATTTCTTGAGACTTCGCTTCGGGTAAGTTGACCTGATCAAGGGTAACTTTGTCGATATTAGAGTTTAAGTCGTGTTTGGATAAAAATAAAGGTCCATGCCACCAAAGCCTTGAACTTAAAATTACTTCAGGTGTGGTTCCTCGAGATATAAGGTCCGATGGATTGTTGGCCGAACTTACATGGTGCCAATCCGAAATGTTCGTTAAAGATTGTATTTCGGCGACCCGGTTTGCTACAAAAGTTTTCCACCTTTGTGGTGTAGCACGTAACCAAGAAAGGGTGATAGTAGAATCCGTATACAGATATATTTTTGAAAAATTAATCTGAATAGCCTTTCTGACCTTATCTACTAGGTTAGCCAGTAGAACGGCTGCACATAATTCTAAACGTGGTAAAGATTGACTTTTCAGTGGAGCTACTCTCGATTTTGCGCAAAGTAGATTGACGGAGATTTCTCCACTAGAATTTATTGATCTTCCGTACAAGCATGCACCATATGCCTTTTCAGAGGAGTCTGCAAAACCGTGAAGCTCAACTGAAACAGGGTTTTCTATAAGGATACATCGAGGGATTTCAAGCATGTTAAGCTTAGCTAACTGATCCCTAAATTTTAACCAGCGCGTATGAAGATTCAGTGGAATCGATTCGTCCCAGGTTAATTTTAGTTGCCACAGCTCTTGCAAGATTAATTTAGCATTGACAACTATGGGTGACAGAAGACCCAAGGGGTCAAAGATTTGCGCAGTGATCGATAGGATAGTTCTTTTTGTTACAGATGTTCCGAATTTAAGCTCACTGATGGAATACCTAAAACTATCCGAAGTATTGTTCCAACAAACGCCTAATGTTTTTGTTTGTAAACAATCTTTATTAAGGTGAAGATCAAAACTGCGATTATTGCTTGATATGTCAGACAAGAAAGGTTCATTGGATAAAAATTTTCGAAGATTGAAACCACCGTTTTTGAGAATGAAAATGATCTCTTGTTTTAAGACATCTAAGGATTCTTTTGTAAATGCCCCAGTTAGAAGATCATCCATGTAAAAATCTTCAGCAATTGTACGACTAGCACAAGGATATTGTTCTTGGTGCTCATCGGCAAGTTGTTTAAGACATCTGGTTGTTAAAAAGGACGCAGAAGCCGTGCCATAGGTGACTGTGTTGAGTTGAAAGCAAGACGTTTCTTCTGCTGGGTCCCTTCTCCAAAAAATTCTATGATATTTTTTATCGTCGTCATGCAATAAAACCTGCCTATACATTTTTTCTATGTCGGCGGTTAAAACAAATGGAAATTTACGAAATCGAATCAATAAAGAAAAAAGATCTCCCTGAATGGTCGGGCCTACGACTTGCACATCATTCAGAGACAGGTCTGTGTCAGTTTTCGCAGAAGCGTCAAAAACTACACGGACTTTAGTTGTGGTACTTGAAGGTTTAAGGACACAATGATGGGGTAAGTAGTAATTATTAGTTTCTGAAGGATCTTCCTTTATTTTTGACATATGACCTAGGGTTTCATATTCAAGTAAAAAATCACTATACTGAGTAGCAAGTTCGGGGTCTTTAGCAAGTTTTTTCTCAAGATTTTGATATCTTTTTAACGCTAAGCTTCGAGATTCGCCAAGAATTGAAAGATGCTCATTGAAAGGGATTTTTACGATGAACCTACCATCAGAATGTCTGGTTGTGTTCTCTAAAAAATGATTCTCGACCTCATACTCTTGTTTTGAAAACTTAGGTGATGCCGTCACTTCTTCTAGCTCCCAGAATTTAGCCACTTGACTTTCTAAAGATGACATTTCGTTGGATTTTTGTGTATAAAGGTAGGATAGGGAAGTTTGAATCTTCCGATCACGATTTAAAGTACATTCACCTGATAAAACCCAACCCAACTTAGTTTTTTGAAGAATAGGCATATGTGGGCCCAAGTCAACCTGACCAGCACACAAGATGTTCCAAAAAACAGAAGCTCCCAACAGGATATCAATTTTTCCCTTGATGTTGTAAGAAGGATCTGCTAAACGGATTGTTGGTGGTATACTAAGCACTGTGGTGTCAAAAGAAAAAGACGGTAAAGGTTCTGTTATATTTTTTAAGATTAAGCAAGATAAGTCGATTTCAAACGCATTATGATTTGAAATAATTTTAAGGTTAGCCTTATGGTGAATATTCGATTCGTTTTTATTAATACCCAATATGTGACAATTTGTGTTCATAATTTCAAGATTAAGTTTTTTACAAGTTTCCTCCGTTATAAAATTAGACTGAGATGCAGAGTCCAATAGAACACGACAAGGTTGAAGAACCCCGTTACAATCTGGAACTTGAACTATTGCTGTAGCTAAGATAACATTACTAACTTTCTTTTGATTAGATACCAACAAGGTTACTTCAGAATTTTCATGTTGTTTTTGATTATCGGTAAAATGGCTACTATTTTTATTGCTGTTTTCTTCAGTTTTGTTTCGAATAATAGGATCTGGTTTTTTAGGATAAGATTGATTAAAGTTAATATGCAGTAAGGTATGATGTCTTTTTTGACATTTTCTGCAAGTAGATTCTGACTGGCAGTCCTTAAGGATATGATTTTTTCTTAAACAGTTTAGACAAAAGTTAAGTTTTTTAGCTTCATTTATACGCTCATTGGTTGACAACTTTAAAAAAGTGTCACAGTTATAGATATTATGCGAACCCTTACAATAATGACATGAGAAGTGATTTGAACTGAAATACGTGTTACTTTCTTCCATTGGCTTTTTAAGATTTTTTCTAGAAGCAACAGGAGACCTTTCATGCCTTAAAGTTTGAGTACTAACAGCTTCTAGAACTTCACATCGTTTTTTAAGAAAACAAGATAATTCATCGAAAGTTGGAAGGTCGCCTGCAATCTCATGTTGCTCCCACGCACGCCTAGTTACTTGATCAAGTTTTGAATTAACTATATAGATCAATAAAGTGTCCCATTTCTCAATGGGTAAACCCAAAGAACCTAAGAATCTTATATTTTTATTAACACAGTCATAAAGATTTCTTAATGCTAAATGGGATTCTTTATGGATAACAGGCAAATCAAAAATCGCTTTGATATGATTATTCGTTATGATTTTCTTGTTTTCGAAGCGCTCTTGTAAAAGTTGCCACGCTATAGGATAGTTGACATCAGTAATCTCTAGGGAGTCGATAACACTGGCAGCATCATTTTGTAAACAAGATTTAAGATAGTAAAATTTCTGTATGTTTGTTAAAGAGGCGTCCGAATCTATTAGTGTGTTAAATGTATCAAAACATTGTTTCCATTGGCTATATTGCCCCGAAAAGGTTGGCAAGTTTAAATTTGGCAGTTCAAGGGTGGAACCACGAACAGAACCCTGAGAGCGGTTGCCATTTTCAAAAGGTGCCATATAAGATTTTACTTCACTTATGATGTCAAAATATTTATTTTCAAATTCGGATCGCTCAATTTCACTTTTATCAAAAATTTCATTCTCTTTCTCAGTGACATCATCAACTTTAGGAATATTACTTAGTAGGATGGTGTCAATTTCATCTTGAATTGCAAAGAATTCACTTAAGATAGGTTCAATCAACGTAAGTCTAGAAGAAAGTTGATTATAAATTACATCATCAATATTTGTGCTTTTAATTTTGCCAAAGTAGGTTGAAAACCTCGTTAGTTGAGCTTTTAGATTGGTACGTTGGCGTAGTTGTACTTTAGGTTCACTCATGTTGTAAAAGATATTAAGGTGTTAAGATACAAACAAGATCATATACAAGATATTTTAAGATAAATAAAGATATTATGTCCACGATAAAGATAAATCAAGATAATATGCTTGGGTATGATTTATTATAGGATAAAGGTAGTAAGATAACTGTGGTTAAAGGTTAGGATAGGTTAAGATTAACATGGAACGGACTTACATGCTCTCTTCAACCAAACATCAGGTTTTTCAATTGAAGATAACGGCTGTTAGCTTTGTAGGCCTTGGATAGATGACGTCGCTCCGTACCAAACTGCTGGTCGTTCGCCGCTTGGCGGGCGCTGGACTCAAGATAGTTGGAATGCTTGCTTTCGGCCGGTGCAATGAACAGAATAACTCACTTGAATTCTGCAGATATCCGGCTCGAAGGACCAAATTATGTTTGCATTTACACTTCTTTAGATAGTTAGAATACTTCTGATTACTTTTGTAAACTTTATTTGTTTAATTTACATTGAAATTTGAGAATAAACAGTAATTAACACCGACCGACCTTGCTTGGCTGATTGCAGAATGGTTAGAGAGAGAGTCCGCCGGGTTGACAGTCCATTATGGCTGGCCGAGTGCAAGGTGCACAACAGTTTAGAGGCTTGAGCAGACTCAAAATGTTTTGCCTGGTTAACTTTAAATAATAGTCGCTAACAATTATATTTTGCCTTTATGCGCACCGGTAACTTGTTCTCCCTTTCGCCGGTAGTGTGCAACTCCAGGATGTTGTGTGAAGATCCTGTTTAAACACTAAAACTCCCTCACCTCAGAAACCCACCCCGGAATCACCGTGAGGTATGACGTCAGGGGGGGCCCTGGTCTTTGTCTTTGGCTTCCTCTACCTTCCGTGTCCAGTAAGCACTAATAAATCCTTTTTCTCTTCTCCAGAGCACATCGGAACCGTCCTGGTCACCCTCTTCAGTTGTGTCCCATTCTGTCTTTCTCATCAGTTTTGTCTTTGTCTTGCTAGTTCGTCTTTCTCTTTCTGACACATTATGTTTGTTATCAACTTCTGCACTTCTTTCCAGTTTCTTCCGCTCTCCGTCATTGTCTCTATGAAGTTGTCTGGTGTTAACACATGCCCTAGTTTCTGGTAAATTTCGTTTCTATTTCGCTCTCACTTGTTACAATCGAAGATGGTGTGTTCCACGGTGTCGGTTTGTTGGCAGTATATGAAATTATCCGTGTCGTCTCTTTTAAATCTTTTTGCACACGCACGGAACACTCCGTGTCCTGATAGTACTTGGCTTAGGTCTCCGATGTTCGTAGTTTATCCATTCACTTATATCTCTTATTAGGCGTTTTGTCCATTGTGCTTTTGTGGTGTCATTGTCCCATCTTCTTTGCCACTCTATTAGCATTCGTTCTCTGGCCCTACATTTTTCTATACTTGGATCTTCTTCAGTGTTTTCATATATGTAATTTCTTTCTGTTATCATCAGGTCTATTGGTATTTTGCCTGTTATTACCTGTAGTGCCACTCCTGAAGCCGTTTTAAATGCAAACGCCACCCGTAAAAGTATGTTTCTCTGGTTTGGGTTAAGTAGTGTATTTATCCTCTTGATGCTAATGCTTTCTTCCAGACTGGTGCCCCGTACAGAATCATGTTGTGGAGGGCACTACACAAAACCGCTCTTTTGCAACTGTTTGGCCCGCCGACATTCATAAGAATTCTGGTTAATTTAGGAATTTTTTCCTCTGCTTTATGTGCTATAACCTCTATGTGTTTTCCAAAACTTAAGCGGCCATCTAGCAGGATTCCTAGGTATTTTATATTTTTTGTAGGAGCTATGGTGTTATATTTGAGTTTTTATAGCCTCTTAATATGTTGGGTGCCAGTGATATAAGTCGGCTTTTGCTTCCGGTAAGCGTGATGGGTTTTTAAATCGTAACGTTGGTTGCCAGTGTTATATTTGTAAAATCTCCAAAAATACCACTGGGTGCCAGTGTTACGCTCTAAACCTTAAAAGAGAATATATTGCAAAGCCACTGCTGCCAAATGTGGTTAAAATTAAATCGCCCAAAACCTGTTATCCTACAGATAACAATTGTGACCCAGGTACGCCCTGAGAAGGTTATCTACTTACAACTCTTACCTAATCGACCAAATGGAGCTGCTTGTAGAACACCTCCATACGCTAGCTCTATTTCAAGGGTATAGGTTCTTTTAGTGACAGATGAGCGTTTAGCTTTTAAAGTCAAAATCGGTAATTTTAGTCAAAATTAGAGAGGCGCCACCATAGTTTTACTTTCTAAAGTCAGGCTCTAAATGGTGGTCCGTTTAGCCTTTAGCGTCGAAACAAAACCAGGAAAAGAAAACAACTATGTCAAGTCCGGTATTAAAAATTACGGGGTAAGCAAAACAAATTATTGTTTAAGGCCAATACATTTAATCTTTAGGATATTTAGGATAAGATAACAAGTCCTTTTTTTTCTTTAAGTTAAATGCAAGCTCCTCTGAGACAAAACAATATAAGATAGTCACTTACGTAATTTACAATAATTGATGAGTGATAACTCACCCAGTAGGATTGATCCAAGTGTATTTGACGGCAGTCACTATATCCACACAATAAAGTCAGCTGTGCTTTGAGGGTATAGTGACCACATAGACCAGACAACTGGAATTTCCGCTAGGTCAAAAACACTTGTATCAAAACTGTTGACCGCCGAAAAGTAAAATATAATTACAAGAAAGATCTTGGTTTGACAAGAAAATCAGTTAAGTTTTAAGGTTACGGCATAGAAAAATTTACAAAGTTACTGAAAAATTTACAAAGTTACTTTCGAAAAGGGTCTAAGTGGTTGTGGACTCTAGCACGCTTGACGGTGACTATACCCCCTGCACCAAAGAAACCAACTGTGCTCCTACAGGGTACAGTCACGAGTACCAGCCCTGAGTTAGCTTAACCACCCCAGCCCTGATAAGTCCACTAGGCCAAACGGTACTAGGATCCACCTCCCCCTAATAAAACCCAATGAAAATAAAGGCTCCCCAAATTTGTACACTTAAAATTTATGCCCAAGTAAAAATGTAGTTACATGACTACACGTATCGAATCTAATATTTAAATTTGTTAGAAGAAAATTTACAAATACCAAAAATTATATGTCCAGCTTGGACTAACGAGTATTACGGTATTATGGTATTACGCTTGCGTGTTGTCGACAATCCGCCCACGTTTACACGTCACCGGCAGTTTACATTCGTTCGAACGCACAAAAGAAAAAGGTTATTAAAAAAGGAGTAAAACAAAATGTTCATATTTTATAGCAAATCTTTGGTCTGAAGGACTCTACCAGTAAGGTTCAAAACATTGATTCCCCGATAAGGCGCCCAAAATAAAAGACCCTCGCTGAGGTAGAATCAGTATTGCACAACATAAATTAAAAATAGGGAGAATTGCCCCTCGGCAAAAATCAATGTCCGTCACCACACAGGTAATTGAAATGTTAAAAGCTACACTTAGCTGTCTGCAACCATGAAAGTTGCTTCTCAGTGCGTTGAAACCATGGAGAATGGTTCTCAAGTTCCCTGCAGAACCTTGTTGTCCTGACGTGGACAGGATATAGAAGTTTATTCCAAAATTGACAACTAACCAGTATCAAGGCCATTCAAGGTCATGTCAAAACCTCCTAATGAAATTTTGGGGCTCTACAATACCAACCCCGATATGTCCAAACCATACATTCAGGTACTTTAACCCAAACGTAAAACGTTTAATCCAAAAATTAGGTAATTTAAACCCAATCGTAAAAATTTAGTCCAACACTAAAAAGTTTAATCCAACCTAAAAACCCTACAAGAAAACACCCTGTATAACTAAAAACCTTTCATAATAGAACTACTTAAATCAATTTTGAATTTACATATATTTACATCCCTAAATCTTATCTATACAATTTCGCTTACCTTAAATTAATAAGGGTTTTTCAGCACCGGAAGAAAACACATATTTATCGGCATCGTGGCCAGGGAATGTATACTATCTAAAGACCATACTAAAACATTCCAAAAAGGGATGATTCAAAGAAATTATATTTGCCCATGTGGCATTTTCCAAAGGAAATTTATCTGGGTTTTATCCCCATATGCTTTCTTGTCGGTGGTCAACGACGAAAAGGGACGAATACCCGTCATCTCCCCCTAATCTGATATCAAAAAAATTATGGTTCCTTCCATGACCAACTGCAACCTTCAAAAGACCAAAATTCCCCATAATCTTCGCCAATTCGGAAAATGGCAATAAAAGGTTAACCCTTTTTATTAGTAAAACCCCGGTCGTCTCGTGTCACCGGAATACGGCTTACGGTCGGTCCTCTCCCTAAAATCCAAAAAGGAGAAGTCCCTGTCACTGTCAACGTCATGACATTGACGTATATTTCAAACAGCTGGCTTATATATCACATTTCAAACTAAAATACTTTTGAAAACAAACACCCAATCGAAGTTTAATACAAATATATCCAATTATCAAGTCTCGACGACTAGCCATGTATGCCAAGAAAACTGTCATAAAATTCCAACTATTCCAAACATGGAAAATAATCAGGAAAAACCACTCGAACAAGCATTGAGGCATATATCAGTCTTTCTCTCTTAGCAAGGATATACAGAAAGTATAAGGTATTGTTTATTAAATTATTATCTAATTGCTAATTAGAGTTTCTAAAATCCCACAATAAAAATCTTTACATACAAAAATAAATTCTAAAACTGGTACTTTATTATAAACTCAAAGCTGCTGTTTTTCTGCCTGTAACAATGGTTACTCCTAGTGTGAAGCTAATGTTGGCTCTGTTTTGACCTCCTCTCACCTCTACTGCTTCTGTTTTATGTGGCGCTAGCTTAAGTCCATTCTCCTTCATCCATGTATTGATTCGCTCTAAGTTTTCATTTACTCTCTCTATGAGCTCGTGTTCACTTTTTGCAGCACATATTAGTGCTAGGTCATCGGCAAATGCAATGGTTGCGGCATCTCCTGTCAATTCCAAGCTAAGGACGTCGTGGTAAAGTATGTTCCACAAGGTTAGGCCCAGTACCGATTCTTGTGGAACTCCTGCGCACACCTCCAATTCTTCCTTATTTTTCTTGACTTAAAGTAACTAGATACTAAGTTGACTAGGTATTTAAAAATGTTTCTTTGTCGAAGTTTGGCAATAATCAGTTTATGACTAGCAGTGTTAAAGGCATTTTTCACATCTACTGCTACCAAAGCACAGTATTTCGTTTTGAACTGCTTGATCGTGTGCAGTACCGGTAACACTGCGTCAATAGTAGATTTCCCTTTACAAAAACCAAACTGATATCTATGCAGTCCGCCCTTTAAATGTATCTCTTTGTTTAGTCTGTTTCTGATCAATGCTTCAAGGAATTTGCTGAGTGAATTCAACATGCATAGTGGTCTGTGTGCTGGGTTCATGTTTTAGGATGAGTATAATCTTAGTAAGTTTCCACTTATCGGGAAAGACTTGTGTTGTCAATAGTTCATTCATAATGTCCTTGATCCAGTTTGGTGCGCATTGTGCTAGTATCTTTATAGCGTCTTAGGGGATGCCGTCCAGTTCTGGAGCTTTACCGTTTTTGATGCTTTTCGTCACGTCTTCTATCTATTGATCAGTAAGCGGATCAACGTTACTTTGCGTAGACTCAACTGGCCAATCTTCCACTACGCTTGAGAAGAGTTCATTGATAATTTCCATTTCCTGGTCGATGTTCACCTCATAGCGAGTTCGTGTATTCCGTTTTCTAGTTACTATTTTATAAGCATCACCCCAGATAGTATTATTAAGTTCCTCGCACAGGTCTTCCCAGTATTTCTTTTTAGCACCTTTGATGTCTTTGCGTAATTCATTTTTCTTTGTCTTGTAAATAGTTTCCATATTCTCAATTATTGCATCACTAGTTCCTCTACTTCTGCTCGTGTCAATTTCCTTCTGTGCATGTTACATTCTGCCCTTTTGTTTGCTATTTCGCTACTTCACCAGTAAGGCTTATTCCTTCTGTTTGTATTTCGTTCACTGCTACTTTTGTAAGCTATCTGTACTGTTTTTGTGAGTGGCTCGTGTGTTGTGTTTTCTTTGGCTGTAGTTTCTATTAGGTATGCCCTTAAAAATTTTCCAGTCTGTATTTGTCTTGCTAGGGTTGTACTTGTGTATTTGAGTCGCTCCCTCTATAGTAAGGTAAATGTATTGGTGTTCTCTTATTTATAATTAGCACTGCTACATTTATTCCGGACGCTAGCGAGTTGGGCCCTTTTGCAGGTAATCGGATGATTACACCCAACAGTTGGGCCCCGATATGCAAATGAGGGTATTAGTGGTTTTATTACACTTGAAAAGGTGTAGTACGATATTCCTAGAAGTACCTAGTTAAGGTACCAATACAGGGTGCTCACAGGTCCTTAAATGTTGACAACTTATTCATTTTTGTCAGTTCTTTTCTGAGTTTTGTAAACGATGGAAGTTCAAACAATGTTAAGTGAAAAAGGAAAGCGACTGTTAGTCGTATGTGGTTTTAAGTTTTGTGTCGGCAAAATTTTAAAAGATAACACTTTGTATTGGAGATGTGTAAATAAAAAAACCAAGTGTCCCGCTAAACTCTACACGCCGACCACAAATTTTGAATGTGTTTTAAAATATAATCTAAATCATAATCATGAGCCTGAAGAAAATCTTAAAAGACAAAAGTTAAGCAATTGTATCAAAAGAAACGCTGCTAGTGATCCATATGAGAGGCCTTCAAAAATAATTCACAGTGAACTTCGACAATGCGGAGCATCAGTTGAAAACATTACAACTAATGATTTAAACCTTATTCGAAAAAATATTTATGAGTGTAGAAAGTCGCAGGTTTCCACTTTGTCTAGGAATCAAGACGAAGTTTTTTGCTCTTTAAAGAACTTGTCACCAAAAACATCCAAGGACGAATCATTTTTGATGGTAAATAGCGAGGAACATAAAATTGTAATATTTTCTTGTCGTACAAACCTGCATTTTCTTTGCTCTGTAGAAACTATTTTTATGGACGGTACCTTTAATTATTGTGCTAAGTTTTTTTGTCAATTTTTTACCCTTCATGGGTACAAAAATGGTCATTATGTACCTTTAGTTTTTTGTCTATTACCTAGTAAGAAACAATTGTTATATCAAAACCTATTTAATCTTTTGACTGAAAAATGTGCCGAAAATCACTTAATACTATCCCCAAAAAATGTAGTGATAGATTTTGAAGTAGCCATTCATAATGCTGTTACTTTTACTTGGCCTGAATCAACAATTCTAGGCTGTAGATTTCATCTGTCACAGGCATGGTTCAGAAAACTGCAGGCACTTGGATTAAGTACTGAATACAAAAATAATACTGAAATTGGAAAAAAACTAAAGTACTTTTTTGGCCTTCAATTTTTAGAACCTAATGAAGTGGGTGATTGTTTTACTTTTGACTTAGTTAGTGACTTGCCAGAAGTGAAAGGCTAAAACAATTTTGTGACTATTTAGTAGATACTTATATAGATGAATGTTCACAATTCCCACCAAACATTTGGGCTAATCTTTCATCTTCATTATATCGAACAACTAATGTTCACTAATAATCACATTATATTATGTAAAACAATACTTGTAAACTGTATTATATTATTAATTTTTAAAATTGTGAATTTATTTTGCACAATAAACAGTATACATTTTCAAAACTTTTTTATTTACCCTGTATACCCAAACATAATAAATAATTATAATATTTGTCATAAACACTCTTAAAGGGATAAGTATATATCGGGCCCAACTGTTGTGTGGGATTTAAGACGTTTCACTGAATCCCAGGTAAAAGGGCCCAACTGTGTAACTCCCTTTATTCCTTGGTCTTTTATCCACCTGTTTCCTTGAACTCGTTTTTTATTTGGTTCGCAAACAACCTGGATGTCAGTATTCATTTTTTGTGCGCTGGCATAGGCCATCTCTTGCGCAGCATATGCACGGCCTACATTTATTTGGAGTATTTTTATAGCCATTTTGCGTTTTTGGTTTTCACTGGCTCTTCTATTGCTTCTCGCTCTGTCTCCTAGCTGTGCAAGTTTTGCCTTTTCTTTAGTCATTTCTCTATAGCAACGGCATCTTGTTTGGTCTGCTCTATGCCCGTTCATTTTGCACGTGCTACAATGGCTCTCATTTTTACAATCTTTTGCCTTATGATCCTCTTTTCCACAGTTCATTGGTTAGATGTCGACACCTCTGCATATGGAGCTATGATATCCGAACTCCAAGCATTTGTAGCATCGTAATATGTTGACTCGTGCTCTTACTCTGCAGGTTGTCCATCCTATTTTAATAGTTCCCTCTCTTATGAGTTCTGTCGCTAAGTTTTTCTCTAAGGCCACTGTTGCAGTTTGTCCTCCGTACCTGTTTGGCCTAGTTGAGAGTATTCTGATGTTGTCTTCTGTTGCGACTCTTACTCCCGTTGCCACAGCTGTTGCTATCTCCTTCTCGCTAACATCGTCATCGATGTCCATTATGTGTACTATATCCGTGTTGTCTTTAATATGTACTTTTGTGCCCTCGTTTTTGTTTTGAATTTCTTTTTTGAGCAGTTCCGCTTTGTTTTTTCCGCCCTGTACTTCCAGCAGAACGTCTCCTTTTGCCATCATTTTAATGGTTTTGACCCTTACTCCCACTTAGTCAAGGTTGACTTTGCTTTTGACTGCTCTCAGCATGTCAGGGTACTGCGTGCCGTTGGATTTTACTATTATTTTCTCATTTTGTGGGGTTTCTCCGCTTCTGACCGGTTGTTTCGCTCTTACTTTTGGTACTAATACTTACATTTTTGTGTCAGTATCTCTAAAGGCAAACTTCTTTAGGTATTCGTGGTTAATATTTCCCACCGCTGAAATTTTAATCCTCTTGGACTTGTGTGTATTTGCTTCCACGTTCAGTTTTTTGAGTATCTCATATAACTTTGCCACGTCACTTATTCCGTCTGGGTTCACATTGTATGGTAGGACGTACAGCATCCTTGAGCTACCCTCTTTTTCCCTTTACTAATTGTGGTTTCTGTACTGGTTGTGATATATTCAATAACGCCCTCCTCCAGGCCTTCTTTCATCAGAGTTATATCCGGAAACAGGAGCTTCATTTTCTGTTCTAGATCTTTATCGGTTAAGGTGATTTTAGGGTTCATCAAAAATGCTATGTCATCGTTCGCTGCATTTAGTGTTTCAATATTTTTTATTTCAACGTTTTGGAAACAGGTTTCTGGCCACTTAAGGTCCACAACTTTACTAAGGTTTTCCTATGTTGTAACGTGTTAAAATGGTACTTTTATGTTTGGATATTTTGGCGAATGCGCGGTATATAATTTCCTCTCTTAATTGCAGTAATTTAAAGCAAATAAATAAATATCCAGTCAGTCATTTCTATTAAAGAAAGGAAGGAATATTGGAAAAGCTAAATTACAGTAATATACAGGTCTATGCCTTCTTTCCTTTTGGTTTATTTATTTATTTATTAAGCGTAATCACTTTTACAGGTTATTAATTCAATATACATACTACAAGTAACATTCATTTATTCTAATTATCTTTTTGGCTAGTTTTCTTTGAAATTAAAATATGGTATATCAATTTACCATTGTTTGTACGTTTCAGTGTAGAATCACAGTTAGATCAATTTCAGGTGTACTTCTCTGAATCAGTGCTTTCTTCCCACTAAAAAGAAAAGCAAGAAGGAATGCAAGCAGGGTTGTCGTTTAGATATTATTACTTGTTACCTTAACCCATTAACGCCCGAATAATTTTTTTTTGAAAATTTTCTTAAATTTTTATATATTTGGGATAAACTCATCACAGTTAAACAGAAAAAAATGTTTTTGTTTTTATTTTTTATAACTGTTAAAAAATACAGGCTGATACCATATGGTATCCTTGGGCGCTTATGTATACTTTTATTTAGTAGGTAAAGAACAACACCAAGCACTTGAAATATATTTATTCTGAAACAATGCTAAGTATAATTTTAAAAACTAATTACTATTTGGTATGGTAAGTTGCAAAACATGCCACGCAAAGCCCAACGTTACATTTTTGGCACATAGTTCGCCCAAACGATTTGCATCCTTGTCCAGCACACCGTCTTCTTTGGCAGGGAGCAACGAAATGGTCCATACGATCAAATCGTATGTCTGGAAGTATGTTGCGAGTTAACGATATCCTGCCAGGTTGTTTTGGAGCTATACCATAACGCGACAAATAGACTTGCGATATCTCTCTACGAAATGCCACATTTGAAACTCCTTTATGATTGTGTCTATATAAAAGCCATGCATTGTTTATTGCTATATCCAAGAGCCAGGTTACAATAGGCCAATACCATTTTTTGCTGCGAATATGTATTCTGTAATTTGCCACACATTCGTCCATGAGGTCTGTTCCACCCATGTTGTTATTATACTGAGCGATACAATTGGGTCGATTGACTAAAATATTTCGCTTCTCTTTCTGAGAGTACCTTTTTACAGTTGCAAAAGGCGACGCTCCAGGGCCAGTCGAAGCCATGGTTACAACTGAATTGTCCATCCACCTTACAAATAGTATCCCATCACTTTTTTCTAAAATATGCTGGCTTTCACCCCTTTTTCTTTTAGCAAAGTTTTTCTTTTCCTCCAGTGGACAAGGCTTTGGGATACGATTATCCCTCATCGTACCAACAGCCTCATAGCCTAAATGTCGTAAGTAGGCAAATAAATTGCATCCCGTAAACAAGTTGTCAACATGTACATTATAACGCAAATTTTTTTCATGTAATTCGTCAAACATTAGCACCAAAGGAGCAGCAGCTTTGCCAAATAAGGTGTCGTAAGTTTTATTTCCACGTGGATTGGTACCTTGATATAAGTCAAAATTGACTAAATATCCCTCTTTAGTATTTAGGGACCACATTTTGTAACCAAATCGAATTGGTTTACCACGGATGAATTGCTTGCATCCGTGGCGACCGTAATATTTGATCATCGATTCGTCGTAAGCCAGTTCTTTCACCGGTACAAAATTTTGTAAACATTTATCCTTTATTCTGTCCATGAGAGGCCTTATCTTCCAGGCTTTATCAGATGCATCAGTTTTTGTGTTATCTTGAAAGTGAAGAAATCTCTGTATTTGTAAAAATCTGTTTCGCCGCATGGCGTTACTCACAAGAATGTTTTTTACATCATCTTTCGTATCCCAATACATTCTTTTCGAAGGTAATGGATTGTATCCACTCAAAATCAAAATACCAATAAAACACTTAACATCATCTATGGTAACTTTTGGATCCGCTTCATTTATAAATTGAGCATATCTTTGAGTTTCTTCACCGATATACTGTACGGTTTCATTATCGATGAATAACTCAAATAATTCCACACATGATAAATTTTCAAATCGCCTAAAGTCAGCAGGAGGAAATAAATGTTCGACTTGTTCTAAATCACCATGTATCCATTCAGGCTTTGACTTGCCCTTCAAACGCTTTTGAGTCCAAATTTCTCCTTGTAAAAATGGCTCTGCTTGCTGTGCTGAAGTTGTTGAAGATGGTTCTTTGTCAGTGATTTCTTCTACAGATGTTGACGGCCCTTGCTGATCATCATAATCGACACCTATTCGTTTATTGTTAAAAAACTTGACTTCTGCAGCTGCCCGCAGTTGACGACCGGTTAGATTGTGAACCATCCCCCCACTATCCTCATCTGCAGAATCTTCGTCGGTTTCGATATTTATATCAGGTGGTTCTATAAATATCTCATCAATTTGATTCTCCACGCCGTCGTCCCCATATGCAATGTCCAATGCCTCCGACAAAGTAAAACCACGTCTGTAAAATAAAAACAAAAATACAAAATGCGGAAACCATAATTTTAGCTATCGGTAACGCCCACGGATACCATATGGTATCATTTGATTTTGGGCCGTAGCGAGCCGTAGCTAGAATAAGTTTCAAAAAAATAAATTTCGTCACACAATAGTATGACCTTTAGCAACAACATGTGACCAATAACATTGTAAAAATAATTGCAATATATTTCATAAATTTACTTACTTGAAGGTAACGTCCATATTTTTCTCTCACGTAAATCACCAGATAAAATAAAGCGTATGAAGTATCACTTACAAAACAGAAAGAATTCAACTGACTAATCCGGCGAGACCTTTCATGCATACCTAACCTGAAATCCATGACATCTTCGATCCCCCGCCTAAAACAAACAAAATATCACGTGGACCGCAACGTCCGTGTCCTTGATACCATACGGTATCCGTGGGCGCTAATGGGTTAATAGTCGCTCGATACCTTTGACCAGTTGATTAGTCAATGACTGGTTGTCATTTATTGTTGAATATCTGTGTGTGAGACAACTGTTGGCCTAATTTCAAGCATTATTTGCATACAGATTTATTGGATTTTACGAGTTTCTCCTGGAGCCCCCCCCCCTTTCTTGCTTAACTATGCTTGATCTAGTTTGTTTACATTATGGTTGTCCAAATATTTCTAGTTTGTATTGACCACCGATAATTGTGGATAAGTGTGGCACTTTGTTTAGTGTTGTGGAGATCGATTTAGACTGGTTTCTGGTCGATTTTCCTAAAATAATTAGTGTTTAGAGCAGAGCAATATGTGTGTAAACGTAAACATTGGACTAATTTCCACTACCAGGACACCAGGATTTGAGGTGTGATTTAGTTTACTTACTGTGGTTATTTTACAGTTTTGTTCATGGTTTTGTATTATTTAAACAGCAATTTTCAATCTTTTTTCTCTTCAAGGCGCTTGTTTATTTATTTTCTGATTCTGACGTCTGTCTGACATCTGTCACTTGCCATGTGGTAGTGAAGTTGGACAGTGTTGCCTTGATGAAATAACCTGACAGTGTTGCCAACTTAAGGTGACCTGACACACCCATTTCCTGGGGTATTTGTTGTTATCTAGTAAAATAGCCCCGAACCCCCAAATTTAGGGTACGTTTTGGTGAAAATCTCCAAAAGTAATATGCAGAATTTTGGCGAAAAGCCTTTAAAAATCCTATTTTGTCTTGAGGAAACTTTTCCTAATGGAATTGCATTTAACTTTGCCTTAGTTTGCAATATCGACGAGAATAGCCCTGAAACCTTGGTTCTGCGCATGCGTAGGTTTCGAACGGACAGAATCCGGATTAATCTAGTATAGAGCTGGTTTAGAGAATTGAAATCAGACGAAAATTAGCCCTCTTACTAGCTCGACACGTTCTGCCGGGGGCCGAGAAAATTGAGTTTTTTTGGAAGTTTTACTGTTTACCAATTTGTTGTTTTAAGCCTTGTTGTTTTATTAGATACTAGTATCGGAACGAGTGTTGGTGGAAGGCAGACTGCAGCCGGGGCTTGACAATTCGTGATTTTTGTCTTTCCTCGCACAACATCTATATACAGGGGCATGGTGTAAAACCTTTAAAATCACATGGCGCTCTAAAATAAAACATCTTAACTCCGACCCATCTCGCTGTTTAAAAGCTGGCGGCCACCATTGACCCCTGGAACAATTCGTTGCTAGTCTGTGATTAAGCTTGACCTAGTTTGGTACTAGGGATCATTTTTGAAAATTCAAAATTATTTTTATTAGTCTTTGGTTTAATGTAAAATTAGCGTCGCATTTTTGGCGCCCAACGTGGGGCCATTTTCATTGAAGTGGGGCCATTTTCATTGAATTGGGACCATTTTAATTGCGGGGTTGCCATTTTTAGAAAATTTCCCTAAATCTAAGGATTTTTTTTCTCATTTTAATTGAACATTTTGATGATTTGGTAGAGGGTTAAATGGTATTTAGAGCTGATTTAATTGCGGCGTTGCCATAAATTCCCAAATCTTCATTGATTTTTTTTATTTTAATTTTATTTTTATATAGTGGTATAGTAGAAAGATTGGTTCGCGGGTTAGGTCTATTGAGAATAGGACTATTAGGAAAGAAACTCAACAGGAAGTATTAGTTGGTTCGGGTAACCGCAGCTATACCACTTGTATTAAGGCATTAGGTACAGATATTTATTATTGTTTTTTTTTGTGTTTTGTTGGTTTTTTTTTGGGTGACTTCGCTTCAGTTTTTTTGGGTGACTTCCTGTTAGTGATATGTGGTGATATATATAGCGTGAAATAGTTCAGTGGTTTAGTTACGGAGTGTACAGTGTTGGAATAGTGAATAATTAGGTGTGTACTCCAGTGAATACTTGTATATATTTTGTGATTTAACTGATCGCTGATAAATTTCCAAGATGTCACGAAGAATTGAAATTAACAGATTAGACAGGGATGAACTTGTATACGAGCTGGAATGGAGTGGTATAGGTACTGGTACCATGGATGAAATGCGACATCGATTGGTGTTGGCAAGACAAATGGAAAGATCTGGAGAAAGCTTGAATTATTCGCCTTACCCATTTTCGTTTCAGGAGGATATTGCAGCGGTGACCAAGAAGTTAGATGGACTAAGCGATGTTGTGGATTCATTTTCAGACACAAGTAAGAGTGGATTATTTTTGAAGCTACAGACTAAGTTGAACCATGTATTAGGAAGAATTGATCACATGGTCTGCACTACCGCAGAAGAAAGAAAGTTACGAGGAATACTGGTAGCTCAAGCATTGACCATGATAGATCAACTTAACACCAAGGCCCCATTGGTTGACAGGAAAACTCAATCGATTCCTCCTAATCTTTCTGTACTTCAGATCACTATATCACCATCGCAGACAACTACTAACCCTGCTCCCTTACCACAACAGCAGGCCGCTAACCCTATTTCAACATCTGTAGGTCCTTCTCTTCCAAGTTCTTCAGTTATTGGTCCACAGCCTCCCAGTACCAGTAGTGCACTTCCTACATCATATTCTGTAGCTGGTATTAAGCCGTTTTTGCCCCATAAATGGAATTTAGTTTTACTGGTGATAGAAAAGGTATGTCTGTCATGGCTTTCTTTGAGAGAGTTGAAGAATTGCGTCGTGCCAGGAATGTGATTAAGGAGATTTTATTTGATTCTGGCATTGACTTGTTCGAAGGGAGAGCCTATGAATTTTATCAGGATTGTCGAACAGAAGTTCAGACATGGGATGAACTAGTGGCAAAATTTAAGGAGGAATATCAACCGGCTTTTTACAATGAAAAATTGTTGGAGGAAATTAAACGAAGGAGTCAAGGTCCAGATGAGACTATTGGAACGTATATGGCCATAATGGCAAAGTATTTCCAACGACTGCAGTGTCCTACATCTGAGGATGCGAAGCTGAATATCTTGCTTAGAAATATTGCACCAATATACCGGACTCAGTTAGGAGCCTTAGAGATTACGAGTTTATCCCAATTAAAGACATTGTGTAAAATGATTGAACAGAGGATGCAGTCTGGCGACTATGTAGCTCCCCCGAAGAAGGGACAATTTTTGGAACCTGATTTAGCGTATGTTGGTTTGGAAGACCAAGTAGATGAAATTAGATTGCCTGAGCCAGGTTCAAGTGGAAGTTCTAGACGGGAGAGTTTTTTTTATCTAAGACATCCCACGTAGACTTCAAGCCTAAGTACTAACGTACCGTGGGTGTCTGCAGAGAAGGGAAATGTAGTCTATTGACACGGGATTTGAAGGATTGGAGGTTGGGACGGGAAGGGAAGAGGAAAATGTCAAAAGCCAGGTCATAGAGCTATAGGATGCGTGGAGCTGAGCCAGAAAAGATACTGCTATGGATGTAGAAAAGAAGATTTTACGAAGCGCACCTGTCCATCCTGCAATTCGGGAAACGGGAAACGGCACTTTTAGGAAGTCGGCCTTTGAGGAAGCCTGTTCGATCCGCCGGCTACAAACCTATTTTGGACTTTATTCTCAACCATGCACAAAATGACGAGCGACCATACCTTGAAGTTGAGATCCTTGGGTATACCTTCTTAAGTTTATTGGATTCTGAAGCTTCTAGAACATTTATTGGTCAAAAAGGGTGGTCAGTCTTGCAAAATCTACACCTACCTTTAAATACGAGTAAAAAGACAGTTTGTACCGTTGCTAATGGACAACGAGAAGAGAGTATAGGAACTTTGGAATTACCAATGAGACTCAGAGATAGATTGAAGATCATGGAAGTTATAGTTCTATCAGAGTTGCCGCACTCGTTAATTTTGGGATATGATTTTTGGATTACTATGGGTATAGTACCCGATCTAAGGCATGCCGAGTGGCATTTTTCTGGAAATATTGACACTATCTGTAGTCTTGAAAAGGAGCAACTGCAAACTGTTATAACTGAAAAAGAACAACTTGAACTAAATAAACTTGTAGAGAAGCATAAGAGTTTAATGGGATTGGAGATAGGTTGTACGACTCTCGTTCAACATAAAATTATGACAAATTCAGAACCAGTTAGGCAAAGAAGCTATAGAGTTTCACCGGTGATACAGAAGCACATAGATGAAGAAATTGACGAAATGTTGAGACTTAGTGTAATTGAGCCTTCTCATAGTCCTTGGTCATCTCCAGTAGTAATTGTAAAGAAGAAGAACACCGATAAAGTAAGATTTTGTGTGGACTATCGTAAATTGAACAACGTAACGCAGAGGGATAGTTATCCACTTCCGTTAGTATCTGAGACCTTAGATAAGCTCAAGGACGCCAAATATCTGTCTACTATCCATTTCTAAAGTTTTGACCCCTCAGTCTGAGGGTCAATAACAAAAAAACCACGGGGCAGAATAAACTGAAAAAATTACAGCTTGTTAGGACGTTATCCAAGAGTTTCTTCCAAAAAATGTATTATTGTAGTGTAAACGATATTGAACTTATTCATAATCAAGTAGAAAAAAACAACGATTTTACTACGTTAATACTGATAAACGATTTTCTCATGTCTATATATTGGTTAATTTTTTCCCTATTTGAATGCAATTTTGAAGGTAGATAGAAAAATATCTATACTTTCGCAAGAGATTGGTAGTATGTGTCTAATATTCTTTTTTTTTATTTTTTAATGATGTTTGTGTCTCAGCTGTACTGTGGACAATTTAAAACCTTAAAAAAAATCTTTACACTCGTAGACGTAGTTATTATTATACAAATGTATTTTATTACACAATATTAAAAAAGGCACCTTTAGTTCTTGTAAAAATTGTAATAAATATTACAAGCCACATAAGAAAGAGATGCAAAGTTAAACGCCTTTACCGACATATATCACAGTACGGTGGCGTCGTCGTGAAGGTCGTATGTAGTCCGTAGGTCCATGTATTTTTATTTGTTTAGAATTTAATCTATTTGTTATATATATTGAAAAGATGTGTAAAATAATATTATTTAGTTGATTGTGGTTGTTTATATCTACTTATTGTTGATTTAAATTTTTGGTTTTAGTGGTAGATAGTAATTTGAAATTATTATTGTTTTCACACGAGTTTTAAGATTATCTTGTTCGAATTTATATAAATACCTGATGTAATCTGAACCAAAAATACGGTACCAAACTACAGTCTAATAAGTTAAAATGTCTCGTCAGTGCAACGAACAAATGAAAAATATTATATTAAAAGTCAGAGCGTACTTTCAATAAGAGAAAGACAACGGTTTGGAAAATATTTTGATTGAGCAAGTGGTTAAAAGAACAGCAGATTGCCTGGGTATTAGTGAAAGCACCGTTAAACGTGTTACTGCGGAAGAAAAAAGTTCCGGTATTATTATACCATCAAAAGGGAGAAGTGGAAGGCCCCGACTGGAATGTGATGAGATTTTGCAGGGCGTCATAAGGAGAACAATATTAAATTTTTACCTGGAGCGCCGGTTTCCTTCTATAAAAGAAGTTTACCAGAAATTGAAAGAAGATGTCGATTATTTACCAGAATTTTCAGAAATGACTTTGTACCGATGGATTAAAGAACTTGGGTTTTCCTATAAAAAACTAATTAATAAACCAATTTTAATGGAACAAAACACAATTGCTGCCAGAAGAGCGGAATTCTTATACGCCATAAAGAGATATCGTGAAGATTCTTGGCAAATATTTTATACAGATGAAACATGGTGCGGTACAAATCATTCAAGGAAGTTTGGCTGGGTTGAAAGAGTGAATCCCACAAAACGGGATAATTTTGATGAATACAGAGGTGGTATACAGGAAATTAATGGCTTTAGAGGTGGAATAAAACGGCCATCAGGATCAGGACAACGGGTTATTATCTTACATATTGGTAGTAAAAATGGGTTTTTGGAAGGCTGCCTGAAGTGTTTCGTTGGGAAAAAAAGTGCGGCGTCAGTGGATTACCATAACGAGATGAATAAACAACATTACGAAGAATGGTTTAGAACAGTGCTTTCCGTAATACCTGACAAATCAGTAATCGTAATTGACCAAGCACCGTATCACACAATGTTGGATCCTAATTTTCGAAATCCTACAACTGTCTGAACAAAACAAGAAATAATAGAATGGATGTCCCAGCAAAAAGCAACATTGCCCGATGGATTTACAACGTTTAATGAATTAACCAAACCAATGCTTTTAGACCTATGCAAGAACTATCACTTTCCAAAAACGTATCTTTTAGATACAATTGCAAAGGAGTTACGTAATGATAATGTAAAGCTCCTATGGTTGCCAGTTGCACACTGTGAATTCAACGCAATTGAATTAATTTGGGCATATGTGAAAAATAAAGTGGTAAAATTGAATACTACGTTTAAAATCACAAATGTACTAAATTTGTGTCTTGAAACGATGCAGAACGTGCCAAATTCTGTTTGGGAAAATTGCGTTGGACACGCTAATAAAATTGAGGAATCCTACAGAGAAAAAGACCACTTAGTTGATGTTGTTGTAGAACCATTAATTATAAATTTAGATGAAGGTGATGATTCAAATGAAGACTTGATTAATGATGACGAAGGAGAAAACGATCCATAAGTGTAGGTATTCTTCGGTAAAAAAGAGTGGTGTAATCCAATCAGGTTATTTTTAGTTTTAGGTTTAACTAAATTTTATCAGGGCTTTGTACCTTAAAAGTTAAATCAGATGTGATTCTACATAAACAGGCCACTTTCACATATTTCTTTTATTATTAAGCAAAGGCAAATGCAGACAAACTTACCACAGCATTTGTTACAATTTTCCAAATATGCGAATCACAAAAATAAGGGAACATCAAAAATATTGTTTTTCTTTTAGGTGAATTATAAATAAATAAAGCTAATTGGCCTATTTACGTTACTCACTTTGAAGTAATATTTTTAAATTACTATTGTTCTACTACACACGTTTTGCCTATTTTAAAGATCTTAATGAAACAATCGAAAATCGTTAAATACAAATAAATGTAAATATTTACCAATATATATACTTATTTTTTCTTAATTTTACCAGTTACCTAATTTATCATATAGAGCACAAAAAAAAACCGTCACTATATTGCATTACTTTAATGATTATTACCTTAACACCCATACTATTGCACCTTCCACGCCCCGCTCCATCCCGCAAGCACAATGCTGCTATCCTTTACACAAATTAATTGTTTGTATTTACGTTTATGACAACTGCCAAAACAAAATTTTCGTTAAACGTAAAGTTACATCTCTTTATATGTAATACAAAAAATCAAAAATTTTTGCTGTAAGATTACTGGTAGTAATTACATAACCACAATCATTTTTTGAATATTACTACCAAACCTAAGAAAAAAAAATAAAACTAATATTTGTTGGGACTAAAGTAAGGTTCACTTTATCGCCTGTAAAAAATTAGTTAGGCCTGGGAGTACCAGTAAGGCACAATAAATTTTTACAATTGAGTAATTGGTGAAATAGGGAAAAAATGGTGACAATTTTACACTTACCTTCCCATTAGAAAAGCACCAAGGCATCTACGGTTACAAAGTTTTACATGTGTAATAGAGACAAGTAACTTGACCGAAATATGTGAAAATTATATTTTTTAAAATTGTACTTTTTACTTTACAAGCTTCCAAACTGAGGGGTCAAAACTTTAGAAATGGATAGTAGTCTTGATATCAAGAGTGCTTACTGGCAAATTCCAATCGAAGAAAAGTCAAAACCACTTACAGCGTTCATCTGTCACCGAGGATTGTTCCAGTTCAAACGGATGCCTTTTGGGTTACATAACGCACCAGCTACTTGGCAGCGATTGATCGATCAAGTTCTCCAAGATTTAGAACCGTCAGTATTTGTGTACTTGGATGACCTGATAGTGATTTCACAATCTTTTGATGACCATCTAAGAGTATTGAATGAAGTTTTTAGAAGACTCCGAGAAGCGGGAATCACGTAGAGTTGGGATAAATGTCAGTTCTGTCGGCCTGAAATGAAATATCTTGGTTATGTTGTAGATAGGCGTGGCCTACATGTGGATCCTGATAAGGTAAGAGCTATGTTAGAACTACCTAGGCCTAGAACAGTCACCGAGGTTCGCCGAGTAATTGGAAGCTTCTCTTGGTATAGGAGATTTGTTCCAGGCTTCTCTGCCATCGTCACACCAATCACAGCGCTTACTAAGAAGAACAAAAAGGTTAACTGGACACCGGAATGTGAAAATGCTTTTAGAAAAATCAAGGAATTGTTGGTAACAGCACCAATACTAAGTTGCCCCGACTATAGTAAAGAATTTATAATCCATACTGATGCTTCAGGATATGGCATCGGTGCAGTGTTACTACAACCTCAAGACGATGGAGAGAGGATAATCTGTTATTTGAGCCGTTCGCTCACGAAACAGGAAAGATTGTACACTACCTCTGAAAGGGAAATGTTAGCATTGGTTTACGATATTGAAAAACTTCGTCCATATATAGAGGGTGTACCGGTCACGGATATAATAGATCATTCTAGCTTACGATGCTTATTGAATTTGAAGGATCCGACTGGTCGATTAGGACGTTGGTCCGTTAAACTACAACAATATGACTTTAAAGTACAGCATAGACGAGGTAAAGATTTAGCTCTTCCTGATATGTTATCAAGAACGGTACCTGTTATAGATAGTATAAGGGATTGTGCTCAGCCAAAGATTATTCTGGATAAATGGTATAATGGAATGATAAAGAAGGTAGAAGACACACCTTTGAAGTTTCTGAATTGGCGCTACCAGGAAGGAGTATTGTACAAATATGTTAAAGATGGCTATGCTGCTCTTTCACCCGATAGTGACTGCTGGAAGATAGAAGTACCAAAAGAAAACCAGCAAACTGTAATCAAGGAAGCTCATGATCCTCCCACAGCAGGTCATATGGGCGTATATAAGACTCACGCTAGATTAGCAGAAAAATACTATTGGCCTAAGATGCGAAGTGATGTGGCTCAGTACATCAGAAAATGTGCCACCTGTATCGCTTATAAAAGTGACTCCCAAGGAAACAAAGATCATATGGTGTCACATCCCAAACCTTCACGACCATGGGAGATGATGTCGACAGATTTAATGGGACCACTGCCAAGGTCCACCAAGGGGAACTCATTTATCTTAGTAGTGACGGATTATTTTAGTAAGTTTTCATTGGTGTTTCCCCTTCGCAAGGCTACCACATCGTCACAACGTCAGCCACTATTATAAAACGTATTGAAGAGGATGTCTTTTTGATGTTAGGAGTCCCACGGGTCCTGTTGTGTGATAATGGACCACAGTACAGAAGCAATGCGTTCAAGAAATTTGCCGATATGTACGACTGTACTATTAAATTTAATGCTAATTACCATCCTCGTGCAAACCCTACTGAGAGACAAAACAGAACACTGAAAACAATGTTGGCCATGTATGTTCAAGAAAATCATAGACTTTGGGATGCTAATATTCATAGTTTGGCTTGTGCCTTACGCACAGCACGTCAGGAAGTGACTAAACGTTCACCCTATTTTATGAGCTTTGGCAGGATTATGTGTTTGTCAGGTAAAGATTATGACAGGAGTGTGTTAGCTCCAAAGGATAACGATGAATCGACACCGGTCTCTAGAAACACAGCTTTTGTGAAGATGTATGAAGATGTTAGAAGACGATTGAAAGAAGCCTGTGAGAAGGGTGTTTTGAGGTATAATTTGCGGAAAAGAGACACGGAATTGACAAGTGGACAGAGAGTATGGAGGAAGAACTATGTCATCTCGGACGCAACCAAACACTTTAGCAAGAAATTGGCACCTAAATATGTAGGACCTTTTATAGTCCACAGACGAATTTCTCCATGGACATACGAACTTAGAGATGAGTATAGTGGAAACCCGGGTATCTGGCATCTGAAGGATTTAAAAGAAGCACCTTACTTCCGTGATTAACCCCAGAAGGGTTAATCATCTTGTAGTAAGGGGGGGATTTGTAACGTGTTAAAATTGCACTTTTGTGTTTTGATATTTTGGCGAATGCGCGGTATATAAGTTCCTCTCTTAATTGCAGTAATTTAAAGCAAATAAATAAATATCCAGTAAGTCATTTTTATTAAAGAAAGGAAGGAATATTGGAAAAGCTAAATTACAGTAATATACAGGTCTATGCCTTCTTTCCTTTTGATTTATTTATTTATTTATTAAGCGTAATCACTTTTACAGGTTATTAATGCAATATACTTACTATAAGTAACATTCATTTATTGTAATTGTCTTTTTGGCTAGTTTTCTTTCAAATTAAAATATGGTATATCAATTTACCATTGTTTGTACGCTTCAGTGTAGAATCACAGTTAGATCAATTTCAGGTGTACTTCTCTGAATCAGTGCTTTCTTCCCACTAAAAAGAAAAGCAAGAATGAATGTAAGCAGGGTTGTCGTTTAGATATTATTACTTGTTACCTTAATATTCGCTCGATACCTTTGACCAGTTGATTAGTCAATGACTGGTTGTCATTAATTGTTGAATATCTGTGTGTGAGACAACTGTTGGCCTAATTTCAAGCATTATTTGCATATAGATTTATTGGATTTTACGAGTGTCTCCTGGAGGGCCCCCCCTTTCTTGTTTAACCATGCTCGATCTATTTTGTTTACATTATGGTTGCCCAAATATTTCTAGTTTGTATTGACCACCGATAATTGTGGATGAGTGTGGCACTTTGTTGAGTGTTGTGGAGATTGATTTAGACTGGTTTCTGGTCGATTTTCCTAAAATAATTAGTGTTTAGAGCAGAGCAATATGCGTGTAAACGTAAACATTGGATTAATTTCCACTACCAGGACACCAGGATTTGAGGTGTGATTTAGTTTACTTACTGTGGTTATTTTACAGTTTTGTTCATGGTTTTGTATTATTTAAACCGCAATTTTCAATCTTTTTTCTCTTCAAGGCGCTTGTTTATTTATTTTCTGATTCTGACGTCTGTCTGACATCTGTCACTTGCCATGTGGTAGTGAAGTTGGACAGTGTTGCCTTGATGAAATAACCTGACAGTGTTGCCAACTTAAGGTGACCTGACACACCCATTTCCTGGGGTATTTGTTGTTATCTAGTAAAATAGCCCCGAACCTCCCAATTTAGGGTACGTTTTGGTGAAAATCTCCAAAAGTAATAAGCAGAATTTTGGCGAAAAGCCCTTAAAAATCCTATTTTGTCTTGAGGAAACTTTTCCTAATGGAATTGCGTTTAACTTTGCCTTAGTTTGCAATATCGACGAGAATAACCCTGAAACCTTGGTTCTGCGCATGCGTAGGTTTCGAACGGACAGAATCCGGATTAATCTAGTATAGAGCTGGTTTAGAGAATTGAAATCAGACGAAAATTAGCCCTCTTACTAGCTCGACACGTTCTGCCGGGGGCCGAGAAAATTGAGTTTTTTTGGAAGTTTTACTGTTTACCAATTTGTTGTTTTAAGCCTTGTTGTTTTATTAGATACTAGTATCGGAACGAGTGTTGGTGGAAGGCAGACTGCAGCCGGGGCTTGACAATTCGTGATTTTTGTCTTTCCTCGCACAACATCTATATACAGGGGCATGGTGTAAAACCTTTAAAATCACATGGCGCTCTAAAATAAAACATCTTAACTCCGACCCATCTCGCTGTTTAAAAGCTGGCGGCCACCATTGACCCCTGGAACAATTCGTTGCTAGTCTGTGATTAAGCTTGACCTAGTTTGGTACTAGGGATCATTTTTGAAAATTCAAAATTATTTTTATTAGTCTTTGGTTTAATGTAAAATTAGCGTCGCATTTTTGGCGCCCAACGTGGGGCCATTTTCATTGAAGTGGGGCCATTTTCATTGAATTGGGACCATTTTAATTGCGGGGTTGCCATTTTTAGAAAATTTCCCTAAATCTAAGGATTTTTTTTCTCATTTTAATTGAACATTTTGATGATTTGGTAGAGGGTTAAATGGTATTTAGAGCTGATTTAATTGCGGCGTTGCCATAAATTCCCAAATCTTCATTGATTTTTTTTATTTTAATTTTATTTTTATATAGTGGTATAGTAGAAAGATTGGTTCGCGGGTTAGGTCTATTGAGAATAGGACTATTAGGAAAGAAACTCAACAGGAAGTATTAGTTGGTTCGGGTAACCGCAGCTATACCACTTGTATTAAGGCATTAGGTACAGATATTTATTATTGTTTTTTTTGTGTTTTGTTGGTTTTTTTTTTGGGTGACTTCGCTTCAGTTTTTTTGGGTGACTTCCTGTTAGTGATATGTGGTGATATATATAGCGTGAAATAGTTCAGTGGTTTAGTTACGGAGTGTACAGTGTTGGAATAGTGAATAATTAGGTGTGTACTCCAGTGAATACTTGTATATATTTTGTGATTTAACTGATCGCTGATAAATTTCCAAGATGTCACGAAGAATTGAAATTAACAGATTAGACAGGGATGAACTTGTATACGAGCTGGAATGGAGTGGTATAGGTACTGGTACCATGGATGAAATGCGACATCGATTGGTGTTGGCAAGACAAATGGAAAGATCTGGAGAAAGCTTGAATTATTCGCCTTACCCATTTTCGTTTCAGGAGGATATTGCAGCGGTGACCAAGAAGTTAGATGGACTAAGCGATGTTGTGGATTCATTTTCAGACACAAGTAAGAGTGGATTATTTTTGAAGCTACAGACTAAGTTGAACCATGTATTAGGAAGAATTGATCACATGGTCTGCACTACCGCAGAAGAAAGAAAGTTACGAGGAATACTGGTAGCTCAAGCATTGACCATGATAGATCAACTTAACACCAAGGCCCCATTGGTTGACAGGAAAACTCAATCGATTCCTCCTAATCTTTCTGTACTTCAGATCACTATATCACCATCGCAGACAACTACTAACCCTGCTCCCTTACCACAACAGCAGGCCGCTAACCCTATTTCAACATCTGTAGGTCCTTCTCTTCCAAGTTCTTCAGTTATTGGTCCACAGCCTCCCAGTACTAGTAGTGCACTTCCTACATCATATTCTGTAGCTGGTATTAAGCCGTTTTTGCCCCATAAATGGAATTTAGTTTTACTGGTGATAGAAAAGGTATGTCTGTCATGGCTTTCTTTGAGAGAGTTGAAGAATTGCGTCGTGCCAGGAATGTGATTAAGGAGATTTTATTTGATTCTGGCATTGACTTGTTCGAAGGGAGAGCCTATGAATTTTATCAGGATTGTCGAACAGAAGTTCAGACATGGGATGAACTAGTGGCAAAATTTAAGGAGGAATATCAACCGGCTTTTTACAATGAAAAATTGTTGGAGGAAATTAAACGAAGGAGTCAAGGTCCAGATGAGACTATTGGAACGTATATGGCCATAATGGCAAAGTATTTCCAACGACTGCAGTGTCCTACATCTGAGGATGCGAAGCTGAATATCTTGCTTAGAAATATTGCACCAATATACCGGACTCAGTTAGGAGCCTTAGAGATTACGAGTTTATCCCAATTAAAGACATTGTGTAAAAGGATTGAATAGAGGATGCAGTCTGGCGACTATGTAGCTCCCCCGAAGAAGGGACAATTTTTGGAACCTGATTTAGCGTATGTTGGTTTGGAAGACCAAGTAGATGAAATTAGATTGCCTGAACCAGGTTCAAGTGGAAGTTCTAGACGGGAGAGTTTTTTTTATCTAAGACATCCCACGTAGACTTCAAGCCTAAGTACTAACGTACCGTGGGTGTCTGCAGAGAAGGGAAATGTAGTCTATTGACACGGGATTTGAAGGATTGGAGGTTGGGACGGGAAGGGAAGAGGAAAATGTCAAAAGCCAGGTCATAGAGCTATAGGATGCGTGGAGCTGAGCCAGAAAAGATACTGCTATGGATGTAGAAAAGAAGATTTTACCGATAAGATATGACCGATCATGGGCCAACTATGCTTAATATTGCTTCAAAAAACAACACCATAGCTAATAAAAATAAATATACTGATAAAAAAACAGTCAACTTGACCTTCAAAAATTTAAAGCTTCCTTAATGCCACATGATTGGTCTTCTGTCTTTGACGATCCGGATCCTGAATCGGCATTCAATGCATTTGTTGGGGCGTACAGATCTTTAAAACTTGATGCGACTTCTGAATCTTTTATAAGGTTAAAACAATACAAAAAGATTAAGGAATGGATCACTAGTGGCATCGTGGCATCTATTAAGCGAAGGGATAAGATGAAGAGAAGGTTAATGCGTAACTACAGTGAGGGTCTAAATAATGAGTACAAAAAATATCGTAATAAACTGAATAAAATTATTGAAAAACGAAAAAATGAGTACTATAGAAAACAAATAAATGACAATAAAGGAAATATGAAAAAAATTTACGACATAATAAAAAATGTCACCTATGAAACCCACTCAAAAGTGAACAATTTAAAAATAATGAATGAGAGGGGTATGAACTTTGATAATGATTTGGACATGGCAAATCATTGTAATAACTATTTTATAAATATTGGAACTAAAATGCCTAAACTAATTCAGGTGCCTGAAAACCCAATAAATATAAATTTTACTCAGCAAAATTCTATATTTCTGTCCCCTGTAACTGCAAATGAGTTAATTAACCATATTTCCTCTTTAAAGACGTCAGGTGCTCCGGGGCTGGATGGTATTACATCTAAATTAATAAAAGAGACCCACACTGTAGTCCTGCAGCCTTTGTTGCATATCTTCAACCAAATCTTCGTGACGGGAGTTGTGCCATCACATTTCAAAACAACAGTTGTTACGCCTATCCACAAGAATGGTTCAAAGACATTGATTCAGAACTATAGACCCATTAGTCTTGTAAGTACCTTTGCAAAGTTGTTTTAAAAGTGTGTAAAGCAAAGATTGTTTACGTTTTTTGAGAGCAATGGCATTTTATCACAGAACCAGTATGGCTTTATTAAGGGTCGCAGTACTGAAAATGCCATGGACTAAGCGATGTTGTGGATTCATTTTCAGACACAAGTAAGAGTGGATTATTTTTGAAGCTACAGACTAAGTTGAACCATGTATTAGGAAGAATTGATCACATGGTCTGCACTACCGCAGAAGAAAGAAAGTTACGAGGAATACTGGTAGCTCAAGCATTGACCATGATAGATCAACTTAACACCAAGGCCCCATTGGTTGACAGGAAAACTCAATCGATTCCTCCTAATCTTTCTGTACTTCAGATCACTATATCACCATCGCAGACAACTACTAACCCTGCTCCCTTACCACAACAGCAGGCCGCTAACCCTATTTCAACATCTGTAGGTCCTTCTCTTCCAAGTTCTTCAGTTATTGGTCCACAGCCTCCCAGTACTAGTAGTGCACTTCCTACATCATATTCTGTAGCTGGTATTAAGCCGTTTTTGCCCCATAAATGGAATTTAGTTTTACTGGTGATAGAAAAGGTATGTCTGTCATGGCTTTCTTTGAGAGAGTTGAAGAATTGCGTCGTGCCAGGAATGTGATTAAGGAGATTTTATTTGATTCTGGCATTGACTTGTTCGAAGGGAGAGCCTATGAATTTTATCAGGATTGTCGAACAGAAGTTCAGACATGGGATGAACTAGTGGCAAAATTTAAGGAGGAATATCAACCGGCTTTTTACAATGAAAAATTGTTGGAGGAAATTAAACGAAGGAGTCAAGGTCCAGATGAGACTATTGGAACGTATATGGCCATAATGGCAAAGTATTTCCAACGACTGCAGTGTCCTACATCTGAGGATGCGAAGCTGAATATCTTGCTTAGAAATATTGCACCAATATACCGGACTCAGTTAGGAGCCTTAGAGATTACGAGTTTATCCCAATTAAAGACATTGTGTAAAAGGATTGAATAGAGGATGCAGTCTGGCGACTATGTAGCTCCCCCGAAGAAGGGACAATTTTTGGAACCTGATTTAGCGTATGTTGGTTTGGAAGACCAAGTAGATGAAATTAGATTGCCTGAACCAGGTTCAAGTGGAAGTTCTAGACGGGAGAGTTTTTTTTATCTAAGACATCCCACGTAGACTTCAAGCCTAAGTACTAACGTACCGTGGGTGTCTGCAGAGAAGGGAAATGTAGTCTATTGACACGGGATTTGAAGGATTGGAGGTTGGGACGGGAAGGGAAGAGGAAAATGTCAAAAGCCAGGTCATAGAGCTATAGGATGCGTGGAGCTGAGCCAGAAAAGATACTGCTATGGATGTAGAAAAGAAGATTTTACGAAGCGCACCTGTCCATCCTGCAATTCGGGAAACGGGAAACGGCACTTTTAGGAAGTCGGCCTTTGAGGAAGCCTGTTCGATCTGCCGGCTACAAACCTATTTTGGACTTTATTCTCAACCATGCACAAAATGACGAGCGACCATACCTTGAAGTTGAGATCCTTGGGTATACCTTCTTAAGTTTATTGGATTCTGAAGCTTCTAGAACATTTATTGGTCAAAAAGGGTGGTCAGTCTTGCAAAATCTACACCTACCTTTAAATACGAGTAAAAAGACAGTTTGTACCGTTGCTAATGGACAACGAGAAGAGAGTATAGGAACTTTGGAATTACCAATGAGACTCAGAGATAGATTGAAGATCATGGAAGTTATAGTTCTATCAGAGTTGCCGCACTCGTTAATTTTGGGATATGATTTTTGGATTACTATGGGTATAGTACCCGATCTAAGGCATGCCGAGTGGCATTTTTCTGGAAATATTGACACTATCTGTAGTCTTGAAAAGGAGCAACTGCAAACTGTTATAACTGAAAAAGAACAACTTGAACTAAATAAACTTGTAGAGAAGCATAAGAGTTTAATGGGATTGGAGATAGGTTGTACGACTCTCGTTCAACATAAAATTATGACAAATTCAGAACCAGTTAGGCAAATAAGCTATAGAGTTTCACCGGTGATACAGAAGCACATAGATGAAGAAATTGACGAAATGTTGAGACTTAGTGTAATTGAGCCTTCTCATAGTCCTTGGTCATCTCCAGTAGTAATTGTAAAGAAGAAGAACACCGATAAAGTAAGATTTTGTGTGGACTATCGTAAATTGAACAACGTAACGCAGAGGGATAGTTATCCACTTCCGTTAGTATCTGAGACCTTAGATAAGCTCAAGGACGCCAAATATCTGTCTAGTCTTGATATCAAGAGTGCTTACTGGCAAGTTCCAATCGAAGAAAAGTCAAAACCACTTACAGCGTTCATCTGTCACCGAGGACTGTTCCAGTTCAAACGGATGCCTTTTGGGTTACATAACGCACCAGCTACTTGGCAGCGATTGATCGATCAAGTTCTCCAAGATTTAGAACCGTCAGTATTTGTGTACTTGGATGACCTGATAGTGATTTCACAATCTTTTGATGACCATCTAAGAGTATTGAATGAAGTTTTTAGAAGACTCCGAGAAGCGGGAATCACGTAGAGTTGGGATAAATGTCAGTTCTGTCGGCCTGAAATGAAATATCTTGGTTATGTTGTAGATAGGCGTGGCCTACATGTGGATCCTGATAAGGTAAGAGCTATGTTAGAACTACCTAGGCATAGAACAGTCACCGAGGTTCGCCGAGTAATTGGAAGCTTCTCTTGGTATAGGAGATTTGTTCCAGGCTTCTCTGCCATCGTCACACCAATCACAGCGCTTACTAAGAAGAACAAAAAGGTTAACTGGACACCGGAATGTGAAAATGCTTTTAGAAAAATCAAGGAATTGTTGGTAACAGCACCAATACTAAGTTGCCCCGACTATAGTAAAGAATTTGTAATCCATACTGATGCTTCAGGATATGGCATCGGTGCAGTGTTACTACAACCTCAAGACGATGGAGAGAGGATAATCTGTTATTTGAGCCGTTCGCTCACGAAACAGGAAAGATTGTACACTACCTCTGAAAGGGAAATGTTAGCATTGGTTTACGATATTGAAAAACTTCGTTCATATATAGAGGGTGTACCGGTCACGGATATAATAGATCATTCTAGCTTACGATGCTTATTGAATTTGAAGGATCCGACTGGTCGATTAGGACGTTGGTCCGTTAAACTACAACAATATGACTTTAAAGTACAGCATAGACGAGGTAAAGATTTAGCTCTTCCTGATATGTTATCAAGAACGGTACCTGTTATAGATAGTATAAGGGATTGTGCTCAGCCAAAGATTATTCTGGATAAATGGTATAATGGAATGATAAAGAAGGTAGAAGACACACCTTTGAAGTTTCTGAATTGGCGCTACCAGGAAGGAGTATTGTACAAATATGTTAAAGATGGCTATGCTGCTCTTTCACCCGATAGTGACTGCTGGAAGATAGAAGTACCAAAAGAAAACCAGCAAACTGTAATCAAGGAAGCTCATGATCCTCCCACAGCAGGTCATATGGGCGTATATAAGACTCACGCTAGATTAGCAGAAAAATACTATTGGCCTAAGATGCGAAGTGATGTGGCTCAGTACATCAGAAAATGTGCCACCTGTATCGCTTATAAAAGTGACTCCCAAGGAAACAAAGATCATATGGTGTCACATCCCAAACCTTCACGACCATGGGAGATGATGTCGACAGATTTAATGGGACCACTGCCAAGGTCCACCAAGGGGAACTCATTTATCTTAGTAGTGACGGATTATTTTAGTAAGTTTTCATTGGTGTTTCCCCTTCGCAAGGCTACCACATCGTCACAACGTCAGCCACTATTATAAAACGTATTGAAGAGGATGTCTTTTTGATGTTTAGAGTCCCACGGGTCCTGTTGTGTGATAATGGACCACAGTACAGAAGCAATGCGTTCAAGAAATTTGCCGATAAGTACGACTGTACTATTAAATTTAATGCTAATTACCATCCTCGTGCAAACCCTACTGAGAGACAAAACAGAACCCTGAAAACAATGTTGGCCATGTATGTTCAAGAAAATCATAGACTTTGGGATGCTAATATTCATAGTTTGGCTTGTGCCTTACGCACAGCACGTCAGGAAGTGAATAAACGTTCACCCTATTTTATGAGTTTTGGCAGGATTATGTGTTTGTCAGGTAAAGATTATGACAGGAGTGTGTTAGCTCCAAAGGATAACGATGAATCGACACCGGTCTCTAGAAACACAGCTTTTGTGAAGATGTATGAAGATGTTAGAAGACGATTGAAAGAAGCCTGTGAGAAGGGTGTTTTGAGGTATAATTTGCGGAAAAGAGACACGGAATTGACAAGTGCACAGAGAGTATGGAGGAAGAACTATGTCATCTCGGACGCAACCAAACACTTTAGCAAGAAATTGGCACCTAAATATGTAGGACCTTTTATAGTCCACAGACGAATTTCTCCATGGACATACGAACTTAGAGATGAGTATGGTGGAAACCCGGGTATCTGGCATCTGAAGGATTTAAAAGAAGCACCTTACTTCCGTGATTAACCCCAGAAGGGTTAATCATCTTGTAGTAAGGGGGGGATTTGTAACGTGTTAAAATTGCACTTTTGTGTTTTGATATTTTGGCGAATGCGCGGTATATAAGTTCCTCTCTTAATTGCAGTAATTTAAAGCAAATAAATAAATATCCAGTAAGTCATTTTTATTAAAGAAAGGAAGGAATATTGGAAAAGCTAAATTACAGTACTATACAGGTCTATGCCTTCTTTCCTTTTGATTTATTTATTTATTTATTAAGCGTAATCACTTTTACAGGTTATTAATGCAATATACTTACTATAAGTAACATTCATTTATTGTAATTGTCTTTTTGGCTAGTTTTCTTTCAAATTAAAATATGGTATATCAATTTACCATTGTTTGTACGCTTCAGTGTAGAATCACAGTTAGATCAATTTCAGGTGTACTTCTCTGAATCAGTGCTTTCTTCCCACTAAAAAGAAAAGCAAGAATGAATGTAAGCAGGGTTGTCGTTTAGATATTATTACTTGTTACCTTAATATTCGCTCGATACCTTTGACCAGTTGATTAGTCAATGACTGGTTGTCATTAATTGTTGAATATCTGTGTGTGAGACAACTGTTGGCCTAATTTCAAGCATTATTTGCATACAGATTTATTGGATTTTACGAGTGTCTCCTGGAGGGCCCCCCCTTTCTTGCTTAACCATGCTCGATCTATTTTGTTTACATTATGGTTGCCCAAATATTTCTAGTTTGTATTGACCACCGATAATTGTGGATGAGTGTGGCACTTTGTTGAGTGTTGTGGAGATTGATTTAGACTGGTTTCTGGTCGATTTTCCTAAAATAATTAGTGTTTAGAGCAGAGCAATATGCGTGTAAACGTAAACATTGGATTAATTTCCACTACCAGGACACCAGGATTTGAGGTGTGATTTAGTTTACTTACTGTGGTTATTTTACAGTTTTGTTCATGGTTTTGTATTATTTAAACAGCAATTTTCAATCTTTTTTCTCTTAAAGGCGCTTGTTTATTTATTTTCTGATTCTGACGTCTGTCTGACATCTGTCACTTGCCATGTGGTAGTGAAGTTGGACAGTGTTGCCTTGATGAAATAACCTGACAGTGTTGCCAACTTGAGGTGACCTGACACACCCATTTCCTGGGGTATTTGTTGTTATCTAGTAAGATAGCCTCGAACCCCCAAATTTAGGGTACGTTTTGGTGAAAATCTCCAAAAGTAATAAGCAGAATTTTGGCGGAAAGCCCTTAAAAATCCTATTTTGTCTTGAGGGAACTTTTCCTAATGGAATTGCATTTAACTTTGCCTTAGATTGCAATATCGACGAGAAAAGCCCTGAAGCCTTGGTTCTGCGCATGTGTAGGTTTCGAACGGACAGAATCCGGATTAATCTAGTATAGAGCTGGTTTAGAGAATTGAAATCAGACGTAAGCCCTCTTACTAGCACGGCACGTTTTGCCGGGGGCCGAGAAAATTGAGTTTTTTTGGAAGTTTTACTGTTTTGAGTGATTCAATTAGGATTCTTTTTGTTAGGGAGAATCTCTAGATAACTCATCGTGGGCTTAGGTCATATATTGGAACCTTGTGTTAGTTTTTATGGAATTTGACCGCCCACTCTCATTGTGAGGAGCAAAATTCTCGACGCCCCACGTGCTACTTTCATTAACCCCGTTTAAAATCTAAAGGGGTTTTTCTATTTCCATTTTAATTTTTACGTGTTAGTTTGATTTAACGTCTCCTGGGATACTAGCGGCCCTTCCTCGCGTCCGGCCCGATTTTGAAGATCGTTCACAGCTATCCCAGTTATTACTACAGGACTTCTACCACCGAGGTTGTCCATCTTCACCTGTCGCGATTGTTGCTGGCTCACCATCCCCTCCATAGAGAAGAGGCTGAGGCCTTACCAGCTAAGAAAACCGGAAGTTTTTAATCATTTTTTTGTATTAAGGAATACGTGCGATAGCTACGCGTGAATGTTGCTCCTAAAAAATATACAACAAACAGTGGTAAAAACAGTGTTTTAATTTCGGATTTTCTGAAAAACCAGTAATATATGGTGTCTTTTTTGCATGGAGACATTTGTATATGTGAGACTATATTAATAAAGTGACAAATTAATGACACAATAGTGGTTTAATACAGACTTGAGAATTTATGCAGGTATAAAAAAGTCAGATAAACTGATAAGGCAAAACGGATTCCAATAAACAAAATTTTTGTTTCTGTTGATTTTTTACGATGGATGGAAATGAGGACAAGTGTTCAAATTGTAAATAAGCAGTTAGAGATGAAACCCATTATAAATGCGATCTTTATGTTCAAAGAATACACAAAAGCTGTGCAGTACTTTCTGCATCTGAAATTAAATGTATGCCGCTTCAAAAGAGACTTTTGGTTTTACTATGTAGCAGTTGTAAAGAAATGCTATCGAAACCACAAATCATTGTTCAACTGATGGAAGAAATGAGAACTGAAATAAAAAGCCTGCGAGAAGAAGTTTGCGCATTAAAAACTGAACTCAAAACTGGGGGAAATTGTGCAGAAATCGGCATTGGAAAAAAACTTTCAGATATAGTAAGGAACGGGGAAACAATCAAATCACCTGCTACGTCGCAGTCACCATCATTGACAGTAAAGCCAAAACGGAAGCAAGACTCGGAACAAACAAAGAAGGATTTACAAATGAATATACAGCCAAATCAGCTGCATATTGGAGTTAAAAATGTACGGGCAACAAAACAGGGAGGTTTAGTGGTTAAATGTACCACAAGGAATGATGTTGAGAAGTTGAGGCTGGCTGCTGAAAGAAGTTTGGGTGATAACTACATAGTGGAAAAATTAAAACTAAATCATCCTAAAATGAAAATAGTCGGCTATAGAGGTGAACAAACAGCAAAAGAGTTAGAAAAAATTATAAGACTCCAAAATACATGGATAGAAGAAGATGACAAACTGGATATAAACTATGTTAAAAAACCAAAGAATAAGGATCAAACATCAACAATTTTGTTGGAATGTTCATCAAAACTGTATTGGAAAATGATAAACCAAAGAAAGATATTCATTGGATGGGAAAGATATAGTGTATTTGAAAATTTGAATATAAAGAGATGTTTCAAATGCCAGGACTATTATCATAAAAAAGATGTCTGTGAAAATAAAGAAGTTTGCGAGTATTGTGCTGGAAATCATGAAACGAAGGAGTGCCCAAAGGAAAATAAGAGGTGTAAAAATTGCATTAATGCAAATAACAAATTCAAAACTAAATATAATATAAACCATACCTTCCACTAAATATCACATAGATCTTTTGAAAAGTAGAATTGATTATGGATCATAATGGTACGTCTGGAACAAGATGAAGTTCTTGAGGCGATAGAAACTAATAGTGATCAAAATTCAGTGCTAGTGGATAGCGACTTATTGCAATTTAAAATGAATGTTAAAATGAAAGACACAAACATTCTTTTTAATTTACTACACCTAAATATTAGAAGTATGACTAAAAATATTGACAATTTGATTTTGCTTTTGGAAAGTTTTGAGCTGCATTTTAACGATATCATAGTTTTGAGTGAGACCTTTAGAATATTTTCGACAAATCAATGTAATGTCCCTGGTTATCACTTGTTTTATAATAATGCTGATTACAACAGGAACGATGGGGTTATCGTTTTGGTGAAGAGTCATATAGATGTGAGTTTTTCCATTCATAAGTTACCAGTCTCCCAGGCTACTGTAAGTAGACTCCGCTTTGTAGTCAATAATATTAAGTTGGGAATTACTGCAGTTTATAAGCCTCCTCCCATACCGATATCAGACTTTGTTAATGACATTTACACTTTTCTTGATTCTTTAAATAATGATAATACCAATATTGAGATTTTTGTGGGAGACACAAATATAAATATATTAAATATAGATAACGATGAGCATGATTATTTATCGGTACTGTCACATTGGGGTTATGGGTCGTATATAAACTCGGTAACTAGATTTGAAAGTGGCTCTTGTCTTGACCATATTTTCATTAATCAAAAACTTAAAACTAATAATTTGGGTTTTGATTCATATGTTTTGGATTCTCATATGACCGATCATGGGCCAACTATGCTTAATATTGCTTCAAAAAACAACACCATAGCTAATAAAAATAAATATACTGATAAAAAAACAGTCAACTTGACCTTCAAAAATTTAAAGCTTCCTTAATGCCACATGATTGGTCTTCTGTCTTTGACGATCCGGATCCTGAATCGGCATTCAATGCATTTGTTGGGGCGTACAGATCTTTAAAACTTGATGCGACTTCTGAATCTTTTATAAGGTTAAAACAATACAAAAAGATTAAGGAATGGATCACTAGTGGCATCGTGGCATCTATTAAGCGAAGGGATAAGATGAAGAGAAGGTTAATGCGTAACTACAGTGAGGGTCTAAATAATGAGTACAAAAAATATCGTAATAAACTGAATAAAATTATTGAAAAACGAAAAAATGAGTACTATAGAAAACAAATAAATGACAATAAAGGAAATATGAAAAAAATTTACGACATAATAAAAAATGTCACCTATGAAACCCACTCAAAAGTGAACAATTTAAAAATAATGAATGAGAGGGGTATGAACTTTGATAATGATTTGGACATGGCAAATCATTGTAATAACTATTTTATAAATATTGGAACTAAAATGGCTAAACTAATTCAGGTGCCTGAAAACCCAATAAATATAAATTTTACTCAGCAAAATTCTATATTTCTGTCCCCTGTAACTGCAAATGAGTTAATTAACCATATTTCCTCTTTAAAGACGTCAGGTGCTCCGGGGCTGGATGGTATTACATCTAAATTAATAAAAGAGACCCACACTGTAGTCCTGCAGCCTTTGTTGCATATCTTCAACCAAATCTTCGTGACGGGAGTTGTGCCATCACATTTCAAAACAACAGTTGTTACGCCTATCCACAAGAATGGTTCAAAGACATTGATTCAGAACTATAGACCCATTAGTCTTGTAAGTACCTTTGCAAAGTTGTTTTAAAAGTGTGTAAAGCAAAGATTGTTTACGTTTTTTGAGAGCAATGGCATTTTATCACAGAACCAGTATGGCTTTATTAAGGGTCGCAGTACTGAAAATGCCATGTACAGATTAACATCGGAGATTGTAAATAATCTGAATACTGGGAAAAAGTGTGCTGCTATGTTTTCGGATTTGGCTAAGGCCTTCGACACGGTCCCTCATGACAAACTTCTTGATGTCTTATACCATTATGGTGTTAGGGGGACTGTGTTGAACATGTTTCGTAACTATCTTGTTGGGCGATGTCAGTCTGTCAAGGTTAACGACACTTTAAGTGATAAACAAATTGTAAATATTGGGGTTCCGCAGGGTACGGTTCTCGGCCCTATCCTGTTTTTGATTTACATAAACAGCTTATTGTCGCTTGAAATACACGGTTCTGTGGTATCTTATGCTGATGATACCGTACTGATATTCAGTGGTATCACTTGGATGAAGGTAAAGGAAAAAATGATGAATGGTTTGGGAATTACTAAGAACTGGCTAGACAGCTTTCAACTGTCTTTAAACTTGACTAAGACAAACTGTATTGCCTTTTCCTTAAGAAATGCCAATAGACCTGAATTTACTGATATTGTGATGAATGATCATCAAATTAATGAAGTCTCCCAAATTAAATATCTTGGAATAATAGACAAATTTCTAAAATTGCAACCACATATTGAGTATCTTTCAGGTAAAGTTAGAAAGCTTATACATAAGTTTTATATTATTAGAGAGTTTCTTGATTCAAAAACTCTCACTATTGTTTACAAAAACCTTGTAGAGTGTTTGATAAGATATGGTATCTGGGTCTGGGGGGGGGGCTGTATAATAATGCTCTTTATCGATTAAATATTATTCAGAAATATATTTTAAAAGTGATGTATAGGAAGAATAGGGCTTATCCATCAGAGCTTTCATTTTCGAGCGATATATGTAATGTAAGAACTCTGTATATGACTACCGTTGCTATATTTATTCATAAAAACAAAATACCTGACGATGCTATACAGCATCATTACCACACACGAGCTAGAATTTCCACAAACCTAGTTATTCCAATAAGTTACAATAATATTAACTTAAAATGTATTGTATATTTGGGACCAAAGATATATAACATGATTCCCAATTTTATTAAATGTATTGGAAGCATTACGAAATTTAAAACTGAAAGTAGAAAATATTTAGCTTTGGAATCTAAGAGATTTGAACATTTGTTTGAGTGACTTTATTACCAACTCATTCTCATCTGTCATCTTTCTTCTTTTTTTTACTTTTTTTGAGAATATTGGTTGACTTCTATTGTTTCAGTGTATATGTCGTAGGCAGAATGCAAATTTAGGTTATTTATAAACTTCCTAGGCATTATAGAAAAAGCCGGCCCAACGCGAGCATAAAATGCATTTTTCGTTATGACTGAAACAAATTCAGGCAAATTGATAAATGTCGGCAAAACAAGAACAGAAGAATATATATCATGCTGTGACTGATTATTTTTAGGCATTTTACAATTTGCCAAAAACGGTGCCGCCAAAACGTGAAATTAAAATGAAAAATACTATTAAGTTTTAAGTATTTTGTTTGTTCATATAATAATGCAGTTACAGTAAGCGTAATATTTTATTATTTTCAAAGAATTTGTGTTTAATTTTTATTTGTTGTAAGTGTTAACTATTTATTTATGTTTTCTTAACAAAAATAATTATTACGCTTACTGTAACTGCATTATTATATGAACAAACAAAATACTTAAAACTTAATAGTATTTTCCATTTTATTTTCACGTTTTGACTTCCAAATGTCATGGAAGTTTGACATGCAGTAATAAATAAAGGATTTGTTTTGAACTTTTAGTTGTAGTTTTATATTAGTAATAGGTAGGTACATTCTTACTTAAATGTTAAATTATAGGGATATTTTATTATTTTCAAAGAATTTGTGTTTAATTTTTATTTGTTGTAAGTGTTAACTATTTATTTATGTTTTCTTAACAAAAATAATTATTACGCTTACTGTAACTGCATTATTATATGAACAAACAAAATACTTAAAACTTAATAGTATTTTCCATTTTATTTTCACGTTTTGACTTCCAAATGTCATGGAAGTTTGACATGTAGTAATAAATAAAGGATTTGTTTTGAACTTTTAGTTGTAGTTTTATATTAGTAATAGGTAGGTACGTTCTTACTTAAATGTTAAATTATAGGGATATTTTATTATTTTCAAAGAATTTGTGTTTAATTTTTATTTGTTGTAAGTGTTAACTATTTATTTATGTTTTCTTAACAAAAATAATTATTACGCTTACTGTAACTGCATTATTATATGAACAAACAAAATACTTAAAACTTAATAGTATTTTTCATTTTATTTTCACGTTTTGACGGCACCGTTTTTGGCAAATTGTAAAATGCCTAAAAATAATCAGTCACAACATGATATATATTCTTCTGTTCTTGTTTTGCCGACATTTATCAATTTGCCTGAATTTGTTTCAGTCATAACGAAAAATGCATTTTATGCTCGCGTTTGGCCGGCTTTTTCTATAATGCCTAGGAAGTTTATAAATAGCCTAAATTTGCTTTCTGCCTACGACATATACAAAGAAATATGTGTTCCTTCTGTTTTTGGAGGTTTTTTGTTTTTTTTTTAAGTGTTGTGGCGTAAGCCAAATTTAGTATAAAATACCTAGATCTAGCTTATGGTACATACAAGTATATTTTTACTTAGGTACCTTTATAATACATGTCAGCTGAATTTTAATGTATTTACTTAGTATGTTAAGCTTGTTTGTTTATTATAAAATGTATATTGAATAAATTGAATAAATAAATTGAATATCGACTATTATTTTGTTGCTCGACAACTAAGAATAATAATAATAATAAGTATACTTATCTCAAAATTTTACCTCGAGGAGCAACACGAGACTTATTCTGTCCCACCTTAATATAAAGCTTACTCTTTTTCTGTCCCCCACTAAATGTAAAACTTGCAATGTACTGTATATAATACTAATGTAGTGATACTAGTAATAAGTGCCATCGAATAATTCTTTTATTTTGGTAGTTAGCTAATGGGAATCTTATCGTGTCCCATGTGTTAAATTTAAGTCAGGAGTTATAATAGAGGGTGTGCGAAGGTACTGTAAACTAGACGTGATCACGTTTGGGGACTGAGCGTGCGCCGGTTATACCCCTAGAGACCAATCTTATTTACCTACACGGTATTATATATATATATATATATATATATATATATATATATATATATATATATATATATATATGTCTAATTACCAATAATTAGCCATGATTTATCTCAAAAATCATCCTAAATCATATTTTAATTTCTATTATTCAAATATGCTTTATTAACAAAATGTTATTATTAAACATAATTGGGTGATACAAACATCGACGCTACGAGGATCACTGGGTCACGGACGAGTCAGCACTTTTTGTTTAAATATTGTAAATAGTTTATAGTAACATGTATTACTTCTAATGGATAAATACCTGTTTCCTAGAGATAACAAATCAGTATTATTCAAACCACAAGATAGTACTCATTACTAAACTCTAAAACCAAGCCTAAACCTAGAGATGTGAGGCTGCATCTCAATCACTAAAAAACCAAACTAATTATCTACTAGAAGTCAATTCTACAAGGGCTTCGCAACTATTTAAAAGATACCAAAACATTGGTAATTCTTTTCATGGTCCTTCGAGCAAAGAGAAAATTGGGCGCTTAATCCAGTCAAAGCAAATCCAACTACAAATCAATACCAACTTCAAGTCCGACGTCAACCGAAGCAAACTTCAACTCCAACGGCTACCGAAGCCAACTTCAACTCCAACGTCAAACAATACTCAATTCAACTTCAACGTCAAATCGAAACCAATCAGCTGCAAGTCAACGCCATCTCAAAACTCCGAAATATTCAACTACGATCAGGGTGTCGTTATCTGAACTGAGTAGGGTAACGTCAAGAGGCACCCCGAAAAAGAAAAATAATACCTGATCTCTTAAGGCTAAGCTCTTATAGTTTAGTGAAGTTTTATCAAAAAATAATAATAACTTAAACTCCAGAAAGGTGGCCAAATATTACTGAACCAATTTGAAGAACTCCTAGATACCACCGAAGAAGAGATGGACATTGAGATTCATATTGACCGCCTAATACAGCTACAAGAAAAAATTAAGAAGAAATGGGAAGCATTATCTCAAATATACATCGATCTGGCTATTCAAGATCAACAACAAACAATTGAAGAATTATACAAACACTTGGAAACTCGCCACGAGAAAATCCTATTACAGTTATCATCAAGGCAAGAAAATGAATCAAAATTATGTAACATTCGCCTACCACAAATCAAACTACCAATATACGATGGTCGTTATGAAGAATGGTCTACGTTCAGAGATATCTTTGTCAAGGTCGTACATGAAAATCCAACTGTAAGCAACACTGAAAAAATGCAATATCTCAAGACTCATCTCAAGGGAGAGGCAAGTCGACTAATCCAGCATCTTCAAATCACAGAAAACAATTATACAACATGTTGGGAACTATTAAACAACAGATTCAATAACGAGCGTCTTACGGCAACAAACCTAATAAATAAAATATTAGAATTCCCTGCATTTCAACAAGAATCAGCCTATAAACTAAAACAGTTACATGATACCGTCACCGAATGCCTAAAGGCCCTTAATAACTTAAAAATCGATACGTTATCATGGGGACCAATAATAATCGTAATTATATGCAACAAATGGGACTCTGAAACTAACAGACTATATGAGCAGTCACTTGAAGAGCCCAATAAGATTCAAAAGATAGATAGACTGATGATATTTTTGCAAACAAGATTCCAGTCACTTGAAGCACAGGGACAAAACAAGAAAAAACCAGAACAACTCAATACAAAACCAACTTGCAAGTACTGCAAAGAATCACATTCGCTGCAAACCTGTACTAAATTTCAATCAATACATTCACAAGCAAGGTCAAAGTTTGTCAAGGATGAAAGAATATGCGCAAACTGTCTAAACCATGCTTGCCATATTAGATGTACATCGACTTACCGATGCCTGCAATGCAAGAAATTTCACCACACACTATTACACGTAGATTCAAGCCTACATCAAAACAGAAACAATCAATCATCAAGCAATGGAAGATATGGGCAATTACAAAGTCAAAATTCTCGCAATCAAACAACAAGCCATGTTGGAAGACAAAATGAGATGGTATTCTTAGCAACAGCAATAATAAAAGTCCAAAATCTATACGGAGGATACGAATTCCTGCGTGTCTTGATCGACCCTGGATCTCAATCAACATTTATCACTGAAGAAGCTGCAAGTCTTCTGAGCCTCCCACGTCAAAGAATAGCGGCCGAGGTATCAGGGTTAGGAGGAGAGAATACACAAACGGCCAAATGGATGATACAAGCAACTATCAAACCACGATTTTCCAGTAGGTTTGAAGCAACAGTACCATGCGTAGTACTGCCCAGGTTGACTCGCACCCTACCAAACGAACCACTGGACGTCGATGTCAAACAATGGAAAAACGATATGCTAGCCGATCCCATCTTCTATCAACCTGGCCCTATTGATCTGATCCTAGGTGCTAAAGAATATGGAGATATTGTCCTAGAAGGTTTAAGGAAAACTAATGACGGGCTACTAGGTCAAAACACTGAGCTAGGATGGATTTTATCAGGAAATATTTCAAGACGACCCAAACCTGATCTCAAACTACTTAGCTTAACAACATATATCGAGGAAGATGAACAACTTACAAAATTCTGGCAGTTAGAAGAAGTAAACTAAGAACAAGTGGCCTCCGAGGAAGAAGAAATTTGCGAGAAGCATTATAACGAAAACACGTCAAGAAACGAAGATGGTACATACACTGTCCGAATTCCATTTGGCAACAAAATCAATGAACTTGGAGTATCTCGACCTAGAGCAGTTGCAAGATTATTACAACTTGAAAAGAGATTCTGCAGAGAAAATAATCTAAAAACCGCCTATCGACAGTTCATGCAAGAATATGTCAATTTAGGGCACATGGAAATCAGCATGGAAGATAACATAAACAAATACTTCATACCTCATCAGCCAGTAATCAAGGAATCCAGCACGACAACTAAGCTAAGAGTCGTGTTTGACGCTTCCAGCAAAACATCAACTGGAATAAGCTTCAATCAAACAATGTACAACGGTCCCAGACTACAGCAAGACTTATTTGACATACTACTAAGATGGAGGTCCCATAAAGTTGTGATCACAGCAGATATTGAGAAAATGTATCGACATATGGCACTACATCAGCCCCATACCTGGCAATCAAAACCATTCAACGACTGGCAGAAGACGAAGAAACCAGTTTTCCTAAAGCATCAAGAATTGCCCAACGAGATTTCTACGTTGACGATCTATTATCTGGAGCAGATAGCATCCAAGAAGCACAAACGCTACAACAAGAATTAATCAATATGTTCAAATCAGGTGGGTTTACGTTAAGAAAATGGTCAAGTAATCGCCGTGAACTAATTGATTCAGTAGACCCAGAATACCGTGATCAATCATTACACGAAATAGATCATAATGAAACAAGGAAGTCACTGGGTATCCACTGGGCACCATATGATGACACATTTCGATTTAAAACTGAAACAAACAACTCCGAGAAAATTACAAAAAGAATAATTCTATCGGAGATATCCAAGTTATTCAATCCACTGGGATGGCTGGCCCCAGTAATCATAAAAGCAAAACTGCTAATCCCAGAACTTTGGCTAGAAAACCTAAATTGGGACGATGCAGTACCTGATTTAATCAAAGACAAATGGAAAAGCTTCCAGACTGAACTTTCAAATGTAGAAAGTCTGATCATTCCAAGATGGACGCACTACATCCAAGGAGAAGATACCGAAATTCATGGATTCTGTGATGCATCCGAAAAAGCATACGGCGCAGTGATATATATGAAAATAAAACAGAATTCCAACGAAGTAAAAATAACAATGCTAACCGCAAAGTCAAAAGTATCCCCAACAAAGAACAAAACGACGCTACCAAGATTAGAGCTGTGTTCAGCTCTACTACTTTCAAGGCTAATGAAGAAAACATTAAAAGCGCTGGAAATAACAAATATGAAGATACATGCCTGGACAGACTCCATGATCACTTTGTCCTGGATAAAAGGAGACATAACTAGATGGAAAACATTCGTAGCGAACCGAGTATCTGAAATCAACTCAATAATACCAAGTCAACATTGGTATCATGTGAGAACCAAAGAAAACCCAGCAGATATCATATCAAGAGGGCTAGACCCCTCTAAATTAAAAACTCACGAGAATTGGTGGTACGGACCAACATGGCTACATAGCACTACACAACTAGCATTCGACAGCAATATACCAACCACAGACGAAGAAGCTAAGTTATGTCACACCATCACAATTAAACATAAGGCCATAGATGAAGAAATATTGAAGAGATTTTCTTCACTAACAAGACTGCTACGAGTAACATCGTATTGCCAGAAGTTCATAGACAACTGCAGATCAAAGATAAAAACACGAATCCATTGTGTGTGGACGAGCTTCGAAAATCGATGGAAAAAATGGTGAAAATAGAACAAAATATGCATTTCCAAGAAGAAATCGCAACATTGGTAGAGGGAAAACCACTAAACAGAAATAGTAAATTACTTAACCTCAATCCTTTTTGTGATAACTCTGGAATCCTTCGTGTGGGAGGAAAATTGGAAAAATCTCATCTATCATACGACAATAAACATCCTATAACTCTACCGTACAAGGGACATCTAACAAGGCTAATTATTCTGGATGCCCACACAAATACTCTACATGGAGGCAACCAGCTAACATTATCATATTCAAGAAAACGATACTGGATCATCAACGGAAAAAAGGCAGTAAAATTCATAATTAGAACATGCATAAAATGTATTAGATATAAGGCATGCACAGCCAAACAATTAATGGGAGACTTACCGACAGCTCGAATCACCCCCTCGTATCCTTTTACACACACGGGTGTCGACTATGCCGGCCCCTTTCACATTAAGACCACAAAAGGAAGAGGCTACAAAGCTTACAAAGGATACATAGCGTTATTTGTTTGTCTAGCAACCAAAGCCATACACTTAGAAGTTGTTAGTGATATGTCAGCAGATACGTTCTTGGCATCCTTTAAAAGGTTTATCTCAAGAAGAGGCCACTGTAGTCATATGTACAGCGATAACGGGACCAATTTTGTAGGTGCTAGCAAAATTCTCCACAATGAAATTCGAGCTATCATCACCGAGGCCAAAACTCAAAATCAACTAGTATCAATTGGAACTCAATGGCACTTCATTCCTCCATCAGCACCCCATTTTGGAGGCTTATGGGAAGCCGGTGTCAAATCGATGAAGCACCATCTACGGCGAATTATTGGAGACACACGTCTTACGTATGAAGAAATGAACACTCTAATCCAATAAAATTGAGGCATGTCTGAATTCCAGACCACTCTGCACGTTGTCGGATGATCCAAACGAATTCTCCGTACTGACTCCTGGTCATTTTCTTATTGGCAGACCTATCGTTGAACCTCCAGATCCAATTGAGACATGTGTTAATTCAAGTCTATCAGAGAGATGGAAACTAATCCAAAAAATAAAGAAGGAACTTTGGAAATACTGGACCTCTGACTATCTACATCGACTTCAGCAGCGATACAAATGGCAATACAAAGAAGCATCGCTCCAAACAGGAGACCTTGTTCTAATAAAAGAGCAAGATATCAACCCAAGCAAATGGCCGCTAGCTAAAATTGTCGAAACACACCCAGCAACAGGAAGCAATGAGGTCAGAGTAGTAACATTGATAAAAGCAGATGGGCAGTCCCTGAAACGACCAATACACAAACTGATTCCATTACCGATCGAGTCATCTAAAAAACCTAGGGAGAAAACCAAACCAACTCGTCGAAAAAACCTAAATCGTTGGAAAGTAGCAATAACAGCTATATTATTCCTAACAATTTTGACAAAAGCTACTGCAATGAACTATCTTATCGAATACCCACAACCTGGACTTTATATCGAACACAGTGGTCATGCGAGAATCGATAGAGGTACGTTTAGACTGGAACTAAAGCTAGATAAATTCAAGTTAACAAATGACACGGTCAATGTAAATACCTCTGTAATGCAATTGGTTGCTCTTTGTGAGAGGGCCAAGGAACTAGCACAAAACACGCAATGTTTTTCGCTAATTCAACATCTAAAAGAAAAACAAAAAGAAATTGAATGGATGAATAATGGAATGAACCTAGTCATAGCAAATCATCGACCTAAAAGAGGACTGGTTGGAAACATCCTGACTTCATTATTTGGAGTAAATGATGAAATTTATATGGACATAAATGAATTAGACAGGAATCAAAAAGAAATTATAAAAACATCAAATCATCAAACCAAGTTTATGTTAAAGGCTATAGCTACCTTCAACGAAACAGAAATACGTATCAATAACCATCTTACACGTTTTCAACAAAAACTTAATGAAGGGATAGAAGCTATCAATAAAATGCAAGCATGGTTTAGAAGTATAGACGAAAACAAAATAAATTTACACTTCTTTGGAGCTTACCAAATAGTATCAAATTACATTGAAGAAGTAATAGGATATCACAGAAGGTTATTAGATTTTCACTACCACCGAGGCCAATTATTTGAATTTATATCACCGATCCATATTGAAGACACAATTTCAAATATATCAAAAAAACTACCAACAAATATTAAAATTATATCATATCCCATACTACGAACTGAAGTATGGCACAGCAAAGAAAACATCCATATAAGCGGATATTTCATAATGACAGAGATTACCGACTTCATTCTACAGAAGGCAACTCCAATTCCAATTAAAATAAGTAAAGAATCTTATTGGATCTTCAATATATTTAATGGACTAATAGCCATTGACTACAACAACCAATTATATTTTCAATTAGCTGAAGAAGAAATCAATAAATGTTTTACTATTAATCCAAACTCCTATATCTGTTCACCAACCACAATCAGGAATATAGAGTCCAGCCCTGACTGTGTGATAGATGAAATTTATCAACGAACAGAGAACACGACATGTCCTATCGAAAAAATGACATTTCAGTCAACTATATGGAAGCAGCTTCATTCCCCCAATACATGGATGTTTATCACACCTAACAAATTAAGAATTGCGCTTATCTGCGATGGAACCAGAGAAGACATCATTCTTAACCAAACTGGCATTATAAATATGTCTTCAAACTGCCCAATTAAAACAAAAAGGAACATCTTAACACCCAAAAGGCGAGAGTCAGTAACTGTTTTGGGCACCGCCATTCAACCAGCAAAAATTAACATAACCAAGTTTATATCAGCACCAGAAACTATAGACAAGCTGCAGATAGAGTCAGTATTAGAGGCATCCGATGCCCTGGACGATCTAGTCCAAGAACAAACAGAAATCAAAAACCAAATTCATGACACCAATTTCGCTGAAACTCATCGCCACATGATAGCGAATAGTACCGTTACATCAATTCTAATTGTTGTAAGTATTCTATTAACAGCTGCCCTTTACTATGTCCACAAGTTCAAGATAAACCACAGACGTCCTACCCAACGAGAAGATCCAGCCATAGCTGGCATTCCATTAGAACCTATCCACCTGTACAGCAGCGTACCAACCACAGAAGAACCACTTCCGTCGAGTGGCCAGAATGTCTAATTACCAATAGTTAGCCATGATTTATCTCAAAAATCATCCTAAATCATATTTTAATTTCTATTATTCAAATATGCTTTATTAACAAAATGTTATTATTAAACATAATTGGGTGATATAAATATCGACGCTACGAGGATCACTGGGTCACGGACGAGTCAGCACTTTTTGTTTAAATATTGTAAATAGTTTATAGTAACATGTATTACTTCTAATGTATAAATACCTGTTTCCTAGAGATAATAAATCAGTATTATTCAAACCACAAGATAGTACTCATTACTAAACTCTAAAACCAAACCACATTGCATCTCAATCACTAAAAAACCAAACTAATTATCTACTAGAAGTCAATTCTACAAGGGCTTCGCAACTATTTAAAAGTTACCAAAACATTGGTAATTCTTTTCATATATATATATATATATATATATATATATATATATATATATATATATATATATATATATATATATATATATATATATATATATATATATATATATATATATGTATATATATATATATATATATATATATATATATATATATATATATATATATATATATATATATATATATATATATATATATTATTCAGCATTATTATTATTTCTACCAAATTTAACTGGTTATGATTAATATAAACAATTTGTTGTTTTAAGCCTTGTTGTTTTATTAGATATTGCAGCCGGGGCTTGAGAATTCGTAATTTTTGTCTTTCCTCGCACAACATCTATATACAGGGGCATGGTGTAAAACGTTTAAAATCACGTGGCGCTCTAAAACAAAACATCTTAACTCCAACCCATCTCGCTGTTTAAAAGCTGGCGGCCACCATTGTCCCCTGGAACAATTCGTTGCTAGTCTGTGATTAAGCTTGACCTAGTTTGGTGCTAGGATCATTTTTGAAAATTCAAAATTATTTTTATTAGTCTTTGGTTTAATGTAAAATTAGCGTCGCAATGTTCTCTCGGAGTTAATTCTATATTCAATCTGCGGCGCCGTATCTTCTTTAAGTTTTCTTATTTCGAATTTTATTTCTTCGTCATCTGCTTGAGTGCTGATACTTTTTTATGCCATCGCCTGGGTGCTTGAGTCTTCAGTTTTGGTCGACGTTACTCGGTATTTTGTTACTTCAGTTTTCAAATCGACATAGCTCGTTTTTAGGATATCCATTTTCCTATTAAGTTCCCCCACCATGTTGTTGATTTAATTTCGGTCTTAGTTTTGGTACTGATTTTCACCAGTTCTTTAAGTTCTTCCATTTTCTTGTTTAGGTTCTCCAAAGCCTGTAATGTGGCGTTCATCTCGGACATCTCTGTATTTCGAGCATCTTCCATGTTGTTATGTCCTTTTCCTTCCCTTTTCCTCTTTTTTGCTGCTGGGCTTTTAGTGTCGGCAATCAGGGTAGCTTCTGGCTCCTATGCTTCGTAAAGTCTAAATATAGGACTTAATGAGTCTTCATCTTGCAAAGGATCTTCCTCTGTGGTAATCTCTGTGACTTGCATGTCCGCTTTCGGAGTTAGGAAAATCTCCTCCGCATCGTATTTTTGCGAGAGTCTTCGTGCAATTTCTGGAGGTGTACGCAGCAGTGATGTCCGCCTTACAGTTGGGTCGGTGTCAGGTTCCCACACATAGCCTCCTGTACTAATTTCTGCTGTGAGATTTAGTGTTTGCCCTTCTCGACTTTCTGAGTGCGTTTCCTTTCTGCTAGAACTACTTTCTCGTACTTTGTCTTTCACATTGGTTTTTGGTCTCTCAGGTCTCCTTGTGTTAAGTTCAGTTTTGGTCAGTGTATTAGAGTTTTTTGAATTTTCAGTTTCCATGTGATTCCCACGCTTAGGGTCGAAATATACTGTCCGGTGTGGCAGTGCGCCCTTACCACACTAAGGCCTTGCTTCCGCCTACTCCCCAGTCCTCGCCATGGCTGGGGAGGCTCCGTGAGTAACACGTGATTTCAGGTGCCATCAATCCTTCGACACGGGTCGCCTTACATCTTGGGATTAAACCTTCTGTTCCTCGTTCATTCATTCACTCTCTTACTCACTGAAAGACAGCAGTGTCTATCAAGCAGCCAGTACATTTTTTTGTATTTAATGCCTAGTTCCTCTCTTCTCTTTTAATGTGGGCTTTCCATCGAAGTCGAGCATCAAGGGTAATACCCATATACTTAGCTATGTTAGCGTATGGAGCTTAAATGTTATTTATGCTAACAGGTACATAATTATGAATTTTATTTGAAAAGTTGACGTGGGCTGATTTCGTCTCGTTGAGTTTGATCCTCCATTTTCTGGCCATTTGTGTATTAGATTAATATAGGTTTGCAATTTACGTGCAGCTTCATCGTCGACATTGCAAACGCCAAGATAGCGGTATCGTCTGCAAAAGTAGCAATTGTCTTATGTTCTAACTGTTGTATATCAGTGGTATAGATCAGGTACAAGATAGGTCCTAAGAGACTTCCTTGCGGCACTCCTGCCCTAATTTATTTCATTTCCCTATATACTTCATCTTGTTTGATTCTGAAGTATCTGTCGGAAACGTATGATTCTAATAGCTGCCTATAATTTTGTAGGAGAAGCATGTTCAACTTATGTATAAGTCCATCATGCCAAACTTTATCAAAAGCCTCTGCGCTACATCAAGGAAAATTGTAAAACAGACTATCTTGTTTTCAAGTGATTTTTCAAATACATCGGTAAATATGTGTCTTGGTCTATGGTGGAGTGGCTTTCTCTGAAGCCGAACTGGTGATTTAGAATCAAATTGTTTTCTTCCATGACCAGTTTTAATCTTTTTAGTCGTATTTTTTCAAACAGTTTTGAAATTACAGGTAATAGTGATATATTATGTCTATAAGACAAAACTTCATAGGGAGGTTTATCTGGCTTACATTTATCATCATGACTTCTGCCACTTCCCCATCTTAGGAACATACTTTAATCTAAAAGAAGCATTAATGAGATGGGTAAGTTTTGTTATGGCTTTCTTTGGAAGTTGTTTTAGAACATCTCCACTGATTAGATCGAAACCAGGGGCTTTCTTGGGATCGATATTTGCTTTTATTTGTTTTGCTACTTCTTTTAGAGAAGATGATCTGATGTTTATTTCATCTTGAGCAGGTATTCCCAGTCTGTTAGTTCTCCTCATGGATATGGCTGATATGTATTGTCAAGATGTTCTGCAAAACTATTTGCTTTTTGAATGTCGTTTCTGGTCCAGCTATTATCTGCATTTCTAATTGGAGGGTTCTGTACTATCGCTCCTTTTAATCGCTTAGTGTCTTCCAGAGGGAATAGTATATGTTTTTGTCATTTGACGCTCTTAGGTAGGCACTAATAGAATCATTTTTAATTTTCTGTCTTTCGCTTTTCAGCTGTTATGTAGCGTTGTTCAGTCTAGTTTTAGCTGTAGGAACTTTGGTCTGTCGCCATTTTTTCTCTGTTTCCTTTTTTCCAAGATTAGGTCATTTATTTCTTTCGGATAATCATTTCCTTACGTACGCTGGATAACAAAAGGTGGTTATTACATGCAGTTTGCTGGATATTTTGGACAAGCACTACTTCCCCATCTAATTGATTTTTAGTTTTCAATAGGACTGTAAGATTAGTGGGATTTTCCAGGTCTAATTTGAAACTTTTCCCACCTGTTAATCTATTCATCAGTCCAGGGGTATTTTCCTTTTGTATTATGTTATCAGTGAGGAGGATAGGAGAATGATCTGAGTTCATGTCCTATGTTTCCTCAACTCGGATGTAGTTTGTAGAGACGTTTCACACCACAAAGAAGTCTATTATGCAGGTATTTTCTTTGTGTTAATTGACCAGTAGGTTGGCTTTCCAGTTGAGAGTGATTAGCATTTTAACTGGTTCATTGCACCCCTCTTCCCTTAGTAAACATAATTAAATGAAACAACAGAAATTTGTTGCTGTTTTTCATTTGGGTGTTTGTTTTAAATTGATGACAAGCAATTCTAAATTTTCGTATAAAAATCCCTTCAAACTTTAGTGCCAACGACGCGACGCCGACGGTCCCTAGAATATATTAAATAAAGGAACCGTCGTTATGGGAACCGGCGTTACGTGTTGTTTCTACAATCGTGTTTAAATACAAACGACTTGACCTAATACTTCTAAAATGGGATATCTACTACACTGAGAAAAAAGATAATTATTCCTTATAAGAATTCATAAACTCCTTATGCAACTGTTTAATACTACACACACCGCAATGGTCTAAGGATATTTCCTAAATACATTTTAAAAGTACTTAAATATTCACGAAATGTTTAATTATTTATAATAGGTATTTCCAAGGATAAGAACAGCCTTATCGCAGTAATTTTTTTTCTATTCTAAAAATGACCTTATTCTGCTAATAAAAACACGATAACATGCAAAATCTATTTTAAGGATGAGAAGATAAGATTTTATTTTCTGTAAGTAATGAAAGGTTTTGGCAGTTTGGTGTCATACAGTAAAGTGTACACTGTTTTCTATCATGAACCGAAATCATCTTACCCGCGATCAAATGTTACGAGCTGTAGGAATGCTGGAAAATGGATCTCGTCAGATTGATGTTGCTGAAGCCTTCCAAACAACGCAGAGTGTTATCTCGCGTTTGTGGGCCCGTTATCGTGAGCACGGTGATGTTTCCGAAAGACACCCAGGTCCGTCAAGGATCACAACTCCGGCTCAAGACCGTTTTGTTTCACAAATGGCCCGGCGTAACCCTCGAATAACGCTTCCTGAGGTAATGACTCGCTTCCGAGAAACTCATAATGTTCAAATATCGGAAAGTACCATCAGAAATAGACTGCACGAGAGTGGTTTAAGAAGTAGACGCCCGCTGAGATGTCAGCCTTTATCGAGAGGGAATCGCGCTGCTCGTTTAAATTGGGTTACCGAACATGAAAATTGGACTGAAAATCAATGGGCTCCAGTTTTGTTCACAGACGAGTCTCGATTCGGCTTGCATCCAGATTCGCGTAGGGTCAGAGTGTGGAGAGAAACTGGGTTAGAAGCTGTTCTTGAAAACGTACAGGAAGTGCACAGCTACAGGGGTGGTACTGTAATGGTTTGATTGCATTGCCATGGCCTGCTCAATCGCCGGATCTAAATCCCATTGAGCATGCATGGGATATGCTCCAAAGAAGAGTTTTGCGTGTGCATCAGAACTTTGAAAACCGAGCACAGCTCTTTACAGCCTTAAGTGATGCTTGGGATGCACTGCCTCAAAATGAATTAGACAATGTGATTTTAAGTATGGGTAGGAGGTGTCGTGCAGTGCGAAATGCAAGAGGGGGCCACACACGTTATTAAAAAAAACACGCCCAATTGCTAGAGGTAAGATGAAGAATAAAACTCTTTTTTTGTTGTTTCCCATTTTTCAAGCTGTTTAAAAAAAAATTTGTACACCACTGTATATCGTTAAATTACAAATTATTGGCATGGATACTAAGTGACTGATCTATAGTGTCATATATGTTAAGGACTTTATGCATTCTTTGTCTAAATCAAACTTTAATTTAATTTACTAAAAATATCCCTAGACCATTGCGGTGTGTGTATATGGGACAACAAATCATAACTAAAATACAGCTTTCTAAAAGTCATTAATCCCCTAGACTGATATAGTAGCCAACCAGTACTATTGGGACTATTACGTAATAATATCTTACAGTTGTAATAAAACTGGACAACAATCATAATAACCTTTTTTTCGTACCGAGGAACTAGTATAATAGCCACTGAAATTCCGTTGTATAGTCGTTATAATACGAAATAGCAGCCTTGTATAACCCAATTTTTTTGGGCTAATGAAACTGTGTCGTAAGCTATATGCATCTATCTTATTGTCTGTAAAATTTTAGACTGTTACCCTTAACATTTAGTTGTATTAGATCCGCTTGTCTCATTGCTGGGGATATTTAATATTTCGAATTGCAGTTATAAAACTGTTTCATTAGAGTAGCAACATTTTCTCATAGGAACCACAGGTTGTTATTAGTGGGTTTCTGTAACGTGCAAATTATCGGAAAATAACTTTTTATGCAAAAAGTTCTTATAATTAATATTGCATATTTTAGAAATACTCTTAACTTTATCTTATAAGATCTATCTAAAATGCGTGACAATTATTCACAACTTACTTTTTTTAATGAAAAATCCCTTGTAATATTAAATTTTTGGTTTCTTGTTAAAATTTTAAATTAATTTTGTGGAGTGTCCAATACTTAAGTTTACTTGTTTCCATAATTCAGTCAGTTGACAGTAAAATTAGTCCGTTTTCAGCTTTGAAGTTTCAAAAAGTTTTTGAGATATTCGAAGGTGAATTAATTCCCTCTCAGTTTTAATACTGTAATTTAGTACTGTATTATTTTAATACTGACCCTAGATAGTACCAGTAGTACGACAAATAGAAAAGAACTTAATACACTAGTATTAAGTTTTTTTCTAGTTGTTGTACTACTGGTACTATCTAGGGTCAGTATTAAAATAATACAGTACTACATTACAGTATTAAAACTGAGAGGGAAGCAATTCACCTCACCCTAGTATTAACATGGGAAAGTGCAATTCGTTTTCCGATAACTATAGGATATCAAAGTTAACTTAAATATGATACATTATTCACAGAATTAATTTGGACTTTTTCATAGACCTCGTTTAATTGGGAGTATTTTTTAAAATATAGTACACTGATAACATAACTAAGACTTTGGTATATAAAGATTTCTCCTGTTCCAATGATTTGCACAAACACCTAAGACAACAACAAAAAACACAAACCCACTAAAAAACACACACATCATGAAATCCCTAATCCGCCAAAATAGGTACACACTGAAAAGCAAAAAGCTCATGTCTGATGGTCGTCCCCTAGTACAATACTAAAACGATAAATCGCCGATGGACAATGATATTGTGCGGAAATGGTAATCCCGCCCTCTTGTGGGATTTTAAATAATAACAGATACTAAAAGATTTTTTACAGTTGCATGACAGTTTTGCAAAAGGCAATAAAGCGTCGTATTATAATTATTGACGTGTAACAGTAAGAAATGAAATTTTTACCCTTATATGAAAGTTGTATTAGGACTGGACGGCATAGGACAGAATTGTATTGGTAATGTTATTAATGCATACTGTTTACAAATGACGTTCTAGCAGTTCAGGGATTGCTGTAGTTGTTAACCTGTGTTACTACACCAATACTTTAAATAATACTGGTTAATAAGAAAATTGTTATCCGTACAAACTAATTCTTAGCAGTACTGTTTTATTAGATCATTTCCCTCAGTGTAGTAGTTATTTTTTATTTTACAATGACAAATTGATTTTAATTACAAAACTGTTAGCCTAGATATTTGTCGAGACCGGCGTTAGGGGTCATCCATTAATTACGTCAGACGTAAAGGGGGAGGGAGGGGGTCCATAAAGTGTGACAAGACGTGTCAAGGGGGGAGGAGACATAAGCTTCGTGACGTCGCATTTAATCTAAAATATTAAAACAACTAAATAGGGCATAGGACCACGGGTGAAATGAACGTTATATTATAAGTATGTTATTTTGAAGTGTAAAATTGTTTGTTTGACTTTGGTAACATACACCGAAAGACCGATACCGCCTTTGAAAAAAGCCGACGTAAAGGGATTTATTGTTTCATTATTTGTTAGCAATGTTACCACGTCTACCGTTTAAGGATAGATCCATCGTTTTCGGCCTCGACCTACCGCCCTACCGTTTTTGAACCTGATTCTACCGTAATTTTTAATCTTAATAATATACAGTGACCCCTAAAAGGTCTGCACCATATGAGAAACTTTTTTTGAAATTTGAGTAAGGCCAAATTTGACTTTGGCATCAATTTTTGTTTGACCAAGAACCTTAAATGACATACATTAAGATAGTCACGTGATCCATGTTAGCTGTCAAAAGTTACATTTTTTAAGAAAATGTCCTAAAAATGTTATTATTTGTAAAAATTTCGAAAAAGTCATAGAAAAAAGTTGTGTGGTTCGTCATCGAGATTCCACTATTAAAGTTTTGTTCAAAAATTTTAACTTTTAATTTTTTATATATTTTTTTAGCATCATAGATTTGTTTAAATGTTTAACGTTTATTTCGTTATTATTAAGTTTAAACGCCATATTGCAACGTTTCTAAAGATGAGGTATACATTTTCTAAAGTTTACAGAGTTTTTATAGCACAAAAATAAATTTGTTAAAATTCCCTGAACGCAATTGGACTAAAGTACTACCGAGCTTATTATTAACCATATCAAATACAACAGTTAGAAAAGCATATCATCTATAGGATTTTAGAAGCTAACTAATAAAAAACTTTTTTTTATTAAAACTTTTATTTTTAAACTAAAACAGGAATAAAAAATCAAAAATTTAAAGCTTATTCTTAAAACAAAACAAAAAATTACATTTTAGTGTGCCGTCCTTCCCTTTCCATCCATTTCATTGTTTTTATTGAAAATCCTTTTGTAACATTTTTCAGGAATGTTGGTGGAATTTGGAGGCAAGCCTCTCCTATAGCATTTTCAAAGTGATCCACGTTTTGAAACGGCGTTTACGGTACGCTTTTTGTTTGAGATAGCCCCACAAAAAGAAATTCATGACAGTTAGGTCAGGTTTGCTAGGAATACTCAGAATATCTGCCAATCCATTTTCCTCTGAACAAATTGTCTAAAAAATTTCTGACCTCAACCGTGCTGTGAATTGTTGGTACCACAATATCAATCTTTCCGGCAGTGACATGTTATCAACAACGTTGGTTATCTCAGCCCTTAAAATGTTTAAATAAATTACTGCGTTTAAGTTTTTCTAAAAACATAGGGCCCAATCAATCTTACGTTAAAAATTCCACACCAGACATTTACTCTAAAAGAATATTGATTGCACTTTGCACTGAATTATGAAGCCAGGGTTTTCATGAGACCACCACCTACAATTTTGAGAACCTACTTGCTGTCCCGTTTCCCGTTTGACAACTTGTATTCAGTAAGCTGTTTTTCAAGCTTCTACTGTCGCAAAAGTTTAGGGAAAACAAAAAAAAACTTTGTTTTTATAATCCTTTGGAACATTAGTGTAATAGGAATTCTTACATGATGAATATTTACATGAGTACTTAACTCTGCCAAAGGAAGAAGCTGCTATGACTGCAGCCATGTTAGAGAAAATACAGAGATAGTAAGACGTCGGTATGGGGGCAAACTACAAAACGAATTTTTCCGACAACCAGAAAAAATATGATAAAAATATAAATTACATTGAATGTTCTGGAATTACACCTAGCCCGAAATATGTTTTAAATATGATTAAGAAAATAATACTTACCAAACTACAATATCTGATTTGTCTATTTACATCTACCATAAAAAAAAGTTTGATTACATCATTCTTTTTGACACAAAGACCACAAAACAGAAATGGTCAAATTCACTATTGCCAACTTTCATCATTTATTTATTATTACGAAACTGTTCACTTAAATAACCCATATAATAAATAAATAAATTATTAATATTAGTCTAGTCTTCGAAACATATTGGTATTGGAAATCCATTTGGCAGTGTATTATTTTTGAATGCTGAAAGTATATTTTGCTGATAGACTGACTTGCTGATCAAGCCTTTTATATAACTGCACTTTTGAATAACAAAAAACGAAAAAACTGTATATTTTAGAACAAACTACAGGTACAATTTAAAATACAAAAATACCTGGAAAAATGTTTGTTTACTAAACTATGTAACAGAATACCATGTTTGGCTATATTTTTCTTTAATACAAAAGAACACTTACCTGGAAAACTAATAAAGCCCCAATTTGCTTTTCTATGCCGATGAATTGTGATTAAAATCACACATAAAATAATGTTCATTTTTTCACGAAATTATAAAATGGCTGGCGGACAAGATAAAGACCAGACAACCGAGAATAAAATAACCTGATTGGTCTAATTTTGACGTATCTGTTGTCTGTCGAATGGAAGCAGCGCAGCGCCTCTATGGCAAGGTCGGTAAATAAATGTGACAAGTGGCAGCTGCGATAATCCGTATTTAAAGTTTCAGGGCCCTGCTGAGATTCCAGAAATGCGTTAACAGAAATGCTAAGGCGACAGTGGCAGCAACCGTTTCACATTGAAACTAATATTCGGCGGGAAGTTTAAAGTCAGAGAAGCGGATTAATGTCGTAATTTATTAAATATTTGCTATTTTGAAACCACTTTGTTGTTTTTAGTAACATTTTATTAGTTTGATAACCTTTTTTTTTTCAGTGAAGATAAAGCTAGTTTTAAATAATGTTACAGCTTTTTTTAAGAGTCTGCCATTGGGTAGGGACACGGGACCGTCACGTCGTTACGTTTTTATATATGTCAATTTTTAAGACCAATAGAAAACAAAACAAATTTTTAATGATTTCTGTAATAATGACTGACTTAACAGTACTCAAATACGATGATTGACAAATTTACCTGTGATTGTTTTAAGAGATTTAATTTACATTGGACAGAAAATGACCCATTACTTTATTTTGACCCATATACGGATCGAACTGAGAACCTCCTTTTGTGAAGTCGGTTAAAATAGTCGATCTTCATGACTTTATTTAGTTTTTTATAACTTTTTAGGTTTCCACTCACTTTAGCTAAGAAACTCTTACAATTGGACGATCCGAGAGAACTCATCTTTAGAACAAAACAAAATTTATTAAAAATTGGTGAATCCGTTTAAGAATAATGCGCGATCATATATAAAAAAAACATACGTACGAATCGAATTGAGAATCTCATCTTGTGAAGTCGATTAAAAATAGTCGATCTTCGTGACTTTTTTTTAATTTTTTATAATTTTTCAGGTTTTTACTGACTTTAGCTTAGAAACTCTACAACTGAATGATCCGGGAGAACTGATCTTTAAAAAAAAACAAAATTCATTGAAATCGGTGTGCCCGTTTAAGAATAATGCGCGGGAATATATAAAAACACACATGAATCGAATTGGGAACTAGTGATGTAAGGATACGTATCCAAAAATCCGTTGGATCCGAATATTAAAAGAATCCAGATTATCCGTAACCGGCCGAGAACTTGATTCGGAATCAAAATAAATTTACATCGGCTGGTTAATAATGCAAAGTGCAAAGAGAAAACGGAATCGGAATCGACTGTAAGCGAACAACACGGTCTGCGATTTGGCATATTTGATCTTATGCATTCTCTTTCTAATGACCTTTCCTAAAAAAAGATAGCATAGTTATCGGGGTAACGGGTATCATATGGGATGAGACCTATTGGTTAAACTAGGCCCGCCTCACCCGACGGTCCTATCCCTAACCTTCGACTTCGAATTAGTGTTGGGAATAATCGAATGAATTAAATAATCGAAATATTAGCTCTCGAATGATTTTAATAATCGAATGATCATTCGAAATAATCATTCGAATCAAAAAATATAGCAAATAAAACTACACAAAAATTATCTCTTGCATTTTTTTTGCTTGGATTGGCCGTTTTCGATAAAAACAAAAAAAATATAAAGTTATACATAATATTATTTATTAGTATAATTTGTTAAAAAAAACAAAAAAGTAAGAGATCCATGAAAACAAAAACACTTCTTTAAACAAATTAGCATGACTCCCATTTATGCATTAAAAATTGTAACCAAATTTCAACTTTATACTAATTTGCGTCCTCTATAGTTATTTAGGAAAAACCTTTTACAAAAATTCAACACCCTGTGTATTAAAAACAAAGTCTTTTAGGACCTATGGACCTATGTTTTGTCTTAAAATTAAGTAAGGAATAATACCCTCAAGTTTGGCCACATACTTTACTAACACCCTGTATATATCATAAAAACATTCAATAACACTATGCGTTGTCGAGAGATGAAATAATGCTCGATCGATATCGAAGGATCATTCGAAATAAACAATCATTCGAATGAAAAAAGCATCCCAGACCCAGACAATATTAAAAACATGCTATGCGTTGTCGAGAGATGGAATAATGCTCGAGCGATATCGAAGGATCATTCGAAATAAATAATCATTCGAATGAAAAACACATCCGAGACAATCGCATCGTAACGCAACGTCGAGTGCCGAGTCGGCGCGGCGGCGGCATCATTTCGTATTTCGTCTCGTCATTCGAAGCGGCGAAAGGCGATTATTATTATATTATAATCTCTCGGCTAAATCATTCGAATGATCGCTCTGACTTCTCGAGATATCTCCAGTGATTTGAATAATCGAATGATCGATTATTTTTCATTCGAGATGTCCCATCGCTACTTCGAATGATGTGATACTGCATCGACCTACCTAGCCGTGTATCCGGATAGAAAATGTTTTAGTGTTGCATGCATTCGTATACATGATCTGTAACCGCTTTCACGCGATACCTATTCGGATAATGGATACGGATATTAGCTGATTCCGATTCCGTATGATTCGGATATCTAAAGAATACGGATATTTACAACACTATTGGGAACCTCCTTTTGCGAAGTCGGTTAAAAATAGTCTATCGCCATGGCTTTTTTTTTAGTTTTTTGTGACTTTTTAGGTTTCCGTTCACTTTAGCTAAAAAACTCTTACAACGGGATCATTCGGGAGAACTCATCTTTAAAACAAAAATTCATTGAAATCAGTGACTCCGTTCAAGAAATATGCGCTAACATACATATATTTTTTTTTAACATACATAGGGATCGAAGTGAGAACCTCCGTTTGTGAAGTCGGTTAAACATGATCTGATTTATTCAAATATTGTGCATCAAATAAAATAAAGCCGAAGTAAAAATTACTTTTCAAATTTAAAAATGTTTAAATATTCTACATAATTCTAAAATCGGAAATTAAGCTATATAAAAAGTAGGTCTTACTGAATTGATTCCGAAGAGAAAAGACTATTGGCTTCCCGTCTATAAACTACTCAATTGAGATCGTTTGATTGAGGGGGAAAATAATGGGATGAAGTGGTAAAACACAAGCCAGGTGGCGTAGATTTGACTTCGGTTGTAAAACAAAAAGTAATTGATTATTCATCAATTGGGAACGAAAGAAAACGAGTCTCAACAGTTTGCCTTCCCTTTGTTCGCAGTGATAAATTAGGAATTTACTGGATCATTGCTTTTTGAAGTTTGTTTCGTTAGGCGGGTTAATTTCATGTTAAACTGTTTAAATTAACTTTGTTTTTAATTTAAAAATATACGGTAGGTATACGTTGTGGACGAAACTCCCAATTAACTCTTAAAAAATTGGTTTTGTTTTAACCGACTTCACAAGAGAAGGTTACTAATTCGACCCACATATATGATTTTTTTATGTACTTATGTTCACGCATAATTCTTGAACGGATTCAGCGATTTCAATGAATTTTTTTTCGACGAGTTCTTCCGAATGGTTCCATTTTAAGGGTTTTTTTGCTAAAGTAAGAGGAAACCTAAAAAATTATGAAAAACTAAAAAAAAAACTATTGAAATTCGACAAATTTTGTAGGTATACTTCGGAAGGGGGGCACTGATCTCAATAATTTTTTCTCCGCTGTGTTTAAGATTACGGCCCGATAGTTTTATTAGTATATATAAATAATAAAAGGGAGGGGGTGAGAGGGGATAAAACCGGAACGGCTGAGTATTTTTCGGAAAATGTTAACTGAGTCATTTTCGGGGTTATTATGGTCAGAAAATTCATTTTTTTTCTAGCAGATGTGAAGGAAATTATCGGGGGGGATAAAAAGGAGCAGTTCGAAATTTGTTCAAAAATGTTAACTAATATATCATTTTCGGAGTTATTGAGGTCAGCAAATCTAATTTTGGGGTACAGATGTTAAAAAAAATAACGGGGGGGGGGGGGGGGGGTAAAACCAGCTGGAAAATTCTCCAAAAATGTTAAATGTGTCATTTTCGAGGTTATTGAGGTCCGAAAATCTGATTTTGTCTAACTAAAGGTAAAAAAATAACGGGAAAAAGGGGAAGGGGGATAAAAACGAGCAATTGGCAATTTCTCGAAAAATGTTAACTAATATGTCATTTTCGGGGTTAATTGAGATCAGAAAAGCTAATTTTGTGCAACAAATGTATAAAAAATTTGCAGGGCGGAAGGGGCGAGAAAAAACAGGCCTGTGGTCAGATTTTGATTTCAGAGGGGGCGACTACATTTTTAGGGAGGGCAAACTTATGACGTAATATTTCCCTAGCAGACAAGACAATAATTTCAGTGATTTTATAGAGTGGGCAACTTGTTTTTCAGAGTGGGCGGCGCCCACTCTACCCCCCCCCCCCCCCCCCCTAGCTACGGGCCTGGAAGAAAATCTAATATTACATGGACACTGCAAATTTAAATAGGGATAGATAAGATGAAGAGGAGGAGGAGAATAGGTACAATAAAAAGAAAGATAAATTTTTCTAAATGAACCAACTTTACAAAAGGATAAGCACTGAAAAGTATAGAATATTTTTACGTATTTATAACTGTGGTTAATGGTAAACTTAATTTTATTCAAATTAAGGTAACTTGTACACCGAAGTTCTAAACTTTGAAATCGGCGCAATTTCACATTTAAGGATCCGTAATGATAATACATAAACAATTAATAAGGAGTTGCGCTTATTTTAATGTTTAGAACTTTTGTGTTCAAATTACTTAAAGTCGAACGCAATTTGGCTTACCATTAGGTTCAGTAATAAATAACTAAAAATATCACTATTTATTAACAATTTATTAATGTACTAATGTTCCTAATATACTTTAAGATTGTGTCGACTTCAAAGCTTAAAACTTCGGTGTACAAGTTACCCAAATTTGAACAAAATTAAGTATACCATTTTAAAATGTCTGTGCAGTTGGCCCCCCAAATGTAAAATTTATTCAAAATTAATTGAGATCTGAATTTCCTATGAAGAGTTCTAGAGTTCTTTTCACTTTTTATTAATAGTTCCCTTAAAATAAAAGTAAGATCACTGTTTTCAAAATGGGGTGCTAACTTCACGCAGCCCCCCATTGTTGCAAAAACAAAAGTTTGGCCACAGTGCTTAATAGTTCTAAAGGAGTTCTACAGTTCTTTGTGATTTTCGAGGCCAGAACTCTTACCCAAAAAATTCTCATACATGTTTTGTGTTTTTTGGGAGGGAAAAAATTCAACAACAAAATGTCATTATCTTTATGCAGAACTGTAGAACTATTGCAGAACTAACGGGAACTCGTGAGATTTAAACCAGAACTCTCGTTAAAAAATATTTCATGGGGTGCTAACTTCACACTTTTTTAACTATTAAAAATTTAAGTTGTAAACAAAAAAATACCATTCTAATTCTACAGAACTGTAGAACTATTGCAGCACTAACGGAAACTCATGAGTTTTAAGCCAGAACTCTTCTTAAAAAATTTTCATGGGGGGCCAACTTCACACTTTTTTAACTGTCAATAATTTAAGTTGGCGAACTAAAAAATACCATTCTAATTCTACAGAACTGTAGAACTATTGCAGCACTAACGCGAACTCATGAGTTTCAAACCAAATCTCTTCTTAAAAAAATTTCATGGGGGCCAACTTCACACTTTTTTAACGGTCAATAATTTAAGTTGTAAACAAAAAAATACCATTTTAATTCTACAGAACTGTAGAACTATTGCAGCACTAAGGGGAACTCATGAGTTTTAAACCAGAACTCTTCTGAAAAAGATTTTCATGGGGGGCCAACTTCACACTTTTTTAACTGTCCATAATTTAAGTTGTAAATTGAAAAATTTTTTAAGAAGAGCTTTGGTTTAAAACCCATGAGTTCCAGTTAGCGCTCCAATAGTTCTACAGTTCTGTAGAATTATAATGATATTTTTTTGTTTACAAATTACATTTTTAATTGTTAAAAAGTGTGAAGTTGGCCCCTCATGAAATATTTTTAACAAGCGTTCAGGTTTAGATCTCATGAGTTCCCGTTAGTGCTGCAATAGTTCTACAGTTCTGTAGAATTAGAATGGTATTTTTTGTTTACAACTTAAATTATTGACAGTTAAAAAAGTGTGAAGTTGGCCACCCATGAAAATTTTTTTAAGAAGACTTCAGGTTTAAAACTCATGAGTTCCCGTTAGTGCTGCAATAGTTCTACAGTTCTGTAGAATAAAAATGGTATTTTCTTGTTTACAACTTAAATTATTGACAGTTAAAAAAGTATGAAGTTGGCCCCCCATGAAAATTTTTTTAAGAAGAGGTCTGGTTTAAAACTCATGAGTTCAAATTAGTGCTGCAATAGTTCTACAGTTCTGTAGAATTAGAATGGTATTGTTTTGTTTACAACTTAAATTATTGACAGTTAAAAACGTGTGAAATTGTCCCCCTATGAAAATTTTGTTAAGAAGAGTTCTGGTTTAAATCTCGTGAGTTCCCGTTAGTGCTTCAATAGTTTTACAGTTCTGTAGAATTCTGTAGAATTAGAATTTGTTTACAACTTAAATTTTTGATAGTTAAAAAAGTGTGAAGTTGGCAGCTCATGAAATATTTTTTAACGAGAGTTCTGGTTTAAAAGTCATGAGTTCCCGTTAGTTCTGCAATAGTTCTACAGTTCTGCATAAAGATAATGACATTTTGTTGTTGAATTTTTTCCTTCCCAAAAAGCACAAAACATGTATTAAAATTTTTTGGGTAAGAGTTCTGGCCTCGAAAATCACGAAAAACTGTAGAACTCCTTTAGAACTATTAAGCACTGTGGCCAAAGTTTTGTTTTTGCAACAATGGGGGGCTGCGTGAAGATAGCACCCCATTTAGAAAACAGTGTTTTTACTTTTATTTTAACGGAACTATTAAAAAAGTGAAAATAACTCTAGAACTCTTCATAGGAAACTCAGAACTCCATTAATTTTTAATAAATTTTACATTTGGGGGGCCAACTTCACAGACATATTTTAAACACTCATTCTCATTCTTTTCAGTGCTTTTTTTTGTGAAGTTGGTTTATTTGTTGTATTATTAACGCTTTTGTCTGATCATTAATAATAGCAGAAGCAACTGGACAAGTTGATGTTACGAACAAAGCTCGCAGCGTACCTAGGCCCGAACACTGCCTGGGCAATGTCAGCATGGCTCAGATTTGTTTACGTTTGCTCCGGATCTCTTTCTGTCTTTTTTTACAAATCCTGGGCAATTCCGCCTAGGTTTGCTCAAGTTTGTTTGTTTATGTGAGCAAAGGCTCACTTAGATTTGCTCAGGATCTTTCTCTGCAAAGAAGACAGAAAGATACCCTAAAAATCCTAGTCCGTGCGCTATTGTTATGGCGTTCCGAGCAAACCTTCAAAGCATCCACCCCAGGTTTTTTGTAGGTTAGCTTAAGCCCTTTCTTTGTAAACCTAAGCAATGCACTGCACATTTGTTCTGGTTTGTTCAGCTTTGCACCGGAGTAAACCTATAAAAAGACAGCTGTGGATAAAGAGAGCCCAAATTTCCATACACTTGACACTGACGCACCATTTTTTAAAGTTTTCGAATTGCGAATAAAAAAATCCTTAAAATACCCCATGAAACACTGAAAATTTCACTGCATAGCAAATTCCGACTGCTATGCAACGTCGCATGAAAAAACTTACTATACCGCCACAACTGCTTCACTCATTGACCTTCAGCAAGAGGAGACGCAACCGTTCATTCATAACTAGCCTTCTGTTTGCTTCATATATTGTGCATGTGTAGTTAGCGTAATAGGTTTCTGGGTCATCTATATTTCACCAAGCGAACCTCTAAAATTACAGTTCCGGATAAAAATAATCCAACGCATCATCCACAAAGGTTATGGGTAAAGCCCTATCAGGAACATAAATCACGTAAAATATCACTACACACGTATGTTTCGACCTGCCTGGAACGTACACACACAAAATTGCTCCTTTCAGATCCATCAGATTTATTAATGAACCAGACGACGACTCGTGCCACTTTTACTCTAAATTTCGTCATCATACAACGTAAATAAATTACTAAAAATTTATTATGACGAAATAGTGATATATAGGAATATTTTATTAATCCTTACTCGTGTGCCTGTGGTATTTATGATTATAGAAAAGTATTAACCCACAGTAATTGCGATATTTTAGTAGTCTATCAATCTGCCTATATCATACATAACTAAAAGTCTAGCAACAGCCGTTCTCAAAAAGTAGATGAGGAACCAAATAATTCGCGGAGTTATAAATAACTTGGGATTCCCTGATTGCTTGAAAATGTAAACTAGTATGTGTAGACTACCTAATCGCAACCCGAGGGGGCTCTATAAGGTCGGTAATATCATCATTATCATGCCCTGAAAATTTCGTGTTTCTAGAGCATGTATTAAGGAAGATATCACACTCCATCGGACTGATGATGCAGAATAGACCGCCTTACGTAACCGTATCGCTACATACATACAAACACGTATATATATATACACGTATAAATACAATATATACGATTTCGCTGAAACCCTACTAAATTAAGCTTGTCGTCTTTCGATCGGCTAGGAACCATACATATATTAACATTGTCTTCCTGAAAGGGACCAGCTGGATCTTGATTGGTGGCGAGCCCTTCGGGCACGCCACTGACGTCTCAAAGAAAAAAAATTGTGCACACATATTATGAACATCGCTTCTCTCAATCGAGGAAGCCGTTCGCCTATTGTAAGTTGTCAACTTTACCCCTAATCGTTGTTATGGCAATCATCAAAATTGAAAATTTGCAAAAATATTTTTCATTGATTGACCGAAATTTCAACTCTACAATGTAGTAAATAACGGAGAAATCAACTTGATCGTCGTCATGACAACAAAAATTGAAATTATTTTCAAATAAAAAAGTAGTGTACTTCCTTCCCTTTCGATTGCCACCTCACTCGTTCCAATCGGAGAAGGGGTCCGCGAGTTATTAATTGTCAACTTTATCCTTAATCGTTGCTATGCCAACCACGGGAATCGATATTTACAGATATATTTTTAAATGATTGACCGAATTCTTCCCTGATATCAAATTTCAACTCTCCAACTCTATAAATAACGGAAATAACAAATAGTTCATCGTCACGACAACGAAATGTCAAAATTATTTTCACATAAAAAGTAGTGTACTTCCTAACATTTCGATCGTCACTTTACTTGTTTTAATCGGATAAATCGTTCGCGAGTTAAAAATGATCAACTTAATCGTTGCTATGGTAATCATCGGAATCAAAATTTATAAAAATATTTTTGAATGATTGGCCGAATTCTTCCGACCTGTGTTGTGTATCATACGAAATCGCGGAAATTTCGACTTTGATGTTTAATAACTCCGAAAGGCGACTGTATAACTAAATTTTTTATCAAAGCTAGACACACTATCCCTCTATTAACCCAGAAAATTTGATCGCTCCGCCTCTGACCGTTTTCGAGAAAAAAAATTGAAAAGCTGAAAATGTCAAAATGAGTTACGTTTTTGGTTCCAACAGTCTGGAGTTCGTGGAAACAAACAACGATGAGTTTAAGTTACTCGATGAACTTTATTGAAAGAACAACGCTGGCAACCAGAAACTAAACTAACTAAATAGTTACATCCTATTTATATGAAATAAAAATAGATTATTTACGATATAAAAGGTAAATTATGAAAATACCATACTCATCAAAGATAATTTACGGTATAAAACATAGTAAGTGTAATTTGATATGATAAAATACGAAAATAAAAGTGTAGGCACTATATCGAAATTTATCTTATATCCCACACCTCTTTAAAATCTCATATTACTCTTGCATCTATAGGGTGGCACAACATAACTTCTCCCGCCTGAGAGGGAGCCTAGGGTTGGATTGGTTGGCTCGGCTGACTGTCATTTGGTTGAAGTGAAGAAGTTCTTTCTTCTTGAATGTTGACATCAGTGGGAAAGGGTAGCACGAACGGTAGTAGCATGACATGCTGACATAACATAGGCCACAGATGAGTACATATCAGGATAAGCAACCAGGTAGGTAGATGGGCAATTTCTTCCTTATTGGATGGTAGAATTAGTTCATGTTGTGAGCTAATTTTGTTGGTTAAAAGTTAGATAGCGTCTAGGTCTATATTCTTCAATTTCATTTTTGAAGAATATTCTGGTATCATTGACAGATTTAATGAAGGAAGTTGGATCAGTTTCGCATTAGGAACTGTTGTCTCTAGATGATAAAACTTTTCCTTATTTATCTGAATATTAGATTTTTCAGATATTCTAATAAGGTAGCTGCCAGGTCTTATTTCATGGTGGGTTTCCACAGCACAAGTTTCAGTCACTATTATATCTCTCGAAGTAGTAAATAAAATATTTTCAGGTGTAACTTGGTTGATAACAGTGTCTTCTAGGTGGACAGCCAGGGCAGTACAATTGTTTGGTTCATTGTAGAGTATAATGTTGACCATACAATCATCTTGGGTTTGAAGGTGGTTGTTGCAGTAAAAGGTATTTTCTATTTATTCACAAAGTTCTGGTCCATACTGATACTGACCATTTTTCTCGTTAAGGTATATGGTATCGTATGGTTTGGAAGAAAGTATAATTTTATTTTGGGTAAAATATGTGGTAAAGTTATCTGGTTTCAATACAGGAAAATGGATAAGAAAAATTATTTTCTCATTTTTATAAATAGGTTGAATACATAAATATTCGTAATAACTAAAATGATTTAAAAAGTTAACTAATTGACTTTTAGAATAGAGTAGACTCATTTTCTTTATTATGAATTGTAAATTATCAATTGTAAGAAAAACGGGATGTATTTTATGTAGATTAACAAAAATAATAGCATTGATAATAATTTGTGTTATTTTAATAGTTAATACGTTTAATGAATTTATTATTAGTCCTAAGGCGTTTATTTCGTTTATATTTTCTTGTAAGTTATAGTAGTTCTCTATTTTCGATTATACTAGTTTTTAATTGTGAAAAACTTTTGTTTGAGCTAAGTATAATCTCTTTAGCAAGATGAATTTCGTCATTAATTTTATCTTGAAGAAGATTATCATTTTTACGCAAAAATTCTAAAATTGTATTTATTCCTTCACCATCTTCATTATCGAGGGTGCCAAATAGTCATTTAGAAACTTTACCACCTAACTTAATTAGTTCCCGTTTTTGTCTTAAAGTAGGAGTAATAATTCTTAATAGATGATCATTATTGTCCAATAATGAATATGCCTGAATAATGAATTTTGAAGACTGATCGCTACAGTTTTTTCTGTTAGCAATAAATGGTACTTGTTCTTTAAGATAATTTTGCATTACTTGCAAGTCTCTATAATTTAGGTATATAACATTAGTTAATTTTTGTATTGAACCAAAAGAAAAAGTTATTAATAGGAGTAATGAGAAAAAGGATATTAAGCCCATTTCTGAATTATGTTTTGAATATTTAGTTGTATCTGTCTTTATTTTATTTTTGTTTGAGCTACAGGAATCACTTTTATGAATTTGGGTGCTAGTTTATCTCTGGTTTCTTGTTTATGATAAATTTGATCATCTTTAGAAATTGTCATAGGTGTATCTCGTTTTTCATTAGCTTTCTGTCAGTTTCGCTCTTTTTTCTCACTGAAATCTTCCTTGAGTTGTTTATAAGTATCTGTCATTTTATGTTTATAATCTTCAACATATTTTGATATTATATCACTTTCTTGAATATCAAATGGGTTTTTTGAGGTAAAATATCCTGATACTACTTCAAAAGGAGTGAAGTTTGTACTTGAGTGAATGGAGTTATTATAATGTAGTAAAGCATATTTTACTAAGGTATTTAATGAGTCTTTTGGACTTTGTTGCATTTGTGTACGAATTCTTTCTAATAAAGTTGAGTGAAAGCGTTCAACGTAGCTATTTGAATTTGGATTTTTAGGTGTAGTAAAATGTACATTTATTTTGTGTAATTTATAGAAATTTTGGAAAGTTTGACTACTAAATTCTGTTCCATTATCGCAGACAATAGTATTTGGAATTCCATAATGTGATATAAATATTAATAAAGCATCCAGTATATTGGCAGGATTTATGCCTTCTATTGGATATGCTTGGTCGAATTTAGAAAAGGTATCTATAACAGTGAGGAATTTTTCTTTCGAAATAGATAAAGTATCTAAATGAATTCTTCCAAATGATTTACTTGTAATGAGAATAGGTTGAAATTCAAATTGGTTAGGTGTTCTTTCATATTTTGCTTTTTGGCAAATTACACAATTATTGATAAAGTCTTTGTTAAGATTTGGCCAATAATAATTTTTTTTCAAGGAATCAGTTGAAGTTGTTATACCACGATGACCAGTTTATTTTATCTAACCTGTCATTTTCTTTTATAACATCTGTTAATTTACTAGTACAAATTAATCCGGAATTAAGAGTTTCAATTTTTTCTTGCATAATTTTAATAAAATATTGCTCGTATCTTTATTTGGAAAAAATAAATAATATTGTTTAGCGTTAACTAAATTAATTAGAAACTCTTGTAAATCATCATCTATATTTTTTTTCTTAAATTTATGTAATATCTATTATTTTCAAAAACTTTTTCTTTTATACATAATGGAACTGGAGAGGCTTCGGAAATTTTTATTACCATTTGATGCTTATAGTAATTTAATGGTTTTTCTGCATACGGAAGTCCTAACAATGGTGCTTTATTCGCTGAATGAACTGTAGTTGTATGATGATTTTCTTGTTCCGTGAATTCATGAATTACTCCATCTGAGTCTCCAATTTCATTTATTAGAGAACAATTCTCTAGATCTTCTGTATTTTGTGGAATTCTTGACAACGCATCTGCTACTACGTTTTCTTTTCCTTTCACGTAATCTACTTCATAATCGTATTCACTTAAATGGAGTTTCCATCGTACTAATTTTGAGTTAGGCTCCTTTAAATTATATAGCCATTTAATTGGTTTATGATCTGTATTAATTTTTAAATGTTGACAAAATAAATATGGCCTAAAATATTTAACTGATCAAAGAATTACGAGTACTTCTTTTTCGATCACTGAGAGATTTACTTCAGTTGGATTTAAAGTACGGCTAGCATAACAAATTGTTTAACCATCTTGGCTTAGTACAGCGCCTACTGCATATTTACTTGCATCAGTAGTTAAGGTAAACACTTTTGAGAAGTCTGGATGTAATAAAATTGGATCATTGCATAAAAGTGTCTTACATGTTTCAAAGGCATTCACAAACTCTTTAGTAGTTTCTACTTTCTTTCGTTTTCTTAAGCAACTAGTTAAAAGTTTAATAATTTTAGCTAGGTTATCAATACATTTTCTATAGTAACCGATCATTCCTAGAAAACTTTTAATTTCCTTATGAGTTTTTGGTAATGGGTAATCAACAATAACTTGTATTTTTTTTGGATTTGCTTATATACATTTTGTAGTTATAGACCGCGAAGCGGTATATATACCCCCCCCCCCCCGACAGTGAACTTTGTTGGTTGTCCATTCCATAAAAAATTCAGTTATACAGGGTGTCGCGTTTCGGAGTTATTAAACGTCACAGTCGAAATTTCCGCGACTTCGTATGGGACACGATACAGGTCGCAAAACTGAATTAGATCGATTTAAATTTTCGGAGGTCGTAGAGGACCGGAGGCTTCCGAACCCTATTGAAATTGGCGATATTCGGAAAATGGGAAGTCATACTTTTGAATTTTTTTATGTCGAAAAATGTCATTTGCAGACCCCTCTTTGGCGCTTAATAACTCGAAGCCGGAACTTCGGACAGAAAAACGGATTTGAACATAAAACTAAAGAATCTCAAATACTTTCTTTTTGCAATACTATACCTAAAACGACTGGAAATTGGAAAAATTTGGGAAAAAGTGGAAATTACGATTTTTCATGCAAATTTTTGACGGTTTTTAATTTTTTCGGGGTCAAAATGGATCCAAATCGAAATCCCATATACCTTATCGGAAAGAGCTCGCCGAACTACGATATAAGCATGTTTTTTGGTTCCTTCATTATTAATAGGAAAGGAACAATCGATAATTAAATTTCGGTTTTTAACCATTTTTTTTCATGACATCTCTACATTCGAATCACTTACATCTTTTCCTATTGAACTTTTTCAAAACTTTTTCGATGCTATCCCGTGGGGATATTATCAGGCTTTAAAATGAATCCCGAATGGGTGATCCAGGACCGGATTTAGGGGGTAAAACACATTTTTTTTGTTTTTTTCCGTCAAAATTCTTCTTTAAAAGGCATTATTCTATATTATTTCTCAGTTCTTACAGTTCTTTTTCGGTTTATTTTCTTCCCTCATCATCTGAGAACACTCTACACTAATTAAAATTGCATATTTCTTCGTTAAAGTTATAAATAAATAGTTTTTTTTGCATCGGTGCAGCCAAAATTTTAAAAAGTACATATTTAAAATGCCTTGCCTTGGAAAGACAAATGAAACGGACTCTCTTTACATCGAAATTAAAATATGACCTGTTAAAATGACATGAAAATACCAGTTTTTGTTGCAATATTGGAAGGTTCCTGGACCGATTTCGGCTTGGAATTTACACGGAATCGGTTAAGTGGACATTATATTTTTAATTCCATACATTTCATTGGATGATTTAAGCATTAAATACCAATTTTATTGATTTTACCGAGACCCTGCAAATGCATTTTTAAATCAGTTTTATACGGAGAAATGTATTAAAACATGAAGTGTCAAAATGTCGCCAAAATGCCAGGTTTTCTTGCAAGAATTTTAGGGAGTCTGGACCGTTTCGCGCTTGAAAAATACCGGCCAACGCTTCTAAAGACCTTCGAGTGTCGATTCCGGAACATATAATTTGAAGAAGTACGCATTAAATACCATATTTAACGATTTTTCGATAACGCTGCAAAGCATCATAGAAAGGTATTATTCCATTAGGTAGTATACATCACAAATGACGGGTCTGATTTAAATTTTGCTTAGATTTGTTGTTAATTGAGAACGGCTTATTCGATTGAAAAGAGTGATGTGGCAATCGAAAGGGGAGGAAGTAAGCTATTTTCTTATTTGAAAATAATTTCGACATTTCGTTGGCATGACGACGAAAAATTTGCTATTTCTGATATTTATTGAGTTGGAGAGTTGAAATTTGATATATGGGAAGAATTCGGTCAATCATTCAAAATTATATGTGTAAATTTTGATTCGCATGGTTTCCATAGCAACGATTAAGGATAAAGTTGACAATTTATAACTCACGCACGGCCGATCTGATTGAAACGAGTGAGGTGGCAATCGAAAGGGAACGAAGTAAGCTCCTTTTTTATGTGAAAATAATTTTGACATTTCGTTGCCGCGACGATGACCAGTTTGCTATTTCCATTATTTATTGAGTTGGAGAGTTGAAATTTAATATCTGGGTAGAATTCGGTAAATCATTCAAAATTATTTTTATAAATTTTGATTCCAATGATTACCATACCAACGATTGAGTATAAAGTTGATCATTTTTGACTCGCGAACGGTTTATCCGATTGAAACGAGTAAAGTGACGATCGAAATGTTGGTAAGTACACTACTTTTTTATGTGAAAATAATTTTGACATTTCGTTGCCGTAACGATGAACAATTTGCCATTTTCGTTATTTATTGAGTTGGAGAGTTGAAATCAACTGATATCTGGGAAGAATTCGGTCAATCATTCAAAAATATATCTGGAAAAATCGATTCCCATGGTTAAGGATAAAGTTGACAATTTATAACTCGCAGACGCCTTCTGCGATTGGAACGAGTGAGGTGGCTATCGAAAGGGATGGAAGGAATTTTATTTGAAAATAATTTCGATTTTTGGTAGTCATGACGACGATCAATTTGATTTCTCCGTTATTTACTGAGTTGCATAGTTGAAATTTCGCATCTGCAAAATAAGTTATATCTCTTTTCCCGAGAAATAAAAATAACAACAACTCTTCATATTTATCAGGATCCCTTGGACAAAAGAGACAAAAGAAAGATAATTTGATACAATATCGACGAGCGAAATTATTCGTCCACTTCCAAAAAAAAATTAAAGATGTACATAGAATGTATTTTATGTTCTTATACTGATAAAAACTCCTAAATATAGATTCTAAATTATTTTTAATAGCAGTTTGAGACTCCGTGGTCCAAAGAATACAGCAAATTTTCAAAATTTGTCGCAAATCATAAGGAGTGCCTCAAGACATCAGACATTTGATAATAAAATTATATCAAGAAGGAAAATATCAAAGAAACATAAGAAAACGTGTTGGAGGAAGCCGGTCAGCAGTTGAATATATTATAAAAAAATATGAAACAATCCAAACAACAAAAACCTTGTCAGGGAGAGGAAGAACAAGTATTGACTTTTCGAGAGAAACAAGAAATACTAAGATACAGCGAAAAGTTAAGCCAGTGATCACACAAAGGATATCCATGTAACAATAATAAGAAATTGTTTTTAGAAGCCAGGGTATACAGGCACTATATATATACAGGGTGTAACTAAATAAGTGTAAAACATTTAAGGGGGTGATTCCTCATCGAAAAAAGATAGGATCTTTCATATAAAGAAACTTTATTGGAGCATCCCTTATTAAGATACAGCCCCTTAAAGGGGGTACATAAAATTTGTTCAACAATTTTTTTCACAAGCACTAAAAAGTTGCAATATTGAAATTAACCTGACATTTTCTACTACCAAAGAGACACTTAGCCAGTGATTTATTTGGTTTACCCCATGGTTGGAAGGGGTGGAAAACGCAACCCCTAAAATTTATTTCCAATGCAACTTTTTGTCTTAGTATTTGTTTACCATTTAAAAATTTATTTCCGATAGCCTGTTTCATTCTAAACAAAAAATGTCTCTTTAATTTTTTGCCCAAAATAAACCAGTTCGCAGCAAAAAATTATTTTACGATCAAGATACATATCGCCATGAAACGAAAATACGAAACTAATTTATCTAGTAGGTATCAAGCTGTCAGTTTGTAAATTTTTGAAATTGAAGTAATACTAATTGTGTATTGTTGTTCTGTTCTTAATTTGTTACTGTAATAATTCACTTGTTATTAAAATGGCATACACAAATGAGGAAATGACTGATATGCATTACGTTTACGGTCTGTCGCAGGGGAATGGGTTAGAAGCTTCTAGAAGATATGCTGAAATGTATCCTCAACGGCAGCATCCTTCACATAGAATATTTGCCCGACTTCATCAACGATTACGAGAATATGGTTCATTCGACAAAAGAACGCAGGATTGTGGTCGCCATCGAGAAGTAAGAACACCACAGCTTGAGGAGGCAGTACTTAATTTGATTGAAGAACAACCTACTACCAGTACTAGAAAGATTGCTTTCCAGCTAAATGTTGATCATATGACGGTATTTCGAATTTTAAAGGAACAACTCTTATACCCTTACCATCTGCAACGAGTACAGGCACTGTTACCGCGAGACTCTCCGAACCGTCTTGAATTTTGCAATTGGATGCTGGAAATGATTAGAAGAAATCGTGACTTTCTGAAGACGATCGAATTCACAGACGAATGTAATTTTTCTCGGCACAAGATTATTAATTTTCATAATTACCACATATGGGCTGATGAAAACCCTCACGCTATTGTCGAAACTAACCATCAAGAACAGTTTTCTCTTAACGTGTGGGCCGGAGTTATTGGGGATTATTTAATTGGGCTTCATTTTCTACCTCCTCAATTAAATGGTGAGGCATACGTTCAATTTTTAAGAGAAGTGCATCCCGTACTGCTGGAGGAAGTTCCTTTGGGCGTTAGAAGGGATATGTATTTTATGCATGATGGGGCTCCCGCCCATGTTAGTCAAGTAGCACGTCAGCATTTAACTGAGACATATGCAAATTAGTGGATAGGTCGAGGAGGACCACAGAATTGGCCCGCTCGATCCCCGGATCTCAATCCTCTCGATTTCTCTACTTGGGGCCATTTACAGCATTTGGTTTATCGTACTCCTGTTCGCGATGTATAGGACTTAAGAAACCGCATCATCGATGCGTGCAGGGTAATAAGAGATACTCCAGGAATATTTCAGCGAATACGTGGCTCAATGCGCCGACGTCTAGACGCATGCGTAATGTCTGAAGGTAGACATATTGAACATTTAATATGATTTATAAATGTTGTATGTTTTGTTATTAATAAATTAGTTTTGTTTGTTCCCCTTTAATCATTTAATGCAGGTAGTAACTACAAAATAACAATAAACCCAGTTCGCATTTATGACGATGTATCTCTGTAGTTGTTCGTAAAATAATTTTTTGCTGCGAACTGGTTTATTTTGGGCAAAAAATTAAAGAGACATATTTTGTTTAGAATGAAACAGGCTATCGGAAATAAATTTTTAAATGGTAAACAAATAATGAGACAAAAAGTTGCATTGGAAATAAATTTTAGGGGTTGCGCTTTCCACCCCTTCCAACCATGGGGTAAACCAAATAAATCACTGGCTAAGTGTCTTCTTGGTAGTAGAAAATGTCAGGTTAATTTCAATATTGTAACTTTTTTAGTGCTTGTGAAAAAAATTGTTAAACAAATTTTATGTACCCCTTTTAAGGGACTGTATCTTAATAAGGGATGCTCCAATAAAGTTTCTTTATATGAAAGATCCTATCTTTTTTTCGATGAGCAATCACCCCCTTAAATGTTTTACACTTATTTAGTTACACCCTATATATATATATATATATATATATATATATATATATATATATATATATATATATATATATACAGGGTGGTGCAACCAAGATGGGGTGGACGATTGTGAGTAAACGGTGAGGAATTTCGAAAAATTTTTTTTTGTATATTATGGATAGTCAAACCCGCTATGTTTTAAAATTATAGCCATAATACAGGGTGGTCCGAAAAACTCGTGGCGAACCAAACTTGTGTTTTTTTAAATGGGACACCCTGTATATAATTGTTCCCATTGATTCTCCTGTTCATTACGATCATTTTGATATAAGGTTTATTGGGTCTAAAACTTATAGTAAGGGAATGGGACGCGGTTAAAGTTTAAAAAATGCTCACAGTTCGGCCATTTTAAAAAAAAAATTGAAACAGGTATGGAAAAACCAAATATTCCATAAAACGTTACATATCCTTGAATACATTAATCGCTTGCAATTTGTTTCAAATTATTCACTGTTATACAGGGTGGTCAAGTTTTGCAAATACGCCCTGGACTCATTTTTTTTAAATGGAACACCCTGTATATTTTATTTTCATCTTAAAGATAACATTGCTAGCTTTCAAAAAATACCATACATGATGCCTTTCTGACCAACAGTTTTTTAGTAAACTAGCCGTGAAACCAAGGATTCTTCATTCTAATACGATTATACTGAATTTACGTTGTTTATTATTAAATATCCAATATTAGGAGGCCATGACACTATCATAAATGAAACAGGATTGACGAACTTGCCAAAGCTACTGCCGTACAATCCATTATTTACAAGTTAAGTGTAGGTGGCCCAATAATTATGAGGTAAGAAGACTGAGACCCGAAACTTTTACATGTTTATTAGAGATATTTCAAAAAACAGAAAATATTGTTTTTAGGAAATGTAAAGTAATTAATAAACCAGTTATAAACAAATTTTTTGAGAAACGAGTTGCCAGTATTGGTTTAAGATTTACGTTTAATGGTAAGGGGATCCTTATGGTTTGAACATAATGGAGCGCCTCCGCATTGCCATAGGAATGTAAGATATTTTGTCGATAAATTGGAAGACAGTGGTCAGCCAGACCACCCGACTTAACACCACTAGATTTTTTCTATGGGGGCATGTTAAAGAAGAAGTCTATAAAGAGGTTCCAACCACTGTGGAAGATATGAAGACGAGAATAAGAAACAGTTTTCGCAACGTTTCAGAACAGACTTTGAGAAAAGTGAAACTTTCATTTATGGATAGACTCGAAATGTGCCTTCAGCAAGATTGTGGTTTAGTTGAACCCCTTATATGAGCATTGTTAATTGTTTATATTAAATTAGGTTTACAAGTAAGTACATACCGAAGTAATTTTAAAAGATGTTCTGTTTTTGCTTAATTAATTTTTTTAAACTATTAATAATACTGATAACTGATTATCTTTGTTTATAACTGGTTTATTAATTACTTTACATTTCCTAAAAACAATATTTTCTGTTTTTTGAAATATCTCTAATAAACATGTAAAAGTTTCGGGTCTCAGTCTTCTTACCTCATAATTATTGGGCCACCTACACTTAACTTGTAAATAATGGATTGTGCGGCAGTAGCTTTGACAAGTTCGTCAATCCTGTTTCATTTATGATAGTGTCATGGCCCCCTAATATTAGATATTTAATAATAAACAACGTAAATTCAGTATAATCGTATTAGAATGAAGAAACCTTGGTTTCACGGCTGGTTTACTAAAAAACTGTTGGTCAGAAAGGCATCATGTATGGTATTTTTTGAAAGCTAGCAATGTTATCTTTAAGATGAAAATAAAATATACAGGGTGTTCCATTTAAAAAAAATGAGTCCAGGGCGTATTTGCAAAAGTTGACCACCCTGTATAACAGTGAATAATTTTAAACAAATTGCAAGCGATTAATGTATTCAAGGATATGTAACGCTTTATGGAATATTTGGTTATTCCATACCTGTTTCAAATTTTTTTTAAAAATGGCCGAACTTTGAGCATTTTTTCAACTTTAACCGCGTCCCATTCCCTTACTATAAGTTTTAGACCCAATAAACCCTATATCAAAATGATCGTAACGAACAGGAGAATCAATTGGAACAATTATATACAGGGTGTCTCATTTAAAAAAACACAAGTTTGGTTCGCCACGAGTTTTTTGGACCACCCTGTATTATGGCTATAATTTTAAAACATAGCGGGTTTGACTATCTATAATATCCAAAAAAAAAAATTTCGAAATTCCTCACCGTTTACTCACAATCGTCCACCCCATCTTGGTTGCACCACCCTGTATATATATATATATATAAATATATATATATATATATATATATATATATATATATATATATATATATATATATATATATATATATATATATATATATATATATATATACAGGGTGTTATGAAATTCACTGCATATATTGAAACCAGTAAATCCTGACTTCAATTCAGATTGGTGAAAAATAGTCATAAATGGCGCTTCGCGATAATAAGCCAGGTATCGCCCCTCAAAAAAATTTGTTTAATCACTGCACGCCACTGGTAATAAAACACATGGCCATATAAAGAACAGTTAGCTAGGTGCCGTGTTGCCAGGTCTTTTAACAATATTTCGGGTCTTGAGCAATATACGACCCCTCGAATTTTCAACAAATACAAATTTTAATAGCTTGTCAGGCCTCCGGTCGAAACGATAACGACTCGTTTGTGCACTTTATTAACACCGATGAAATGTAAACAAACTTATTTCCTTCTCTTCAAAATATTTTTGGGTCAAAAGACTGTATATTTGATAGTAATCTGATGAGAAACTGTGAGGTAAATAGTTGTTATTAAACCCCATGGGCAAATAAACATAGTTAAGTGAAGTTTTACAACCTATAAACAATTTTTTTTTTGGTAAAATATGGTTTATCCGACAATTTTTTTGCTTTAATGTGTTTCTTTTGAGGTAAGCTTTTTAAAAAATCCAAAAATGTTATGAAATTCGTCGTATATTCCTCTAGAACCCAATATTTCTATGTAACAAGTTTCAAGAACTAATATTTTTATTACATTACCTTTAAATAAAGAAATCCTAGTAACTCTCCTACTTTATTCTCACTTTCACAAAGTTAAAATACTACCTATAACACAAATTTAATAAAACACTCTAGAGAACAGCTGTTTAAAACAACAAATAACTTCAACTAACTACCAAGGAATTAGTGTTTTTCTAATTTAAAATAACCACGCGCGAACGATATTTTGTTAATATTAAATGGCTTTAACTTTTGTTAATATTTAACAGCTTTAACTTTAACACAAGAATAATGTACACACGATATTATTAAACTCTTCAAAATACATCTTTCGCTTGGATTAAACAGCTGCAACTGACGTACGATATCGATTTCTGCCGGCCACTGCATTTACCAATCAGATAGGGGCTTACTCTGCGGTATGGAGTCAACAACCCTTCAGCCTGGCTTCGGCGGCCACATAATATCTCACCGTCGAAAGATATCTAATATTATTATGTATTTAAATAAAATATTTTTTTACCAAATTTCCTTCTGTAATCAAAGATTTCGGTTAGAATTGTATAATACTGTGTAGTTGTGTTCAATTAGTGTGATAGTAAATTATGTGAAACCATATTTGCGACTATCGTCTGTAAATGTGTTAAAATTAGTGGGATACGTTTTAATTTCTACAGTTTAAGCTAGTAGGAATAATTCTTATCGCATTATTAACGAAACAGGTAATTCATAATTGTTTGTGTTACCTACCGTATAACATTGAATATTTTATTCTGCTTACAATATCAACCTAATTTCACGAGTGCATATTTTCCCATATTAAGTAAATTGCTGTTAAATTAAAATAGACATTTTTGGTAAAATATATGGGTGGAATTAAAAATTGGATTATTTTCGGTTTTCACTACAATTGATAAAATGAGATTTCACGATAATAGTTAAGTTTGGCAACACCCTGGCTTGATCATTTGTTTTTCTTCATAATATTTGAAGGTATGACGTCAGACTCTTTAGAAGCGTCGGATACGGGGGTGGTTTAGGGTATTTTTTAAAATAAAAAAAAATGCGATTTGAGGGGAAAAAAGTATTGGGTATGTCTGTAGACTACCCCAGGAGTCACTCATTCAAATATATGCAGTGAATTTCATAACACCCTGTATATATATATATATATATATATATATATATATATATATATATATATATATATATATATATATATATATATATATATATATATATATATATATATATATATACATACCCAATGCATGATACGAAGCCCAGCACATACTGCAGGTGAGGGGCAGCCCACTCTAAAATGGCGACTACGGCTGTATATTCAAGAAATTTATGTTTTAACGTTAAATAAAATGTTTACCTGTGTTAGTATAATAGGTTTATATGAGATGCATTTCTTTTTAGATATCTTGGATGTTACGAGTCCCGCTAAAATGTACGGGTATTAGGAAGCCCAAAAGTATATACCGTATATAACGCCCCACTTTTAAGAAGCCTGCGGCGTTGCCACAGCATTTTTTCACGTTCTATCGATTTTTGCATATGTTTTAAATGTCTTTAGGATGCTCTTTGATACATTTCCGATTATACGAAGCCCACACATTTTATAATACAAAATATTTGACGATATATCCGTTTGTTGTGTATACTTACTACGTAACAGTCTGGACGTTGTCGTGCCCGGATTGGCTGGGATGGCCTGGGGATGGCCGGCACCCTGTCGCGTGGCAGATAACCAATGAGGCGGGCCGTGCCACGCGCTAACGGAAATAAGTGACTCGGTCTTTACTTTCGACAAGATGTAAATTATGTCAGTGGTATAAAACCTGATCCAGAGGGAATAGGGAAAAGCTAGTTCTTTATTTAAATCTAGGTGGTTTTTTCCCCATTTTTCCACTTAAAACAAACGAGCAATAACTTAATTAACTAAAATAATAGAAACCAAACAATTTTAAGCTATGCAACGCAGTTCTCTTATACCTTGAATGGACTCCTGGAACAATGGTTACATAATCATTCTGCAGTCATTCTGGTCTCCCCTAGAGGCAACATCAGTTCTCAGTTCCACTGGACTATTCGTGGGTAGGGACGGTCACGCAACAAGCCCACGAAAACTTTTGAACATACATATGTTCATGTGTAGTATATTGCATGTTGTATTGTATACACATGTAATGACAGGGACAAAGTGACATATTATTAAGATTATTTCACTCATGCGTTAAAAGTCCCGTAAGATGAGTAAAGTTTTTTAAAATTACAGCGATAATTTTTTGACGTTACGTCAATTAAAAAAAATTACACCGATAATTTTTTCCTGTCATTTTCTTGGTTGTTATATTAATTTCGATACAAACAAATGGCTTGCAATTGTTATAAACCCGTAGTTACTGTTAGCAACCGTCGGCATGATTTGTAAATTAGTTGTTTGTATCAACATTTTAAAGGTTTTTCGAAAAATTTCGTAAAAATGAATCGTTTGGGAACTGCTACAGAAGAAGAAATTAACAAAAAGCCATCAAAATGTTACTCACAACTACCACGGCTGTAATTTCTATTATACAATAAATAATAAATAAATTTTAGTTTAATTTAAAAGTAAGGTTTCTTGTTTAAATTGTTTAATAAATATTCAATTCATATTTTTTGTGTTTTCATTCGTGAAATAATCCCTAAATACCACTCGAGCATTTTGTGATTTATTCGTGAAATAATCCCCTAAATACCACTCGAGCTTTAAAATTACTGATAATTTTTCACTCTTACGCGTTTTCTTTGCAAATTTCACTCGTCCTGCGGACTCGTGAAATTATAGAAAACACGCAATCGTGAAAAATTAGCGGTAATTTTTAAGCTCTCGTGGTATTATCCCCGATAATAAATAAATTTGAAAGTAAAGTAGTTCAAATATGTCAGGGATTATATGTACGTACAAAAAGATTTAAGAGAAAACGAGAGAGAGAGAGAGAGAGAGAGAGAGAGAGAGAGAGAGAGAGAGAGATGCATATATCGAATTTGTATTGGGGTCAGTGGTTGACCTATTTGTATCAAGTGTGATACATGGTTGCATTCGCGAGTTAGACAGCTTTTAACAAATATGCAATAATCGCTGTTGTGTACTTAAAATTCTTTTGATGATGATATATTCACCTGAAAGGTCTTGAGAAAATGCTCTTAGAATGTACAATTTATTTTTTGGTATTAGCTCTGTTCGCAGAAGAATCACAAACCAGTCAGAGCCAATGAAATTACTGGAAACCAGTTGGCAAACTGTCATGTTACCAAATAACTGAAACTTGATTGGTGCTGATCGGTTTGTGATTGCTCTACGAACAGAGCTATTAGCAAAATAAGTTCACTAAATAATAAATCCCTATTCAATAATTTTCAATTATTGCGAGTTTCTAGCTGGATCTCATAATTTTCTAAAATTTACCATTTAACCACATCTCTGCATTAAAAGCAATAAAGATCCACAGAGGTAAGAATATTTATTTGTGTGGAGATCCCAATGGTGATCGAATTTGGGACATACAGGTTCCTGCAGCTCACCTCCCGGCTCCTGTAGATCAGTTATCAATTACCTCTCTAATAAGTTTTGCATGCTCCTTTTGTCTAGATGTCGTCGTTCCGGATAACGCTGTGCGTAAACTCGACCTGCCAAAAAAAATCAGTTCGTTTCGCATTCCCTAATATGAAAATCATATCTATGACCTCTACTCGGTTGTACTCCATGACAAAAAATAATACTTGAATGTAAACAGCTTAAATAATTAATAACAGTGTTTCAAACTTTTGCATTACTAAACTCAAAATATGATTTTGCCACTTTAATAAACTTTAATGTCAATAAATTGTTTTTCAAAGCCACCTTCGATTTTTATTCATTAAAATTGCTATTGCAATAAATAAGAAAATGAGTTTTCGGCGAATAACTTTTAATGTGTTAGGAATTGCGACAGGGTTGTAATTAGAAAAATGTTTGATTTTTTTATTCCGCATCGAATGACATAAAATTATACAGGGACTCCAATTGAAAATAAGAAAAATAAAGTGCTTTAAAATTTGAAAAAGTTTGACACTAAATTTTGAACACCCTGTATATTTCGATTTAATCAAACTTGGGTAACGAGACCGCCAGACCTCACTATTAATGTTTAAAACCAGTGGTGCAAAACTGATTTTTTTTGTTTTTACTTTTTTTCGCTCATATCCCCGAACCGATTTCAATAAAACTTTAGGGGTATGTAGGTAACCATAAGAGGCACCCAAATAAGCAACAAGATATGTGGCATGCAGTCTAAAAAATATATCTTCATGACGTCACACTTTTTTGGGACACCCTGTATAATGAAAAATATTTTTATGAAATGCGCCCTAAGTAAAGCCTGCAAAATATAAAAATCCTAACTTAATTAATAATTGGGCTACAGAAGACGGGAGGTGAGTTGAAGAACCCTGTATATATAGAGGGACAAACGAAAACTGAAAAAAATATACTTGTCCAGTTTGGGATGCGATATAAAATATTTCACAATACATTAATATTAAGCTGCTTGATTGTTTAAATAATACCTCTTGTATAAAGCACGCTACTACGCTGGTAGGTATCACAGTATATGAGTATGATCTGTATATTTTAAAGAAAAACATTATTCGTTCGTGACTCCATTTTATAAATGATGATGCAACGAAACTTATTCGTAAATTTGACTCTTATTATAGTATATAAATATAGATATATAAATAAACTGGTCAACAAAAAAATCGGCAAAAGCGATTTTAACTCGACTTTTCGAACTGCTATAACTTTTTAAAAACTTAACTTTTTTGAGAGCGGTTTTCGGATATTGATAGCTCGTCTTGCCCAGATTAAGTGTCAAGAAGTGATTTTGCAATGGAAGTGACATTTTCATGCTATACAGGGTAATTAATAAGGTAATGTAAAACTACTAAAAGTTTAGGTGTGTGCCATATTGCCAATAATTTTTTTTGGTCATTCCGACATAGCACGTTAGTGACTCGTTTGAAAAATTTTGAGAACTGGAGCTATTACAGCCATTTTCCGCTAAAATTGACGACTGTATGCTTTCCGGCGAGTTATTAAATATTAATGACCTTCTAACACTGTCTTTACTTTTAGGGGTTGATGACGTTTCAACAACTTTGTCGTTTTCTCTAAAACCGCTTATTCCCTTGTTTTCGGCCTTATTTTCACTTTCTGTTACTTTATTTTTATTTTCTGCCTTCTTAGAATGAGTTCTTAACACCATTAATTTCTCCATGTAGTAGGAAAAGTGCACATTTTAAAAAATAACGCATCTTTAAATAGTAAAACCGCGATCAAAAATTTATTTTTAAGGCTTTTTCCAAACTAGTAAAAAAAATACATAGCAATATTCATACTGCATAACTGGCATAATTTTAATTCAGCTTATTTTTAGCATTCAAACCCAAAAAGGCAGAAGATATTCGTTAAATAAAATGAACTCAAAAAAGTTAAAAACAAATTTTAAACAAGTTTTCTACCAGCATTAGTTACTAGAAAAAGCCCAATAATTAAAAAATCCAATATCTATTTTACAGAAACCGAAAAATTCAAAATCATTTAAAAATAAACTAAGTTTATCCATAGAAAACGTACTAAAATGTAACACAAGCCAATAAAATATTTGTTTAAAAACGCTCTAAATAAATTTTAAATATAAAATAATACCGTTAAAAGCATGAAAGATTGTTCACTTCACTCAACGAATGTGCCTAAAAAACATTTGGTCAATCCGCAAAAAGCAAATAAAAAACGACAACCTTGACCATGACCTTTTTGGAATTTTACCAGCACTAATAATTTCATATCTAACGTATGAATGAAAGTTACTTGTCAGGGGTACATATAAATATGCAAAAATTGAGAATAAATTCTCTAACCACCTGAAAATTCCTTATACAATAAGGATTTCAACAAATAATGGTAAAACAGCTATTCTCCGGGCTATATGCCCCTCCGAGCGCTGAATTACCGGTCTGCAGGTGACGACATTCTAACTAAAGAAAAAGCTTCCTTCTTCCTGGTAGTTTCTTGCATTCGAAACATTAGTATTTTCTTATCTAACTGTGTTAGAAGAAAATACGGCAAATTTTGGCATGTAATTCAGCGCTCGGAGGGGCATATAGCCCGGAGAATAGCTGTTTTACCATTATTTGTTGAAATCCTTATTGTATAAGGAATTTTCAGGTGGTTAGAGAATTTATTCTCAATTTTTGCATATTTCATATCTATTTTAAAAATACATTTTTCCATATAAAACCAAATAAAAAACCGGTACCCAAGTAGCTTGCGAATTTTGCATAACTAATACTGAAACCAAGGTAAATGTTCAGAAAACAACGGCCGCTCTGACCGAAACACGGCCCTCCACAATATTGTCACGGGATCTTTATTAAAACCACTAGCTTCATCATTACTTACTGCAGCAATAATTTATTAAAATAAAATGAATATTTATATTTATATAATTTACAAGTATTCAAACGAGTCCTACCTGTTAATTCCTAAAAACACGTCGACGGAGGAAAGTGGTTCTAGCTTAGCTGCAACTCGCTTGGCTCGAAAGGTAAAACTGACGTCTACGACTCATCTCACCTACCAGGTCGACTCCAGAGAAAAGAGGGGGTAGTTAGAACGCGCTTGGACGAGTGCGCATCCAATTTTATTGGAACGCAACGGAGGCTGTCATTTTGACACAGAACTGTCACTTACCCTACAAATTTGACGTTTCAAGCTTCCGAATAAATAAAGTTAAATATGAAAATATGTAAACAACTAATTCTAGACTTCTTGTAATTTATATTGAAAATGTCAACAAATCACTAATTCTGATAATTACTGTGATTCTGGTTTAGTGGAAGAAAATCTGATAATGTTACATGCTTAGAATTAAGTATTATAGTGATAGGAGCACACACAGACTTATCGAGCCCATTGTGCCCTGCAGTAATAAGTAATATTAATTATGAATTCTATCTCCAAAGTTTGTGATAGTATGAGTGGGTGGTGCAATTCCAAGAAACTGATACTAAACAAAGAAAAGACGGTGATGGTACACTTTTACAAAAACAAACCTAGGATAGACATCAACAACAGCTCTGCTATGGTAAAGTTTCTGGGGACATACGTGAAACTTAAACAGACAATCCCTCAACATACGTTACTGAGTGCTTACTATTCGCTTGCCTATCACTACCTTGCTTATAATATAATACTCTGGGGTCAAGCAACGAACATCGACAGAGTTGTCATTACACAGAAACAAATAATATGACTGCTGTTTGGGCTCAAGCCCATAGAATTATGTAGACCAATATTTAAACAGTTCAAGATACTATACTGAAATGTGCCATGTATGTTTTCAACAACAGTAGCAGTTTCAAGACGAATCAACACAACCACAGCTACCCAACAAGAAATGCTTCCGCTCTGCTAATCAGACTGCCCACTATGAAGGATCTCCACAATTTGCATGCGTTAAGACCTTTAATAAATTGCCAGACAAAATCAGATCAGTAGATAACATGAAAGCCTTTAAGAAGAGGCTGAAGGAATTACTACAAGACAGGGTGTTTTATAGCTTATCGGAATTTATAAATGTTGCCTCGTAATATAATTTTCTTGTTGTGAACTGCCCGTTATATCTATTTGTGCTTGTACTTGACTTTGTATAGTGTTTATCTATTTGTTAATTCTTTGTATGTGAAGTTATGTTATACCATTTTACTCAGATTTGTAGGTACTGACGAAGCTTATATCATAACAATATATTATGTATGATCTTAAAGCAAATAAATAAATGAAATAAAGCAAATTTTTATGTTGTTTTTTAATTTAAAATTACTAGTGTTTAAATTTTTTTTAAAAATTTTTTTTAATTACCTACCACAAAATAAGATTATTATGATTTAAAATCTTAACTCCACCAAAGCCTAATCCTGAACCACTATTGTTGGATATTTTAGCACTACACAACGTTCATATTCACCAAAAGAACATATGGTGTCTCAAAATACACTACAATAGTATGTGTGTACTAAAATAATTCCCGTTAGGTACGTACTTTTAGACATTAATTTAGTTTAAGGTACGGTGTAAGCAAAGTTTGAAAAAAAAAACAAGTTTAGTATAAAACGCAGTCCAGTAGGTATTTTTGGGTTTATAAATCGATTTTTGGTTTAATTGGGTTTTTGTATTAAATGACTAAAAATTCACAACGAGAATTTGAAAAACAAATTACAATAATTGTTATTGGCTCGTACCAAAAAAGACGTTTATTGTAGGTTTATATTCAGCCCAGGCATACATATATACCTATTGTTTTTCTTTCTAATAATCAGTTAAACCAGATAAACAGTCGATGTACTACAAAATGATCACAAATGCTGTAGATTTGCACGGTAGAAATACCGTTTTAAATTTGCCGCTTTGCAATTGACATTTGTGTGTAAAAATGGCCGCCAAACAAATCTCTCCATCCGCGCAGAGGGGAAGCGATTTCTATATCCCCTCCTATCCCCTCCTATTTCTATGAATGCAAGCCAGAGAAAAGAGAGGGTAGTTAGAACGCGCTTGGACGAGTGCGCATCCAATTTTATTGGAACGCAACGGAGGCTGCCATTTTGACACAGAACTGTCACTTCCCCTACAAATTTGACGTTTGAAGCTTCGGAATAAATAAAGTTAAATGTCATTTATATGTAAATAACTGATTCTAGACTTCTTGTAATTTATATTGAAAATGTTAACAAATCACTAATTCTGATAATTACTGTGATTCTGGTTTAGTGGAAGAAAATCTGATAATGTTACATGCTTAGAATTAAGTAGTATAGTGATAGGAGCACACACATAGGTACTTATCGAGCCCATTGTGCCCTGCAGTAATAAGTAATATTAATTATGAATTCTATCTCCAAAGTCTGTGGTAGTATGAGTGGGTGGTGAAATTCCAATAAACTGATACTAAACAAAGAAAAGACGGTGATGGTACACTTTTACAAAAACAAACCTAGGATAGACATCAACAACAGCTCTGCTATGGTAAAGTTTCTGGGGACATACGTGAAACTTAAACAGACAATCCCCCAACATACGTTAAAGAGTGCTTACTATTCGCTTGCCTATCACTACCTTGCTTATAATATAATACTCTGGGGTCAAGCAACGATCATCGACAGAGTTGTCATTACACAGAAACGAATAATAAGACTGCTGTTTGGGCCCAAGCCCATAAAATTATGTAGACCAATATTTAAACAGTTCAAGATACTATACTGAAATGTGCCATGTATGTTTTCAACAACAGAAGCAGTTTCAAGACGAACAACCACAGCTACCCAACAAGAAATGCTTCCGCTCTGCTAATCAGACTGCCCACTATGAAGGATCTCCACAATTTGCATGCGTTAAGATCTTTAATAAACTGCCAGACAAAATCAGATCAGTAGATAACATGAAAGCCTTTAAGAAGAGGCTGAAGGAACTACTACAAGACAGGGTGTTTTATAGCTGATCGGAATTTATAAATGTTGCCTCGTAATATAATTTTCTTGATGTGAACTGCCCGTTATATCTATTTGTGCTTGTACTTGACTTTGTATAGTGTTTATCTATTTGTTAATTCTTTGTATGTTAAATTATGTTATACCATTTTACTCAGATTTGTAGGTACTGACGAAGCTTATATCATAACAATATATTATGTATGATCTTAAAGCAAATAAATAAATGAAATAAAGCAAATTTTTATGTTGTTTTTTAATTTAAAATTACCAGTATAAAAAGTTTAAATTTTTGTAATTACCTACCACAAAATAAGATTATTATGATTTAAAATCTTAACTCCACCAAAGCCCAGATAAGGTATTCTGGGACCAAAGCCTAATCCTGAACTACTATTGTTGGATATTTTAGCACCACAGCGTTCATATTCATTAAAACAACATAATGGTTTCGCAAAATACACTACAATAGTATGTGTGTACTAAAATAATTGCAGTTAGGTAGGTACTTTTAGACATTAATTTAGTTTAAGGTACGGTGTAAGCAAAGTTTGAAAAAAAAGAACAAGTTTAGTATAAAATGCAGCCCAGTAGGTATTTTTGGGTTTTATAAATCGATTTTTGGTTTAATTGGGTTTTGGTATTAAATGACTAAAAATTCATAACGAGAATTTGAAAAAACAAATTGCAATAATGGTTATTGGCTCGTACCAAAAAAGACGATTATTGTAGGTTTATATTCAGCCCAGGCATAATATATACCTATTATTTTTCTTTCTAATAATCAGTTAAACCAGATAAACAGTCGATGTACTACAAAATTTGTTGCAAATGCTGTAGATTTGCACGGTAGAAATACCGTTTTAAATTTGCCGCTTTGCAATTGACATTTCTGTGTCAAAATGGCCGCCCAACAAATCTCTCCATCCGCGCAGAGGGGAAGCGATTTCTATATCCCCTCCTATTTCTATGGTCGACTCCTGCCGCTCCCACCTCTAGGCCGATATCCCGACGCGTGTCGACGACGTGCGTCGTCGCTACCGGACAGAAGCAGGAGGGGTGACAATATAACAACATAAGAAAACATCAAAAATTGCAGATTAAATACCGATTGCCTAAAAATTTAAAATTTTACTCCATAAAATTTCTTTTATGGATACTGAAAAAAAATACAATCTAACATTATATTTCCACAATGCCAATGGTCGCATGTGAAGTGAAGTAGTTATGTATCCCTAATAAGCTATGTAATGTGCCTTTTTAAAATTGAAACAAAAATAGTCTGTGTGGTCCATTAAGCATGCAACAAATGGGAAATTTTTTTATTAGTTGCGCAACCGAAATATAAATAACGCCCAAAGTTGCATGTCCGATAACCATATCAGGTGCACTTAGAATGGCTTCAAGTCAAACAGCATACAGGGCAGGCCAAAAAATTATCCGAGGTTCGTTTTGTTTTGGTCTATCCATAGACAAGATATATTTAGACCTTCACAACGTATTGGCGACACCAGCTGAATCCTGAATCCGTCCAATATATGGGCAAAAAGTGCGTTTGTACGCATTTGGCGCCAGTCAGGTTTTTAAAACTCTGTTCTCTCGAGGCACGCGCTAGCGGGACGTCTGTCAAAAGTGGGTGGTTAACTCGATGACGGCAACTCGGCAACCCAATCTTTGCATTTTGCACTTCTGGGTGAAAAAGAAATAGTGTATGTTGCAAATATTTTAACCCCAAGTTTAATTTCTGATAGTAGTATCATGCTAATCAGTTGAAAACATTTTTCTTATATACGTACCATTGCGCCCAAAAAAACTAGGACAACAAAATTGTAATACTGGGACAGCTGAGTTGTAGCTCCCGGACTTTAAGGAGGTACTCTGAAGGTGTAAATATTAACACCTTATCCTGTAGAAAGTAACCTTGGTTACAAGATTGTTACCTTTTGTACTTTGTGATACGAGGTGAAATTAAAAGTATGTTTTTATTTTGTCCGAATTTTATGGTTGATATAGATAAAATAGATATAGATATATGTATGTAGGAACCCCAAAGTTATAATTCTGGATTATATTTCTTTTCTCAATTAATCAAAACAACATATTTTAATCGTATATTAAACATGAATGAAAAATCAAAAAGCAATCAAACCTTAAAAAAATCAAATATCAATCAAAATCAATAGGTAAAAATATTAAATCATTTCTAAATCTAAAAAATCTAAATTAAAACACATTTTACATATTTTTAATATTTGGTCATTGCACCATTTTTGACGATAATATCTTGCAACCTTGGCGGCATTCTTAAAACTAAGTTTATCGTAGTATTTACGTTGATTTCATCCCAAGCTTGGTTCATTCCTTCGCGGAGTTCATTTGATTTCTTGGCTGGAAATTATGCTTATTTATAGCCTTTATCATTAAACCCCAAACGTTTTCGATCGGTTTGAGATCGGGGCTTCTCGAAGGCCATGGTAAAACGCGAATATTATTTTCCTCAATGAAATTTTGAGTAAAACGGGCTTTGTGTATCGGAGCATTATCGTGCTGGAATATATAATCTTGGTCACAAACTGCGCCAACCAAGGGTATCATTACTTGATGGAGAATATCGCAGTATAGCGCTACAGTAAGTCTCCCCTCCACGATCTGACAAGCTCCTGGGCCCCTAGCACTAATCCAAGCCCAAACGTTTACAGAGAAACGTTCACTTCTATTAGTTTTGTGAGTATATCTCTCATCATATCGCACACCAGATGGCCTATAAACACGGAATCTCCCATTATTACAGGACTGAAATATTTTTTCGTCTGAAAATAGCACTGTTTCCCTCAAATTATTCTGGTTGAGGTATTCATGGGCAAAATCTAACCTGATTTGTTTGTTTCTGTCCGTTAAAAATATTTTATTAGCGGCACATCGATTCCTTATATCAGAATTGCGAATTCTCCTACGAGCCGTATTACCTGACCCTGGGAAACTGGTCTCTTCTTTGGCCTTTATGGCGGTTTCAAAGGGGTGATCTCTTAAAAAATCAGCTAATTCTCTATCTTGATCTTGCGTCGAAAGTTTGAGGCGACCAGAACCTGCTTTTCTAATAATAGCTCCATGATCTGCAATTTTCTGCTTTGCTAAGAGCACGCTATTTTTGTCGACTTCTACTTCATCTGCTATGTTTCTTATATTGACACCGTCTCGCAATCGACTGTAGATAATTGGTTTTTGTTGGGGGGTTAACTGAGGCGTATTTAGGAAGTAAATGTAAAGTTAATTATTTAAATAAATCAAACTGACAACTGTCACATGATACCTGTATGAGGTTCAACCTAGGGTAATACGTAATAGTCTAGGAGATCACAGTAAATTTCAGGAAATTTTGTTGTCCTAGTTTGGGCGCAATGGTACATTATTTAACAAAAACTTACTGAAACTTTGCTGTTTACTAGCATTGGTTTATTCTATGTTGCATAAAAATAGGCAGAAACAATTTCATTTAATAATAAACTAGCTTTCGCTGTAAAACAATTTTACTCCATTTACAAACTTTGAACCCCCCTTTCACCCCCTTAGGGGCTGCTTTATTAAAAACTGTAAAATACGCGTTTAAACATTTATTTTTTAGAGTACCTACTTCTATGAAGTTTCGACTTAATAGGACCATACAATATTCTTTCCCCATACAAAGTCTGAACCCCTATTTCACCCTCTTAGGAGTTGAATTTTGAAAACCCCTTCCTTAATATATGCCTACGGTATATAAGAAACCGCTGTGCAAAATTTCAAGTTCCTAGACACAGTTTAGTTAGTAACCCACACTTTGATTCCTTAAAGAAAGAGTGTGGGTAACTGGTAATTTTTTCGTTGCAAAAGCTAATAGCAACAAAAAGCTTTAAAAAAGAGAATGCTGTGTTTATTGGAAGTTTTTTATTAGCAGCCCTTATTTTTTTCCAAAAATTCAACTACCGATAGTCCATAATTAATTACTAATTAACAAGACAGGTCGTCGAATTGACTCTGACCATGTTTTAAATAAAAAGTAATAGGAAGTAAAGATAAAAGCTGTTGCTTTTTTCCATTCCTCACACTTTTAATAAAAAAGTGTGTGTAACTCAAAGATTTTAACGACATTAACGACCGTTTTGTATAGCAAGAAAAATCACAGTTTTAAGAAAACAAAATATACAATTTTTATTAAAATCCCACAAGTGGGTTACATTTTTACCACTAATAAAAAGGATAATGACATGTAATAAATAGTACCATTTATTACTCGATAAAATATTCACGTCAGGTAGTGGGTGTATATTTTAATACCCAATAAATTTTGAAGTACGGTCCTGTCTATATCGGCGTTGTCCTACTTTTCGGCCCCCCATATTAAAATCCTGGGACCGCTACTGGTCGTGACTAGCTAAACTGTTCATTTCTTTCAATCCAAATAAATTCGTTATACTAGAGGGTTTCAAGTGTTTTTCTAGAAATAAAATTATTTTTAAAAACGCCGTCCCCTCGGCCCGACGCATAACTCGCGCAGTGGATGTAGCGGTATATACTTATAAGCATCGCGCGCAATAAACAAATGCTCATAACTTTTGATCAATTAAAGATACTTGACGTACAAATAATCGCCAAGACAATCAATTAATCAGATTTTCAAAGTATTTCGAATGTTTGAATTTCCGATATGCTTGTTTAAGTGTGAAATTTTCTACTTTGTTGATTCAAGCTCTGTATTTATAAACAAATTGTAAAAAATTAAAAAGTAAATACTGTAATCTCTTCCTGCCTACGAATTCTCTGAGGGCATAGGCTTCTTGTTTGATTTGTTACGGCAAATTTTTAGATGTCAGTTTTACGAAAAATGTATTTTTGCATGTTCTGCGCTTACGAATACCGCATACGAATTAATATTTTTTGTAATTTTTCCTGTTTTCAAAATATTATAGTAATTATCAGTGAGCTGAAACATGTACTTTCAGATGGTGTAACTGGATTTCCAAAAAGTTTAATTTTTCAGTGTTTTATTGGCATAAAGTTGAAGTTATCTCGAAAAAGATGAAAACATCGCTATACAGAAATTATTGTTATAAATAGATAATGAAAGAAGATAATCATCTGAAACTTGGTAAAGTTGTAGATAAATATATCTTCTATTAATATGATCATTTTTGCATATATTTTCATAAATTTCTTTTCTTCCCCAAAAAACGTGGCTTCTTATATTCCGCGCCAAAGACTTACCTCATAAGCATACAAAAATATGTATTTCTTAATTTTCATCTTTGTAAAATATTTGAAAATATTATAGGAGACGATATTTTGGAAGTTTAAACAGTTAGTCAACGTTAATATTTTTTAAGAATAAATTCTAAAAATGAATATCTTTTATTTGCAATTATCATTGGTATAGGGGGAAAGAAAAAGTTAAGTAACTGGACATCTTGATTTATGCACTTTTTAATAGGTAATGTATTTTCATTAAATATATAAGTAATATCATTATTACAAATACAAAAAGAACATATTTCATCGACGTACCTATACAATTTTTTTTTCAATATAAGATAAGTAATAATATTTTATACACGCATTAATCTGAATCGGAAGCGCTTTCTTCTTCAGAATCGCTATCTGAGCTACATTCTTTTTCAGAATCGCTTACACACATTGGTTCACTTGACGAACAAACATTCGCACTATCATCAACAAATACAGGCATTTCAATAGTATTCTCATTGTCGCAGTCCAGTTCATCAGAGTCATCAATAGGCGCGGCCCGTCCATAAGATCATTTGGTCAATGACCCACCTAAAATTTTCAGTGATCTACCTAACTAGCATGCGTAGAGCGCCTAATCGCCCCCCGAGGGGGCTCTATAAGGTCGGTAATATCATCATTGTCATGCCCTGAAAGTTTCGTGTTTCTAGGCCATGTATTAAGGAAGATATCACACTCCTACGGACTGATGATGCAGAATAGAGTGCCCTTCGTAACCGTATCGCTATATACATACAAAGACCTATTACATATAAATACAATATATACGATTTCGCTGAAACCCTGGCGAGCCCTTCGGGCACGCCACTGATGTCTCAATAGAAAAAAATTGTGCATACATATTATGAACGTCGCTTCTTTCAATCTAAGAAGCCGTTCGCGAGTTGTAAGTTGTTAACTTTACCCCTAATCGTTGCTATGGCAACCATTAAAATTGAAAATTGCAAAAATATTTTTCAATGATTGACCGAATTCTACATAGATGCGAAATTTCTACTCTGCAACTCAATGAATAACGGAGAAATCAAATTGATCGTCGTCATGACTACCAAAAATCGAAATTATTTTCAAATAAAAAAGTAGTTGACTTCCATGCCTTTCGATAGCCACCTCACTCGTTCCAATCGCAGAAAGCGTCCGCGAGTACTAAATTGTCAACTTTACCCTTAATCGTTGCTATGCCAACCATGAGAATCGATTTTTCCAGATATATTTTTGAATGATTGACCGAATTCTTCCGAGATATCAGTTTTCAACTTTCCAACTCAATAAATAACGAAAATAGCAAATTGTTCATCGTCCCGGCAACGAAATGTCAAAATTATTTTCACATAAAAAAGTAGCTAAATTCGTTCCCTTTCGATTGCCACCTCACTCGTTTCAATCTGATCAGCCGTACGTGAGTTAGAAATTGTCAACTTTATCCTTAATCGTTGCTATAGAGACCATGCGAATCAAAATTTACACATATAATTTTGAATTATTGACCGAATTCTTCCCATACGTCAAATTTCAACTCTATAACTCAATAAATATCGGAAATAGCAAATTGTTCGTCGTCATGCCAACGAAATGTCGAAATTATTTACAAATAAAATAGCTTACTTATTCCCCTTTCGATTGCCTCATCACTCTTTTCAATCGAATAAGCCGTTCTCAATTAATAACAAATCTAAGCAAAATTTAAATCAGACCCGTCATTGTGATTCACCCCGTATAGTACCTAATGGAATAACTTTTCTATGAAGCTTCGCCGCGTCATCGAAAAATTGTTAAAATTGGTATTTAATGACTAATTCTTCAAATTATATGTTCCGAAATCCACACGGGAAGGTCTATAGAGGCGTTGCCCGGTATTATACAAGCCGAAAACGGTTCAGGAACCCTAAAAACTCGCAAGAAAAACGAGCATTTTTGCGACATTTTGACACTTCATATTTTAATTCATTTCTCCGTATAAACCTGATTGTGCAATGCATTTGCAGGGCCTTAGCAATATCAATGAAATTGGTATTTAATGCTTAAATCGTCCAATGAAATGTACCGTAAATAAAAATATAAAGTCCGTTTTACCTTTGCCATGTATATTCCAAGCCGAAATCGGTCCAGGAACCTTCCAATATTGCAACAAAAACTGGTATTTTCATGACATTTTGACAGGTCATATTTTAATTTCGATGTAAAGAGAGTCCGTTCAATTGTTTTTTCAAGGCAAGGACTTTAATATATGTACTTTTTAAAATTTTTCCTGCACCGATATAAAAAAATCTATTTATTTATAACTTTAACGTAAAAATATGGAGTTTTAATTAGTTAGCAGTGTCCTCGGATGATGACGGAAGAAAATAAACCAAAAAAGAGCTGTTAAATAAGAGAAATAATACATAATAATGCCATTTAAAGATGAATTTTGATGAAAAAAAAAACAAAAAAAATGTGTTTTTACCCCCTAAATCCGGCCCAGGATCACCCATTCGGGATTCATTTTAAAGCCTGATTATATCCCCAAGGGATAGCGTTGAAAAAGTTGGAAGAAATTAGATAGGAAAAGATACAGAGTGATTCGAATGTAGAGATGTCATGAAAAAAAATGGTTAAAAACCGAAATTTAATTATCGATTGCTCCTTTCCTATTAAGAATTAAGGAACCAAAAAATATGTTTATTACGTAGTTCGGCGAGGTCTTTCTGATAAGGTACATGGGATTTCGATTTGAATCCATTTTGACCCCCAAAAAAATGGACAACCGTCAAAAATTTGCATGAAAAAGTGTAATTTCCAGTTTTTCCCAAATTTTTCCAATTTCCAGGCGTTTTAGGTATAGGTAAATGTTTTGCAAAAAGAAAGTATTTGAGATTCTTTAGTTTTATGTTCAAATCCGTTTTTCTGCCCGACGCTGCGTTTTCTAGCAATGTAGAATTGAATATGGGTCTGCAAGTGCCATTTTTCGACATAAAAAAATTCAAAAGAATTACTTCCCATTTTCCGAATACCGCCAATTTCAATAGGGTTCTGAAGCTCCCGGTCCTCTACATCCTATAAAAATTTAAATCGATTTAATTAAGTTTTGCGACCTGTATCGTGTATCATACGAAATCGCGGAAATTTCGACTTTGACGTTTAATAACTCCGGAACGGTACACCCCGTATAACTGAATTTTTTACCGAAGCTAGATGCACCATCCCTCTATTAACCCAGAAAATTTGGTTGCTCCACCTCTAGCCGTTTACGAGAAAAAAAATTGAGAAAATAAAAATGTCGAAAATGACGACAACGGACGAACATTTTCTGAGTGACGGGGCGTTATATAGAGCGCTGTTGGCGCTCTATAACTAGCATGCGCAGAGCGCCTAATCGCCCCCCGAGGGGCTCTATAAGGTCGGTAAAATCATCATTGTCATGCACTGAAAGTTTCGTGTTTCTAGGCCATGTATTAAGGAAGATATCACACTTCTACGGACTGATGATGCAGAATAGAGCGCCCTTCGTTACCGTATCGCTATATACATACAAACACCTATTACATATAAATACAATATATACGATTTCGCTGAAACCCTACGAAATTAAGCTTGTCATCTTTCGATCGGCTTGGAACCATACATTAGATAACATCATCTTCCTGAAATGGTCGAGCTGGATGAAGATTGGTGGCGAGCCCTTCGGGCACGCCACTGATGTCTCAATGGAAAAAAATTGTGCATACATATTATGAACGTCGCTTCTTTCAATCTAATAAGCCGTTCGCGAGTTGTAAGTTGTTAACTTTACCCCTAATCGTTGCTATTGCAATCATTAAAATTGAAAATTGCAAAAATATTTTTTAATGATTGACCGCATTCTACTTAGATGCGAAATTTCTACTCTGCAACTCAATAAATAATGGAGAAATCAAATTGATCGTCGTCATGGCTACCAAAAATCGAAATTATTTTCAAATAAAAAAGTAGTTTACTTTCATCCCTTTCGATAGCCACCTCACTCGTTCCAATCGCAGAAGGCGTCCGAGAGTTATAAATTGTCAACTTTACCCTTAATCGTTGCTATGCCAACCATGAGAATCGATTTTTCCAGATATATTTTTGAATGATTGACCGAATTCTTCCGAGATATCAGTTTTCAACTTTCCAACTCAATAAATAACGAAAATAGCAAATTGTTCATCGTCCCGGCAACGAAATGTCAAAATTATTTTCACATAAAAAAGTAGTGTACTTTCTAACATTTCGATCGTCACTTTACTCGTTTCAATCAGATGAGCCGTTCGCGAGTTAAAAATGATCAACTTTATACTCAATCGTTGCTATGGTAATCATCGGAATCAAAATTTATAAAAATATTTTTGAATGATTGACCGAATTCTACCCAGATATCAAATTTCAACTCTCCAACTCAATAAATAATGGAAATAGCAAACTGTTTGTCGTCATGGCAACGAAATGTCAAAATTATTTTCACATAAAAAAGTAGCTTACTTCGTTCCCTTTCGATTGCCACCTCACTCGTTTCAATCAGATCAGCCGTACGTGAGTTAGAAATTGTCAACTTTATCCTTAATCGTTGCTATAGAAACCATGCGAATCCAAATTTACACATATAATTTTGAATGATTGACCGAATTCTTCCCATACGTCAAATTTCAACTCTCTAACTCAATAAATATCGGAAATAGCAAATTTTTCGTCGTCATGCCAACGAAATGTCGAAATTACTTTCAAATAAAATAGCTTACTTCCTCCCCTTTCGATTGACACATCACTCTTTTCAATCGAATAAGCCGTTCTCAATTAATAACAAATCTAAGCAAAATTTAAATCAGACCCGTCATTGTGATTTACCCCGTATAGTACCTAATGGAATAACTTTTCTATGATGCTTCGCCGCGTCATCGAAAAATTGTTAAAATTGGTATTTAATGACTAATTCTTCAAATTATATGTTCCGAAATCCACACGGGAAGGTCTATAGAGGCGTTGCACGGTATTATACAAGCCGAAAACGGTTCAGGAACCCTAAAAACTCGCAAGGAAAACGGGCATTTTTGTGACATTTTGACACTTCATATTTTAATATATTTCTCCGTATAAACCTGATTTTGCAATGCATTTGCAGGGCCTTAGCAATATCAATGAAATTGGTATTTAATGCTTAAATCGTCCAATGAAATGTACCGTAATTAAAAATATAAAGTTCGTTTTACCTTTGCCATGTATATTCCAAGCCGAAATCGGTCCAGGAACCTTCCAATATTGCAACATAAACTGGTATTTTCATGACATTTTGACAGGTCATATTTTAATTTCGATGTAAAGAGAGTCCTTTCAATTGTTTTTTCAAGGCAAGGCCTTTAATATATGTACTTTTTAAAAATTTTCCTGCACCGACATAAAAAAATCTATTTATTTATAACTTTAGCGTAAAAATATGCAATTTTACTTAGTGTGAAGTGTTCTCGGATGATGAGGGAAAAAAATAAACCAAAAAAGAACTCTTAGATAATAGAAATAATATATAATAATGCCTTTTAAAGATGAGTTTTGGTTGAAAAAAATAGAAAAAATGAGTTTTTACCCCCTAAATCCGGTCCTACATCACCCGTTCGGAATTTATTTTAAAGCCTGATTATATCCCCAAGGGATAAAGTTGAAAAAGTTCGAAGAAATTAGATAGGAAAAGATACAGAGTGATTCGAATGTAGAGATGTCATTAAAAAAACGGTTAAAAATCGAAATTTAATTTTCGATTGCTCCTTTCCTATTAAGAATAAAGGAACCAAAAAATATGTTTATTACGTAGTTCGGCGAGGTCTTTCCGATAAGGTACATGGGATTTCGATTTGAATCCTTTTTGACCCCCAAAAAAATTGACAACCGTCAAAAATTTGCATGAAAAATCGTAATTTCCAATTTTTCCAAATTTTTCCAATTTCCAGTCGTTTTAGGTATAGGTAAATGTATTGCAAAAAGAAAGTATTTGAGATTCTTTAATTTTATGTTTAAATACGTTTTTCTGTCCGACGCTCCGTTTCCGAGCAATGTAGAATTGAATATGGGTCTGCAAGTGCCATTTTTCGACATAAAAAAATTCAAAAGAATTACTTCCCATTTTCTGAATACCGCCAGTTTCAATGGGGTTCGGAACACCCCGGTCTTCTACAACCTCTGAAAATTTAAATCGATTTAATTAACTTTTGCGACCTGTATCGTGTATCATACGAAATCGCAGAAATTTCGATTTTGGCGTTTAATAACTTCGAAACGGAATACCCTGTATAACTGAATTTTTTACTGAAGCTAGATGCACTATCCCTCTATTAACCCAGAAAATTTGATTGCCTCACCTCTAACCGTTTTCGAGAAAAAAAATTGAGAAAGTGAAAATGTCGAAAATGACGGCAACGGACGAATATTTTCTGACTGACGGGGCGTTATATAGAGCGCCTTTGGCGCTCTATAACTAGCATGCGTAGAGCGCCTAATCGCCCCCCGAGGGGGCTCTATAAGGTCGGTAAAATCATCATTGTCATGCACTGAAAGTTTCGTGTTTCTAGGCCATGTATTAAGGAAGATATTACACTCCTACGGACTGATGATGCAGAATAGAGCGCCCTTCGTAACCGTATCACTACATACATACAAGCACCTATTACATATCAATACAATATATACGATTTCGCTGAAACCCTACTAAATTAAGCTTGTCACCTTTCGATCGGCTTGGAACCATACATTTGATAACATCATCTTCCTGAAATGGTCGAGCTGGATGAAGATTGGTGGCGAGCCCTTCGGGCACGCCACTGATGTCTCAATGGAAAAAATTGTGCATACATATTATGAACGTCGCTTCTTTCAATCTAAGAAGCCCTTCGCGAGTTGTAAGTTGTTAACTTTACCCCTAATCGTTGCTATGGCAATCATTAAAATTGAAAATTGCAAAAACATTTTTTAATGATTGACCGAATTCTACTTAGATGCGAAATTTCTACTCTGCAACTCAATAAATAACGGAGAAATCAAATTGATCGTCGTCATGACTACCAAAATTCGAAATTACTTTCAAATGAAAAAGTAGCTTACTTCCATCCCTTTCGATAGCCACCTCACTCGTTCCAATCGCAGAAGGCGTCCGCGAGTTATAAATTGTGAACTTTATCCTTAATCGTTGCTATGCCAACCATGGGAATCGATTTTTCCTGATATATTTTTGAATGATTGACCGAATTCTTCCCAGATATCAGTTTTCAACTTTCCAACTCAATAAATAACGAAAATGGCAAATTGTTCATCGTCACGGCAATGAAATGTCAAAATTATTTTCACATAAAAAAGTAGTGTACTTTCTAACATTTCCATCGTCACTTTACTCGTTTCAATCAGATAAGCCGTTGGCGAGTTAAAAATGATTAACTTTGTACTTAATCGTTGCTATGGTAATCATGGGAATCAAAATTTATAAAAATATTTTTGAATCATTGACCGAATTCTACCCAGATATGAAATTTCAACTCTCCAACTTAATAAATAACGGAAATAGCAAACTGTTCGTCGTCATGGCAACGAAATGTCAAAATTATTTTCACAGAAAAAAGTAACTTACTTACTAGTACTAGTAACTACTTACCCTTTCGATTGCCACCTCACTCGTTTCAATCAGATCAGCCGTGCATGAGTTAGAAATTGTCAACTTTATCCTTAATCGTTGCTATAGAAACCATGCGAATCAAAATTTACACATATAATTTTGAATGATTAACCGAATTCTTCCCATATATCAAAATTTCAACTCTCCAACTTAATAAATATCGGAAATAGCAAATTGTTCGTCGACATGCCAACGAAATGTCGAAATTATTTTCAAATAAGAAAATAGCTTACTTCCTCCCCTTTCGATTGCCACATCACTCTTTTCAATCGAATAAGCCGTTCTCAATTAATAACAAATCTAAGCAAAATTTAAATCAACAGTCATTGTGATTTACCCTGTATATTACCTAATGGAATAATACCTTTCTATGATGCCTTGCGGCGTCATCGAAAAATCGTTAAATATGGTATTTAATGCGTACTTCTTCAAATTATATGTTCCGGAATCGACACTGGAAGGTCTTTAGAGGGATTGGCCGGTATTTTTCAAGCCCAAAACTGTCCAGAAACCCTAAAATTTTCGCAAGAAAAACTGGCATTTTTGCGACATTTGACACTTCATATTTTAATACATTTCTCCGTATGAAATGCGTTTTGAAATGCATTTGCAGATCCTCAGCAAAATGAATGAAATCGGTATTTAATGCTCAAATCGTCCAATGAAATATGCCGTAATTAAAAATATAAAGTCCGTTTTACCTTTGCCATGTATGTTCCAAGCCGAAATCGGTCCAGGAACCTTCCAATATTGCAACAAAATCTGGTATTTTCATGACATTTTGACATGTCATATTTTAATTTCGTTGTTAAGATAGTCCGTTCAACTGTTTTTTCAAGGCAAGGCATTTAATATATGAACTTTTTAAAATTTTTCCTGCAGCGGCAGCGATGCGAAAAAAGTTATTTATTTATAACTTTAACGAAAAAATATGGAATTTTAATTAGGTAGAAGTGTTCTCAGATGATAAGGGATGAAAATAAACCAAAAAAGAATCGTTAAATAAGAGAAATAATATATAATAATGCCTTTTAAAGATGAATTTTGGTTGAAAAAAATAGAAAAAATGAGTTTTTACCCCCTAAATCCGGTGCTGGATCACCCGTTCGGGATTTATTTTAAAGCCTGATTATATCCCCAAGGGATAGCGTTGAAAAAGTTGGAAGAAATTAGATAGGAAAAGATACAGAGTGATTCAAATATAGAGATGTCATGAAAGTTTAAATCGATTTAATTAAGTTTTGCGACCTGTATCGTGTATCATACGAAATCGCGGAAATTTCGACTTTGACGTTTAATAACTCCGGAACGGTACACCCCGTATAACTGAATTTTTTACCGAAGCTAGATGCACCATCCCTCTATTAACCCAGAAAATTTGGTTGCTCCACCTCTAGCCGTTTTCGAGAAAAAAAATTGAGAAAATAAAAATGTCGAAAATGACGACAACGGACGAACATTTTCTGAGTGACGGGGCGTTATATAGAGCGCTGTTGGCGCTCTATAACTAGCATGCGCAGAGCGTCTAATCGCCCCCCGAGGGGCTCTATAAGGTCGGTAAAATCATCATTGTCATGCACTGAAAGTTTCGTGTTTCTAGGCCATGTATTAAGGAAGATATCACACTTCTACGGACTGATGATGCAGAATAGAGCGCCCTTCGTTACCGTATCGCTATATACATACAAACACCTATTACATATAAATACAATATATACGATTTCGCTGAAACCCTACGAAATTAAGCTTGTCATCTTTCGATCGGCTTGGAACCATACATTAGATAACATCATCTTCCTGAAATGGTCGAGCTGGATGAAGATTGGTGGCGAGCCCTTCGGGCACGCCACTGATGTCTCAATGGAAAAAAATTGTGCATACATATTATGAACGTCGCTTCTTTCAATCTAATAAGCCGTTCGCGAGTTGTAAGTTGTTAACTTTACCCCTAATCGTTGCTATTGCAATCATTAAAATTGAAAATTGCAAAAATATTTTTTAATGATTGACCGCATTCTACTTAGATGCGAAATTTCTACTCTGCAACTCAATAAATAATGGAGAAATCAAATTGATCGTCGTCATGACTACCAAAAATCGAAATTATTTTCAAATAAAAAGTAGTTTACTTTCATCCCTTTCGATAGCCACCTCACTCGTTCCAATCGCAGAAGGCGTCCGAGAGTTATAAATTGTCAACTTTACCCTTAATCGTTGCTATGCCAACCATGAGAATCGATTTTTCCAGATATATTTTTGAATGATTGACCGAATTCTTCCGAGATATCAGTTTTCAACTTTCCAACTCAATAAATAACGAAAATAGCAAATTGTTCATCGTCCCGGCAACGAAATGTCAAAATTATTTTCACATAAAAAAGTAGTGTACTTTCTAACATTTCGATCGTCACTTTACTCGTTTCAATCAGATGAGCCGTTCGCGAGTTAAAAATGATCAACTTTATACTCAATCGTTGCTATGGTAATCATCGGAATCAAAATTTATAAAAATATTTTTGAATGATTGACCGAATTCTACCCAGATATCAAATTTCAACTCTCCAACTCAATAAATAATGGAAATAGCAAACTGTTTGTCGTCATGGCAACGAAATGTCAAAATTATTTTCACATAAAAAAGTAGCTTACTTCGTTCCCTTTCGATTGCCACCTCACTCGTTTCAATCAGATCAGCCGTACGTGAGTTAGAAATTGTCAACTTTATCCTTAATCGTTGCTATAGAAACCATGCGAATCCAAATTTACACATATAATTTTGAATGATTGACCGAATTCTTCCCATACGTCAAATTTCAACTCTCTAACTCAATAAATATCGGAAATAGCAAATTTTTCGTCGTCATGCCAACGAAATGTCGAAATTACTTTCAAATAAAATAGCTTACTTCCTCCCCTTTCGATTGACACATCACTCTTTTCAATCGAATAAGCCGTTCTCAATTAATAACAAATCTAAGCAAAATTTAAATCAGACCCGTCATTGTGATTTACCCCGTATAGTACCTAATGGAATAACTTTTCTATGATGCTTCGCCGCGTCATCGAAAAATTGTTAAAATTGGTATTTAATGACTAATTCTTCAAATTATATGTTCCGAAATCCACACGGGAAGGTCTATAGAGGCGTTGCACGGTATTATACAAGCCGAAAACGGTTCAGGAACCCTAAAAACTCGCAAGGAAAACGGGCATTTTTGTGACATTTTGACACTTCATATTTTAATATATTTCTCCGTATAAACCTGATTTTGCAATGCATTTGCAGGGCCTTAGCAATATCAATGAAATTGGTATTTAATGCTTAAATCGTCCAATGAAATGTACCGTAATTAAAAATATAAAGTTCGTTTTACCTTTGCCATGTATATTCCAAGCCGAAATCGGTCCAGGAACCTTCCAATATTGCAACATAAACTGGTATTTTCATGACATTTTGACAGGTCATATTTTAATTTCGATGTAAAGAGAGTCCTTTCAATTGTTTTTTCAAGGCAAGGCCTTTAATATATGTACTTTTTAAAATTTTTCCTGCACCGACATAAAAAAATCTATTTATTTATAACTTTAGCGTAAAAATATGCAATTTTACTTAGTGTGAAGTGTTCTCGGATGATGAGGGAAAAAAATAAACCAAAAAAGAACTCTTAGATAATAGAAATAATATATAATAATGCCTTTTAAAGATGAGTTTTGGTTGAAAAAAATAGAAAAAATGAGTTTTTACCCCCTAAATCCGGTCCTACTTCACCCGTTCGGAATTTATTTTAAAGCCTGATTATATCCCCAAGGGATAAAGTTGAAAAAGTTCGAAGAAATTAGATAGGAAAAGATACAGAGTGATTCGAATGTAGAGATGTCATTAAAAAAACGGTTAAAAATCGAAATTTAATTTTCGATTGCTCCTTTCCTATTAAGAATAAAGGAACCAAAAAATATGTTTATTACGTAGTTCGGCGAGGTCTTTCCGATAAGGGACATGGGATTTCGATTTGAATCCTTTTTGACCCCCAAAAAAATTGACAACCGTCAAAAATTTGCATGAAAAATCGTAATTTCCAATTTTTCCAAATTTTTCCAATTTCCAGTCGTTTTAGGTATAGGTAAATGTATTGCAAAAAGAAAGTATTTGAGATTCTTTAATTTTATGTTTAAATACGTTTTTCTGTCCGACGCTCCGTTTCCGAGCAATGTAGAATTGAATATGGGTCTGCAAGTGCCATTTTTCGACATAAAAAAATTCAAAAGAATTACTTCCCATTTTCTGAATACCGCCAGTTTCAATGGGGTTCGGAACACCCCGGTCTTCTACAACCTCTGAAAATTTAAATCGATTTAATTAACTTTTGCGACCTGTATCGTGTATCATACGAAATCGCAGAAATTTCGATTTTGGCGTTTAATAACTTCGAAACGGAATACCCTGTATAACTGAATTTTTTACTGAAGCTAGATGCACTATCCCTCTATTAACCCAGAAAATTTGATTGCCTCACCTCTAACCGTTTTCGAGAAAAAAAATTGAGAAAGTGAAAATGTCGAAAATGACGGCAACGGACGAATATTTTCTGACTGACGGGGCGTTATATAGAGCGCCTTTGGCGCTCTATAACTAGCATGCGTAGAGCGCCTAATCGCCCCCCGAGGGGGCTCTATAAGGTCGGTAAAATCATCATTGTCATGCACTGAAAGTTTCGTGTTTCTAGGCCATGTATTAAGGAAGATATTACACTCCTACGGACTGATGATGCAGAATAGAGCGCCCTTCGTAACCGTATCACTACATACATACAAGCACCTATTACATATCAATACAATATATACGATTTCGCTGAAACCCTACTAAATTAAGCTTGTCACCTTTCGATCGGCTTGGAACCATACATTTGATAACATCATCTTCCTGAAATGGTCGAGCTGGATGAAGATTGGTGGCGAGCCCTTCGGGCACGCCACTGATGTCTCAATGGAAAAAATTGTGCATACATATTATGAACGTCGCTTCTTTCAATCTAAGAAGCCCTTCGCGAGTTGTAAGTTGTTAACTTTACCCCTAATCGTTGCTATGGCAATCATTAAAATTGAAAATTGCAAAAACATTTTTTAATGATTGACCGAATTCTACTTAGATGCGAAATTTCTACTCTGCAACTCAATAAATAACGGAGAAATCAAATTGATCGTCGTCATGACTACCAAAATTCGAAATTACTTTCAAATGAAAAAGTAGTTTACTTCCATCCCTTTCGATAGCCACCTCACTCGTTCCAATCGCAGAAGGCGTCCGCGAGTTATAAATTGTGAACTTTATCCTTAATCGTTGCTATGCCAACCATGGGAATCGATTTTTCCTGATATATTTTTGAATGATTGACCGAATTCTTCCCAGATATCAGTTTTCAACTTTCCAACTCAATAAATAACGAAAATGGCAAATTGTTCATCGTCACGGCAATGAAATGTCAAAATTATTTTCACATAAAAAAGTAGTGTACTTTCTAACATTTCCATCGTCACTTTACTCGTTTCAATCAGATAAGCCGTTGGCGAGTTAAAAATGATTAACTTTGTACTTAATCGTTGCTATGGTAATCATGGGAATCAAAATTTATAAAAATATTTTTGAATCATTGACCGAATTCTACCCAGATATGAAATTTCAACTCTCCAACTTAATAAATAACGGAAATAGCAAACTGTTCGTCGTCATGGCAACGAAATGTCAAAATTATTTTCACAGAAAAAAGTAAGTTACTTACTAGTACTAGTAACTACTTACCCTTTCGATTGCCACCTCACTCGTTTCAATCAGATCAGCCGTGCATGAGTTAGAAATTGTCAACTTTATCCTTAATCGTTGCTATAGAAACCATGCGAATCAAAATTTACACATATAATTTTGAATGATTAACCGAATTCTTCCCATATATCAAAATTTCAACTCTCCAACTTAATAAATATCGGAAATAGCAAATTGTTCGTCGACATGCCAACGAAATGTCGAAATTATTTTCAAATAAGAAAATAGCTTACTTCCTCCCCTTTCGATTGCCACATCACTCTTTTCAATCGAATAAGCCGTTCTCAATTAATAACAAATCTAAGCAAAATTTAAATCAACAGTCATTGTGATTTACCCTGTATATTACCTAATGGAATAATACCTTTCTATGATGCCTTGCGGCGTCATCGAAAAATCGTTAAATATGGTATTTAATGCGTACTTCTTCAAATTATATGTTCCGGAATCGACACTGGAAGGTCTTTAGAGGGATTGGCCGGTATTTTTCAAGCCCAAAACTGTCCAGAAACCCTAAAATTTTCGCAAGAAAAACTGGCATTTTTGCGACATTTGACACTTCATATTTTAATACATTTCTCCGTATGAAATGCGTTTTGAAATGCATTTGCAGATCCTCAGCAAAATGAATGAAATCGGTATTTAATGCTCAAATCGTCCAATGAAATATGCCGTAATTAAAAATATAAAGTCCGTTTTACCTTTGCCATGTATGTTCCAAGCCGAAATCGGTCCAGGAACCTTCCAATATTGCAACAAAATCTGGTATTTTCATGACATTTTGACATGTCATATTTTAATTTCGTTGTTAAGATAGTCCGTTCAACTGTTTTTTCAAGGCAAGGCATTTAATATATGAACTTTTTAAAATTTTTCCTGCAGCGGCAGCGATGCGAAAAAAGTTATTTATTTATAACTTTAACGAAAAAATATGGAATTTTAATTAGGTAGAAGTGTTCTCAGATGATAAGGGATGAAAATAAACCAAAAAAGAATCGTTAAATAAGAGAAATAATATATAATAATGCCTTTTAAAGATGAATTTTGGTTGAAAAAAATAGAAAAAATGAGTTTTTACCCCCTAAATCCGGTGCTGGATCACCCGTTCGGGATTTATTTTAAAGCCTGATTATATCCCCAAGGGATAGCGTTGAAAAAGTTGGAAGAAATTAGATAGGAAAAGATACAGAGTGATTCAAATATAGAGATGTCATGAAAGTTTAAATCGATTTAATTAAGTTTTGCGACCTGTATCGTGTATCATACGAAATCGCGGAAATTTCGACTTTGACGTTTAATAACTCCGGAACGGTACACCCCGTATAACTGAATTTTTTACCGAAGCTAGATGCACCATCCCTCTATTAACCCAGAAAATTTGGTTGCTCCACCTCTAGCCGTTTTCGAGAAAAAAAATTGAGAAAATAAAAATGTCGAAAATGACGACAACGGACGAATATTTTCTGAGTGACGGGGCGTTATATAGAGCGCTGTTGGCGCTCTATAACTAGCATGCGCAGAGCGCCTAATCGCCCCCCGAGGGGCTCTATAAGGTCGGTAAAATCATCATTGTCATGCACTGAAAGTTTCGTGTTTCTAGGCCATGTATTAAGGAAGATATCACACTTCTACGGACTGATGATGCAGAATAGAGCGCCCTTCGTTACCGTATCGCTATATACATACAAACACCTATTACATATAAATACAATATATACGATTTCGCTGAAACCCTACGAAATTAAGCTTGTCATCTTTCGATCGGCTTGGAACCATACATTAGATAACATCATCTTCCTGAAATGGTCGAGCTGGATGAAGATTGGTGGCGAGCCCTTCGGGCACGCCACTGATGTCTCAATGGAAAAAAATTGTGCATACATATTATGAACGTCGCTTCTTTCAATCTAATAAGCCGTTCGCGAGTTGTAAGTTGTTAACTTTACCCCTAATCGTTGCTATTGCAATCATTAAAATTGAAAATTGCAAAAATATTTTTTAATGATTGACCGCATTCTACTTAGATGCGAAATTTCTACTCTGCAACTCAATAAATAATGGAGAAATCAAATTGATCGTCGTCATGACTACCAAAAATCGAAATTATTTTCAAATAAAAAAGTAGTTTACTTTCATCCCTTTCGATAGCCACCTCACTCGTTCCAATCGCAGAAGGCGTCCGAGAGTTATAAATTGTCAACTTTACCCTTAATCGTTGCTATGCCAACCATGAGAATCGATTTTTCCAGATATATTTTTGAATGATTGACCGAATTCTTCCGAGATATCAGTTTTCAACTTTCCAACTCAATAAATAACGAAAATAGCAAATTGTTCATCGTCCCGGCAACGAAATGTCAAAATTATTTTCACATAAAAAAGTAGTGTACTTTCTAACATTTTGATCGTCACTTTACTCGTTTCAATCAGATGAGCCGTTCGCGAGTTAAAAATGATCAACTTTATACTCAATCGTTGCTATGGTAATCATCTGAATCAAAATTTATAAAAATATTTTTGAATGATTGACCGAATTCTACCCAGATATCAAATTTCAACTCTCCAACTCAATAAATAATGGAAATAGCAAACTGTTCGTCGTCATGGCAACGAAATGTCAAAATTATTTTCACATAAAAAAGTAGCTTACTTCGTTCCCTTTCGATTGCCACCTCACTCGTTTCAATCAGATCAGCCGTACGTGAGTTAGAAATTGTCAACTTTATCCTTAATCGTTGCTATAGAAACCATGCGAATCCAAATTTACACATATAATTTTGAATGATTGACCGAATTCTTCCCATACGTCAAATTTCAACTCTCTAACTCAATAAATATCGGAAATAGCAAATTTTTCGTCGTCATGCCAACGAAATGTCGAAATTACTTTCAAATAAAATAGCTTACTTCCTCCCCTTTCGATTGACACATCACTCTTTTCAATCGAATAAGCCGTTCTCAATTAATAACAAATCTAAGCAAAATTTAAATCAGACCCGTCATTGTGATTTACCCCGTATAGTACCTAATGGAATAACTTTTCTATGATGCTTCGCCGCGTCATCGAAAAATTGTTAAAATTGGTATTTAATGACTAATTCTTCAAATTATATGTTCCGAAATCCACACGGGAAGGTCTATAGAGGCGTTGCACGGTATTATACAAGCCGAAAACGGTTCAGGAACCCTAAAAACTCGCAAGGAAAACGGGCATTTTTGCGACATTTTGACACTTCATATTTTAATATATTTCTCCGTATAAACCTGATTTTGCAATGCATTTGCAGGGCCTTAGCAATATCAATGAAATTGGTATTTAATGCTTAAATCGTCCAATGAAATGTACCGTAATTAAAAATATAAAGTTCGTTTTACCTTTGCCATGTATATTCCAAGCCGAAATCGGTCCAGGAACCTTCCAATATTGCAACATAAACTGGTATTTTCATGACATTTTGACAGGTCATATTTTAATTTCGATGTAAAGAGAGTCCTTTCAATTGTTTTTTCAAGGCAAGGCCTTTAATATATGTACTTTTTAAAATTTTTCCTGCACCGACATAAAAAAATCTATTTATTTATAACTTTAGCGTAAAAATATGCAATTTTACTTAGTGTGAAGTGTTCTCGGATGATGAGGGAAAAAAATAAACCAAAAAAGAACTCTTAGATAATAGAAATAATATATAATAATGCCTTTTAAAGATGAGTTTTGGTTGAAAAAAATAGAAAAAATGAGTTTTTACCCCCTAAATCCGGTCCTACATCACCCGTTCGGAATTTATTTTAAAGCCTGATTATATCCCCAAGGGATAAAGTTGAAAGAGTTCGAAGAAATTAGATAGGAAAAGATACAGAGTGATTCGAATGTAGAGATGTCATTAAAAAAACGGTTAAAAATCGAAATTTAATTTTCGATTGCTCCTTTCCTATTAAGAATAAAGGAACCAAAAAATATGTTTATTACGTAGTTCGGCGAGGTCTTTCCGATAAGGTACATGGGATTTCGATTTGAATCCTTTTTGACCCCCAAAAAAATTGACAACCGTCAAAAATTTGCATGAAAAATCGTAATTTCCAATTTTTCCAAATTTTTCCAATTTCCAGTCGTTTTAGGTATAGGTAAATGTATTGCAAAAAGAAAGTATTTGAGATTCTTTAATTTTATGTTTAAATACGTTTTTCTGTCCGACGCTCCGTTTCCGAGCAATGTAGAATTGAATATGGGTCTGCAAGTGCCATTTTTCGACATAAAAAAATTCAAAAGAATTACTTCCCATTTTCTGAATACCGCCAGTTTCAATGGGGTTCGGAACACCCCGGTCTTCTACAACCTCTGAAAATTTAAATCGATTTAATTAACTTTTGCGACCTGTATCGTGTATCATACGAAATCGCAGAAATTTCGATTTTGGCGTTTAATAACTTCGAAACGGAATACCCTGTATAACTGAATTTTTTACTGAAGCTAGATGCACTATCCCTCTATTAACCCAGAAAATTTGATTGCCTCACCTCTAACCGTTTTCGAGAAAAAAAATTGAGAAAGTGAAAATGTCGAAAATGACGGCAACGGACGAATATTTTCTGACTGACGGGGCGTTATATAGAGCGCCTTTGGCGCTCTATAACTAGCATGCGTAGAGCGCCTAATCGCCCCCCGAGGGGGCTCTATAAGGTCGGTAAAATCATCATTGTCATGCACTGAAAGTTTCGTGTTTCTAGGCCATGTATTAAGGAAGATATTACACTCCTACGGACTGATGATGCAGAATAGAGCGCCCTTCGTAACCGTATCGCTACATACATACAAGCACCTATTACATATCAATACAATATATACGATTTCGCTGAAACCCTACTAAATTAAGCTTGTCACCTTTCGATCGGCTTGGAACCATACATTTGATAACATCATCTTCCTGAAATGGTCGAGCTGGATGAAGATTGGTGGCGAGCCCTTCGGGCACGCCACTGATGTCTCAATGGAAAAAATTGTGCATACATATTATGAACGTCGCTTCTTTCAATCTAAGAAGCCCTTCGCGAGTTGTAAGTTGTTAACTTTACCCCCAATCGTTGCTATGGCAATCATTAAAATTGAAAATTGCAAAAACATTTTTTAATGATTGACCGAATTCTACTTAGATGCGAAATTTCTACTCTGCAACTCAATAAATAACGGAGAAATCAAATTGATCGTCGTCATGACTACCAAAATTCGAAATTACTTTCAAATGAAAAAGTAGTTTACTTCCATCCCTTTCGATAGCCACCTCACTCGTTCCAATCGCAGAAGGCGTCCGCGAGTTATAAATTGTGAACTTTATCCTTAATCGTTGCTATGCCAACCATGGGAATCGATTTTTCCTGATATATTTTTGAATGATTGACCGAATTCTTCCCAGATATCAGTTTTCAACTTTCCAACTCAATAAATAACGAAAATGGCAAATTGTTCATCGTCACGGCAATGAAATGTCAAAATTATTTTCACATAAAAAAGTAGTGTACTTTCTAACATTTCCATCGTCACTTTACTCGTTTCAATCAGATAAGCCGTTGGCGAGTTAAAAATGATTAACTTTGTACTTAATCGTTGCTATGGTAATCATGGGAATCAAAATTTATAAAAATATTTTTGAATCATTGACCGAATTCTACCCAGATATGAAATTTCAACTCTCCAACTTAATAAATAACGGAAATAGCAAACTGTTCGTCGTCATGGCAACGAAATGTCAAAATTATTTTCACAGAAAAAAGTAACTTACTTACTAGTACTAGTAACTACTTACCCTTTCGATTGCCACCTCACTCGTTTCAATCAGATCAGCCGTGCATGAGTTAGAAATTGTCAACTTTATCCTTAATCGTTGCTATAGAAACCATGCGAATCAAAATTTACACATATAATTTTGAATGATTAACCGAATTCTTCCCATATATCAAAATTTCAACTCTCCAACTTAATAAATATCGGAAATAGCAAATTGTTCGTCGACATGCCAACGAAATGTCGAAATTATTTTCAAATAAGAAAATAGCTTACTTCCTCCCCTTTCGATTGCCACATCACTCTTTTCAATCGAATAAGCCGTTCTCAATTAATAACAAATCTAAGCAAAATTTAAATCAACAGTCATTGTGATTTACCCTGTATATTACCTAATGGAATAATACCTTTCTATGATGCCTTGCGGCGTCATCGAAAAATCGTTAAATATGGTATTTAATGCGTACTTCTTCAAATTATATGTTCCGGAATCGACACTGGAAGGTCTTTAGAGGGATTGGCCGGTATTTTTCAAGCCCAAAACTGTCCAGAAACCCTAAAATTTTCGCAAGAAAAACTGGCATTTTTGCGACATTTGACACTTCATATTTTAATACATTTCTCCGTATGAAATGCGTTTTGAAATGCATTTGCAGATCCTCAGCAAAATGAATGAAATCGGTATTTAATGCTCAAATCGTCCAATGAAATATGCCGTAATTAAAAATATAAAGTCCGTTTTACCTTTGCCATGTATGTTCCAAGCCGAAATCGGTCCAGGAACCTTCCAATATTGCAACAAAATCTGGTATTTTCATGACATTTTGACATGTCATATTTTAATTTCGTTGTTAAGATAGTCCGTTCAACTGTTTTTTCAAGGCAAGGCATTTAATATATGAACTTTTTAAAATTTTTCCTGCAGCGGCAGCGATGCGAAAAAAGTTATTTATTTATAACTTTAACGAAAAAATATGGAATTTTAATTAGTTAGAAGTGTTCTCAGATGATAAGGGATGAAAATAAACCAAAAAAGAATCGTTAAATAAGAGAAATAATATATAATAATGCCTTTTAAAGATGAATTTTGGTTGAAAAAAATAGAAAAAATGAGTTTTTACCCCCTAAATCCGGTGTTGGATCACCCGTTCGGGATTTATTTTAAAGCCTGATTATATCCCCAAGGGATAGCGTTGAAAAAGTTGGAAGAAATTAGATAGGAAAAGATACAGAGTGATTCAAATATAGAGATGTCATGAAAAAAAAATGGTTTAAATCGAAATTTAATTATCGATTGCTCCTTTCCTATTAAGAATGAAGGAACCGAAAAATTTGAAAATTACGTATTTTGGCGAGCTCTTTCCGATAAGGCACATGGGATTTCGATTTGAATCCATTTTGACCCCCAAAAAAATTGACAACTGTCAAACATTTGCATGCAAAAACGTAATTTCCAGTTTTTCCCAAATTTTTCCAATTTCCAGTCGTTTTAGGTATAGGTAAATGTATTGCAAATAGAAAGTATTTGAGATTCTTTAGTTTTATGTTCAAATCCGTTTTTCTGTCCGACGCTTCGTTTTCGAGCAATGTAGAATTGAATATGGGTCTGCAAGTGCCATTTTTCGACCTAAAAAAATTCAAAAGAATTACTTCCCATTTTCCGAATACCGCAAATTTCAATAGGGTTCGGAACACCCCGGTCCTCTACAACCTTCGAAAATTTAAATCGATTTAATTAACTTTTGCGACCTGTATCGTGTATCATACGAAATCGCGGAAATTTCGAATTTGACGTTTAATAACTCCGAAACGCGACACCCTGTATAACTGAATTTTCTACCGATGCTAGATGCACTATCCCTCTATTAACCCAGAAAATTGGGTTGTTCCCTCTCTAACCGTTTTCGAGAAAGAAAATTGAGAATAGGCAAATAGCGGATTTTACGACAACCGCCGAACATTTCTCACACACGGGGCGTTATATAGAGCGGCCAGAAAGGCGCTCTATAACTAGCATGCGTAGAGCGCCTAATCGCCTCCGTGGGGGCTCTAAAAAGTCGGTAATATCATCATTGTCACGCCCTGAAAGTTTCGTGTTTCTTGGCCATGTATAAAGGAAGATATCACACTCCTTCGGACTGATGATGCAGAATAGAGCGCCTTTCGTAACCGCATCGCTACATACATACAAACACCTACACGAAGAAACTATTTTTGCCAACAAAAAGATTTTTCGGACACCCTGTATACATATATACAAACATAAACACATATTAATACAAATATATTCGATTTGCGTGAAATCCGACCTAATAAAGTTTATCTAAGTAATAATAGGGGTATTTGCACATACCAAGACTTTTTGGACACCCTGTATACATTCCAACTAACACCCACACGTTTAAATAGGAATATAGTCGATTTAATTAAAATCCGAGTTAATTAGGTTTATCTCGGTGCTAGTAGAACTATTTGCCCATACCAAGAATTTTCGGACACCCTGTATACATATATACAAACATAAACACATATTAATACAAATATATTCAATTTGCGTGAAATCCGACCTAATAAAGTTTATCTAAGTTATAATCGGAGTATTTGCCCATACCAAGACTTTTTGGACATCCTGTATACATTCACACTAATACCCACACGTTTAAATAGGAACATAGTCGATTAACTTCAAATCCGAATTAATTAGGTTTATCTCGGTACTAGTAGAAGTTTTTTCCCATACCAAGACTTTTCGGACACCCTGTATACGTATATACAACACATTTAAAAACAAATATAACCAATTTGCATGAAATTCGGTTTAATTACATTTATCCTGGTACTACTAGGAGTATTTGCTCCAACCAAGACTTTTTGGACAGCCTGTATACAGATATATATCTCCGTACACATAGAAATGCAAATATATACGATTTGCTTTAAATCCGACAATTAAGTTTATATTTGTACAAATAGCAAAGGTATTTGTCTATACAAAGACTTTTCGGACACCCTGTATACATACATACCAACACAACACAACACGACACATAGTAATTTAAACATTTTCGATTTTCTTGAAAACCCAGTTAAGTTTATCTTCGTACTAATGGCAAAGATACAGAGCATACAAAGACTTTTTGGACAATCTGCATACATACAAACATATAAACAACAACACAAAGGAATAAAAAATTTACGATTTCTTTGAAATAAGACTTATTTGAGTTTTTCTTCGTGTTAATGACAAAGATATTTGGGCTTACAAAGACTTTTCGGACACCCTGTAGACATATATACAATCACGCACTTGCCGAGGGGTATAAAATGTATTTTCGAATCGTTCTCTTTACTTTAAAACGGTCCGAATCAATTCATTTCCCTAAAATTAAATTACAATTATTTAATAATAATTAATATATTGGTCAAAAGGTATACACGCTCATGCTTAGGAAATAAAATGCATATTTTTGGATATTATAACAAATTTGTCGATGCCACTGAGCGCAATATTAGAATCTTCAATGATGTCTTGTAGCGTCATCGATAAAATTGGTTTTTAAAGCCAAATTTATCAAATGAAATGTCTTTCTACCGAAAGTATAAGGTCCCTAAATCCCTTGCCCGGTAAATTTCAAGCCGAAGTTGGCACAGACTCCTTCCGATCTCGCAAGAAAAACTGGCATTTTGGCGACATTTAGACACATATTTTAATACATTTTTCCGTATAAACCTGATTTTGACATGCATTTGCATGGTCTCAGGAAAATTAAAAAATTCGTATTCAACGTTTAAATCGTCCAATGAAATATACCGTAATTAAAAATATAAAGTCCGTTTTACCTTTGCCATGTATATTTCAAGCCGAAATCGGTTCAGGAAGCTTCCAATATCGCTACAAAAACCGGTATTTTCATGACATTTTGACAGGTCATATTTTAATTTCGATGTAAAGAGAGTCCGTTTCATTTGTTTCTCCAAGGCAAGGCATTTAAAATATGTACTTTTTAAAATTTTTCCTGCAGCCATGCGAAAAAGGTATTTATTTATAACTTTAACGAAAAATTATGGAATTTTAATTAGTTAGGAGTGTTCTCAGATGATAAGGGCTGAAAATAAACCAAAAAAGAATCGTTAAATAAGAGAAATAATATATAATAATGCCCTTTAAAGATGAGTTTTGGTTGAAAAAACAAACAGAAAAAATGAGTTTTTACCTCCTAAATCCGGCCCTGGATCATCCAATCAGGATTCATTTTAAAGCCTGATTATATCCCCAAGGGATAGCATTGGAAAAGTTGTAAGAAATTAGATAGGAAAAGATACAGAGTGATTCAAATGTAGAGATGTCATGAAAAAAAATGGTAAAAAATCGAAATTTAATCATCGATTGCTCCTTTCCCATTAAGAACGAAGGAACCAAAAATTATGAAAATCACGTATTTTGGCGAGCTCTTTCGATGAGGCACATGGGATTTCGATTTGAATCCATTTTGACCCCGAAAAAAATTTAAAACCGTCAAAGATTTACATCAAAAATCGTAATTTTCAGTTTTTCCCAAATTTTTCCAATTTTCAGTCGTTTTAGGTATAGGTAAATGTATTGCAAAAAGAAAGTATTTGAGATTCTTTAGTTTTATGTTCAAATCCGTTTTTCTGTCCGACGCTGCGTTTTCGAGCCATGTAGAATTGAATATGGGTCTGCAAGTGCCATTTTTCGACATAAAAAAATTCAAAAGAATTACTTCCCATTTTCCGAATACCGCCAATGTCAATAGGGTTCTGAAGCTCCCGGTCCTCTACAACCTCCGAAACTTTAAATCGATTTAATTAAGTTTTGCGACCTATATCGTGTCCCATACGAAATCGCGGAAAGTTCGATTTTGGCGTTTAATAACTCCGAAACGGAACACCCTGTATAACTGAATTTTTTATCGAAGCTAGATGCACTATCCCTCTATTAACCCAGAGAATTTGATTGCCTCACCTCTAACCATTTTCGAGAAAAAAAATTGAGAATGGGCAAATAGCGGATTCCACGACAACCGGCGAACATTTTTCACTCATGGGGAGTTATATAGAGCGGCCTGAAAGGCGCTCTATAACTAGATTGCGTAGACCGCCTAATCGCCCCCCGAGGGGGCTCTATAAGGTCGGTAATATCATCATTGTCATGCCCTGAAAGTTTCGTGTTTCTAGTCCATTTATTAAGGAAGATATCACACTCCTACGGACTCATGATGCAGAATAGAGCGCCCTTCGTAACCGTATAGCTACATACATACAAACATCTACACGTAGAAACTTATTTTTGGCAAAAAAATACTTTTGGGACACCCTGTATACATACATACAAACATAAATACATATTAATACAAATATATTCGATTTTCGTGAAATCCGACCTAATAAAGTTTATCTAAGTAATAATAGGAGCATTTTCCCATACCAAGACTTTTCGGACACCCAGTATACATACATACAAACATAAACACATATTAATACAAATATATTCGATTTGCGTGAAATCCGACCTAATAAAGTTTATCTAAGTAACAATACGAGTATTTGCCCATACCAAGACTTTCTGGACACCCTGTATACATTCAAACTAACACCCACACGTTTAAATAGGAATATAGTCGATTTCTTAAAATTCGAATTAAGTAGGTTTATATCGGTACTGGTAGAATTATTTGCCCATACCAAGACTTTTCGGACACCCTGTATACATACATACACACACAAACACATATTAATACAAATGTATTCGATTTGCGTGAAATCCGACCAAATAAATTTTATCTAAGTAATAATATGAGTGGGGAATGGGAGAGCCCATACCAAGACTTTTTGGATACCCTGTATACATTCACACTAACACGTTTAAATAGGAATATAGTCGATGTACTTAAAATCTGAATTAGGTAAGTTCATTTTGGTACTAGTGCAAGTATTTCCCATACCAAGGCTTTTTGGACACCCTGTATACATTCAAACTAACACCCACACGTGTAAATAGGAATATAGTCGATTTACCTAAAATCCGAATTAATTAGGTTTATCTCTGTAGTACTAGTAGAAGTATTTGCCCATACCAAGATTTTTCGGACACCCTGTATACGTATATACAACACATATAAAAGCAGATATAATCGAATTGCATGAAATCCGGTTTAATTACATTTATCCTGGTACTACTAGGAGTATTCCAACCAAGACTTTTTGGACAGCCTGTATACAGACATATACCTCCGTACACATAGAAATGCAAATATAAACGATTTGCTTTAAATCCGACAATTAAGTTTATATTTGTACAAATAGCAAAGGTATTTGTCCATACAAATACTTTTCGGACACCCTGTACTATACATACATACAAACACAACAAACACGACACATAGTAATTTAAATATTTTCGATTTTCTTGAAAACCTGCTCAATAGGTTTATCTTCGTACTAAGGGCAAAGATATTTCCGCATACAAAGACTTTTTGGACATTCTGTATACATACCAACATATAAACAATCACACAAAGGAATAAAAAATTTACGATTTCCTTGAAATACGACTCATTTAAGTTTTTCTTAGTGCCAATGACTAAGATATTTGCGCTTACAAAGACTTTTCGGACACCCTGTAGACATGTATACAATCACCGACTTGCCCAAGGGTATAAAATGTATTTTCGAATCGTTCTGTTTACTTTAAAACGATCCGAATCAATTCATTTCCCTAAAATTAAATTAAAATTATTTAATAATAATTAATTTATTGGCCCAAAGGTATACACACTCATGCTTAGGAAATAAAATGCATATTTTTTAATGTTATAACAAATTTTTCGATGCCACTGAGCGCAATATTAGAATCTTCAATGATGTCTTGTAGCGTCATCGGAAAATCGAAAAAATTTGTATTTAAAACCAAATTTATCAAATGAAATGTCTTTCTACCGAAAGTATAAGGTCCCTAATTCCCTTGCCCGGTAAATATCAAGCCGAAGTTGGCCCAGACTGCTTCCAATCTCCCAAGAAAAACTGGCATTTTTGCGACATTTTGACAGGTCATATTTTAATTTCAATGTAAAGGGAGTCCGTTTCATTTGTTTCTCCAAGGCAAGCCATTTAAAATATGTACTTTTTAAAATTTTTCCTTCACCGATACAAACAAAGCTCTTTATTTATAACTTTAACGAAAAAATATGCAATTTTACTTAGTGTAGAGTGTTCTCAGATGATAAGGGAAGAAAATAAACCAAAAAAGAGCTGTTAAAAAAGATAAATATATATAATAATGCCATTTAAAGACGAATTTTGATGAAAAAAAAAAAGAAAAAATGAGTTTTTACCCCCTAAATCCGGTCCTGGATCACCCATTCGGGAATCATTTTAAAGCCTGATTATATCCCCAAGGGATAGCGTTGAAAAAGTTGGAAGAAATTAGATAGGAAAAGATACAGAGTGATTTAAATGTAGAGATGTCATGAAAAAAATGGTTAAAAACCAAAATTTTATTATCGATTGCTCCTTTCCTATTAAGAATAAAGGAACCAAAAAATTCGCCCACAACGTAGTTCGGCGAGCTCTTTCCGATAAGGTACATGGGATTTCGATTTGGATCCATTTTGACCCGAAAAAAATTAACAACTGTCAAAGATTTGCATCGAAAATCGTAATTTTCAGTTTTTCCCAAATTTTTCCAATTTCCAGTCATTTTAGGTATAGGTAAATGTATTGCAAAAAGAAAGTATTTGAGATTCTTTAGTTTTGTGTTCAAATCCGTTTTTCTGTCCGACGCTTCGTTGTCGAGCAATGTAGAATTGAATATGGGTCTGCAAGTGCCATGTTTCGACATAAAAAAATTCAAAAGAATTACTTCCCATTTTCCGAATACCGCCAATTTCAATAGGGTTCGGAACACCCCGGTCATCTACAACCTCCGAAAATTTAAATCGATTTGATTAACTTTTGCGACCTGTAATCGATATCATACGAAATCGCGGAAATTTCGACTTTGACGTTTAATTACTCCGAAACGCGACACCCTGTATAACTGAATTTCTTATCGAAGCTAGATGCACTATCCCTCTATTAACCCAGAAAATTTGAGTGCTCCCTCTCTAACAGTTTCCGAGAAAAAAAATTGAGAATTGGAAAATAGCGGATTCTACGGCAACCAACGAACATTTTCTCACTCACGGGGCGTTATATAGAGCGCCTTCGGCGCTCTATAACTAGAATGCGTAGACCGCCTAATCGCCCCCCGACGGGGCTCCATAAGGTCGATAATATCATCATTGTCACGCCCTGAAAATTCCGTGTTACTAGGCCATGTATTAAGGAAGATGTCACACTCCTTCGGACTGATGATGGAGAATAGACTATTTTTGCCAACAAACAGACTTTTCGGACACCCTGTATACATGCACAAAAACATAAACACATATTAATACAAATATATTCGATTTGCGTGAAATCGGACCTAATAAAGTTTATCTAAGTACTAATAGGAGTATTTGGCCATACCAAGACTTTTTGGACACCCTGTATACATTCACACTAACACCCACACGTTTAAATAGGAATAAAGTCTATTTACTTAAAATCCGAATTAATTGGGTTTATGTCGGTACTAGTAGGAGTATTTGCTCAAACAAATACTATTTGGACAACCTGTATACAAACATATAAATCCGTACACCTCGAAATGCAAATATATACGATTTGCTTTAAATCCGACAATTAAGTTTATCTTTGGTACAAATAGCAAAGGTATTTGCCCATACAAGGACTTTTCGGACACCCTGTATACATACATACAAACACAACCAGCACGACACATAATAATTTAAATATCTTCGATTTTCTTGAACGCCGACTGAATGAAGTTTATATTCGTATTAATGGCAAAGCTATTTGCGCATACAAGGTCTTTTTGGACATTCTGGATACATAAAAACATATAAAGAACCACACAAAGGAATAAAAACTTTAGGATTTCCGTGATCTAAGGAAATTGGAAAAATTTGCATGACGGTTTTTAATTTTTTTAGGGGTCAAAATGCAACAAATTAGATAGACAATAAAATTGTCAAACTTTTCTATAATAAACAATATTTCGATAGGACTTATAGTTTTCGAAATATATGGGTTTAAACTTGGTAATTTTTATACATCATTTATTAAAAATATCTCCAGGAATATCAGGTTTAAAAGAAAATCAAATAGAAAAAATTATAGACCTTAACAAACTGTCACTTTTTACTAATAACCATTTTTTCAATAAATCTAACCGTTCTCAAGATACGACCGATTTAATAGCAGAATTCAAAATTTTATGGGTAAACCCTTAGAAAATTTTCAAAAATTTTATTTTTCCAAAAATTAAAAAATTGTGACATATTACGGTTTCCTATGTTAAAATTACGAGAGGAAACGAAAAAAAGGCAAGGAATTCTTAAAATAAACTATATTTTTAATTTTTAAATTTTTCACAAAAAAAAGCGAAAAAAACGAAACAAATTTGACACTGTTTTATACTTTTATTTTTATTTCGGTTATTAAAGACTTTCACAAAAAAATGTATCCGACAAATTAGATAGACAATAAAATTGTCAAACTTTTCTGTAATAGACAATTTTTCGATAGGACTTATATTTTTCGAAATATAGAGGTATAAACTTGGTAATTATTATACGTAATTTTTTTAAAATATATCCGAAACTATCAGGTATAGAGGAAAATAATATGGAAAAATTATACATCTTAGTAAACTGCAACTTTTTACTAATAACTATTTTTCCAATAAATCTAACCGTTCTCGAGATACGACCGATGAAATGGCAGAATTGAAAATTTTATGGGTAAACCCCTATGTAAATTTTAAAAAATTTTATTTTTTCAAAAATTAAAAAAAAATGACATATTAAGATTTCCTAAGTTAAAATTATAAGTAGAAACGAAAAAATGGCAAAGAATTCTTAAAATAAACTACATTTTTAATTCTTTTATTATTTTTTATAAATAACAACTTATATAATCTATATTAAAAAACAATTTAATTCGCTCCTATCCAAAGACAAACTTAATTAAATGACGTTTCAAGAAAATCAAAAATAAATAGCAACCTATACAATCCAAAGTAACAGTGGCGTGTCTGAAGGGCTCGCCACCAATCACTATTTAACTCGCTCCTCTCAACAGACAAATTTAATTAAATAATGTTTTAAGCAAATAAGAAATAAATAATAAATCATATAATCAAAATTAAATAAAAATTTAATTCGCTCCTCTCAAAAGACAAACTTAATTAAGTGACGTTTCATGCAAATCAAAAATAAATAACAACTTAATTCGCTCCTCTCCAAAGACGATCTTAATTAAATGACGTTTCAAGCAAATCAAAAATAAATAGCAACCTACACAATCAAAATTAAATAACAAATTACTATTTAACTCGCTCCTCTTAAAAACAGAATTATTTAATTGAATGGCGTTCCTAGCAAATCGAAGATAAAAATTAAAATTTTACACACTCTCGCAAAATAATAACGATTTTCGCCACTCCGATCTTTTCTAGCGTAAAAGTCACGATATTATCGAATAAAAAAAATAAAAATCGATTCCAGAAGAAACAGTCGAGAGGGACGAAAATGTATGTGCTTTTGTGGAAGCAAATGAGCCATGCTCCAGCATCCAAATTTCTCAAGAAATTGGCATTCCAGACCGCACAGTTAGACATGTTTTAAAAAAGCATAGGTATAAATCCTACAAAATTAAAACTACCCTATTGAAACTGGCGGTATTCGGAAAATGTGAAGTAATTGTTTTGAATTTTTTATGTCGAAAAATGCCGTATGCAGACCCCTCTTTGTCGCTAAATAACGTGATGCCGGAACGTCGGACAGAAAAACGGATTTGAACATAAAACTAAAGAATCTCAAATACTCTTCTTTTTACAATACATTTACCTATACCTAAAATAAATTTCAACTCAATAAATAACGGAAATCGCAAATTATTCGTCGTCACGGCAACGGAAAATCAAAATTATTTTCACATAAAAAAGTAGCTTACTTCCTTCCCTTTCGATTGCCACTTCAGTCGTTTCAATCAGATAAGCCGTGTGTTAGTTAAAAATTGTCAACTTTATCCTTAATCGTTGCTATGCCAACCATGGGAATCGATTTTTACAGATATATTTTTGAATGAGTGCCCGAATTATTCTCAGATATCAAATTTCAACTATCCAACTCAATACATTACGGAAATCGCAAATTATTCGTCGTCACGGCAACGGAAAATCAAAATTATTTTCACATAAAAAAGTAGCTTACTTCCTTCCCTTTCGATTGCCACTTCAATCGTTTCAATCAGATAAGCCGTGCGTGAGTTAGAAATTGTCAACTTTATCCTTAATCGTTGCTATGCCAACCATGGGAATCGATATTTACAGATATATTTTTGAATGAGTGCCCGAATTCTTCCCAGACATCAAATTTCAACTATCCAACTCAATACATTACGGAAATAGCAAATTATTCGTCGTCACGGCAACGGAAAATCAAAATTATTTTCACATAACAAAGTAGCTTACTCCCTTCCCTTTCGATTGCTACCTCACTCGTTTAAATCAGATAAGCCGTGCGTGAGTTAGAAATTGTCAACTTTATCATTAATGGTTGCTATAGAAACCACGCGAATCAAAATTTACACATATAATTTTAAATGATTGACCTGAATTCTTCCCATATATCAAGTTTCCAATCTCCAATTCAATAAATACCGGGAATAGCAAATTGTTCGTCGTCACGGCAATGAAAGGTCAAAATTATTTTCACATAAAAAAGTAGCTTACTTCCTTGCCAATCGATTGCCACCTCACTCGTTTCAATCAGATCAGCCGTGCGTGAGTTAGAAATTGGCAACTTTATCCTTAATCGTTGCTATAGAAACCATGCGAATCAAAATTTTACAGATAGAATTTTGAATAATTGACCGAATTCTTCCCATATATCAACTTTCAACTGTCCAACTCAAAAATTAACGAAAATAGCTAGTTGTTCGTCGTCATGCCAACGAAATGTCGAAATTATTTTGAAATACGAAAATTGCTTAATTCCTTCCCTTTCGATTGCCACCTCACTCGATTTAATCAGATAAGCCGTTCTCAAATAGTAACAAACCTAAACAAATTTTAAATCAGACCAGTCATTGTGATTTACCCCGTACACTAACTAATGGAATAAAACCATTCTATGCAGCTTTGCACCGTCATCGAAAAATAGTTAAAAATGGTTCTGAATACCCAATTCTTCAAGTTATATGTTCCGTAATCCACACGGGAAGGTCCGTAGAGGCGTTGCCCGGCATTTTTCAAGCCCAAGACGGTTCAGAAGCCCTAAAATCTCACAAGAAAAATTGGCATTTTTGCGACATTTCGACCCTTCATATTTTAATACATTTCTCCGTATAAATGATTTGGAAATGCTTTTGCTGGGTCTCAGAAAGATAAAAAAATTGGTATTTAGTGCTTAAATCGCCCAATGAAATGCACCATAATTAAAAATATAAAGTCCATTCTGTCTTTTCCATGTATATTCCAAGCCGAAATGGGCCCAAAATCACTAAAAATACTGACATTTTTGCATAATTCTGACAGGTCATATTTTTTAATTTCGACGTAAAGATAGGCTGCTTCAACTGATTTTCCAAGGCAGACTATTAATATATGCATTTTTTAAAATTTTTCCTGCAGCGAAGCAAAAAAACCTTTTTATTTATAACTTTAACGAAAAAATATGTAATTTTAATTAGTGTGGAGCATTCTCAGATGATGGGGGAAGGAAATAATCCAAAAAAGAACTGTTAAATAAAAGAAATAATATATAATAATGCCATTTAAAGATGAATTTTGGTTGAAAAAAGTAGAAAAAATGAGTTTTTACCTCCTAGATCCGGTCCTGGATCACCCGTTCGGGATTTATTTTAAAGCCTGATTATATCCCCAAGGGATGGCGTTGAAAAAGTTGGAAGAAATTAGATAGGAAAAGATACAGAGTGTTTCGAATGTAGCGATGTCATGAAAAAAAATCGTAAAAAATCTAACTTTAATTATCGATTGCTCCTTTCCTATTAAGAATGAAGGCACCAAAAAATACGTTTATAACGTAGTTCGGCGAGGTCTTTCCGATAAGGTACATGGGATTTCGATTTGAATCCATTTTGACCCCCAAAACCGTCAAAGATTTGCATGAAAATTCGTAATTTCCAGTTTTTCCCAAATTTTTCCAATTTCCAGTCGTTTTAGGTATAGGTAAATGTATTGCAAAAAGAAAGTATTTGAGATTCTTTAGTTTTATGTTCAAATCCGTTTTTCTGTCCGACGTTCCGGCGACCAAGTTATTTGGTGCCAAAGAGGGGTCTGCAAACTGCACTTTTCGACATAAAAAAATTCAAAAGAATTACTTCCCATTTTCCGAATCCCGCCAGTTTCAATAGGGTTCTGAAGTTCCCGGTCCTCTACAACCTCCGAAAATTTAAATCGATTTAATTAAGTTTTGCGACCTGTAATCGATCCCATAGGAATTCGCGGAAATTTCGACTTTGACGTTTAATAACTCCGAAACGGTACGCCCTGTATAACTGCATTTTTACCGAAGCTAGACGCACTATCCCTCTATTAACCCAGAAATTTTGAACGTTCCACCTGCAACCGTCTCCGAGAAAAAAAATTGAGATTACCGAAAAACCGAATCTGACAACCAACGAACATTTTCCTGAGGGACAGCTAGGTATATAGACCGGCCTGAAAGGCGGCTTAATTTTTTAAAACCAAAAAAGAATATTTTGTTTCAAAGTTCCATGCGAAAACTCCCCAAGAAAGAATCAAGCCAAGCCATCGTCAAAGGATATCCAAGCTTGCTCCGGGCTGGGTCATATTTTAATTTGATCTTATAGGTTTATATGGACGATATAAATTCCTTACAAGTAAGAGAGAAACAGACATACGCGCTTGAGGGAGTTAAAAAGAGACACAATTGGTCGACGGCCCACCAATAATATCTGGCCACTACCACTATGGAAATACTCTCAAACCGCCCCCTAAAATATACTATTTCAAAACATTTGGTTCGGAAAAGGAAAAACTAATTAGATACCTAATATGCGCATTGTATTTGCATCGTATTAATAATCTTAATTAGTGGTTAAACATATAAAATTATAAATACGATTTGTGTCAGGCCAGCGCTAGGCATCAAATTTAACGGTATCGGACCGATTTCCTTACATAACCAGTGTAGTCCAGAGGATAATATCTCAGCAAATAGGAAACTTTAATACAGGAAATTAACAACAGCGCTCTTCAAGCTTAGGCAAGAAAGCTCTCACTGACTCTGTAAGCATCTGCGGAAAGAGTCGTTTCTCCTCATTTTCACGTCACTAGGCAACCAAAGGTTATGACCAACCCCGGCCGCCCCCTGGCTGTGTTCTCGCACTGGACTTCCCTGAATAGGGGTCGTATTGTCGACGTCTGTAAATGTGTGCATAATTAGTTAAGTTGTCACGTGATGTTGTACCATATTATTAAGGAATAAATATTTTCAAAGTAGTTAATCTGAAGGTCGAGGGTTCGAATCAGTGTTGGGACAAGAACTTTTTTTTTGATTTTTTGTTATTTAAAAAATTAGATCGGCTCTAAAAGGTGTATTGGCAACAAGTTGTGCCTCGATAAAGTATTTTTTAAATTGTTGGCAATCCCATATTTACTACAGCTTACAGCCTGCACGTGCGTAGATAAATCTAGTATTACTATGTCTAGTCGCCAGCAGTGTATTTATTAAAGAAAACGGAGTTTCGGCAGCGTTCTTAATTTTATTTTACGAATAATCATACATTTAGCTCAAAATTTTGTTCTGTTTATATTCTGGGCTTTAGTACAAGGCGCGACATCTATTGAGGAGAAGCTAAACTTATCAAAACGGAGGCCGCAAAAATCTACTAATCTAGAGTATTAAAACACATAGAAAAAAAACATGAACATCTAGAGTAGTAATGTTCAATATTCTGCAGTACCTATTTTATGATTTTTGCAGTGTTTATTTGTAGGTAAATAATTTCTCGGCACGACACATTATTAAAAATTCTTTCTTAATTAAAAAAGTGTATTTTGCTTGTTGCGTTGATATCACTAGTTGCCCACAAAATTTTGACCCCCTGTAAAAAAACTCACGGGCCGCGCCTGGTGATCAATAATTTCAATATTAGCGCATTACTTCCCTTTGCAACTTTTGCGTGCAGCAAAACATTTAAAGCCCGCTTTTCGGCATCAACAGACCTTTTTATGATATATATATGCAAAAACGATCATATACTGATATGGTTTAATAACAATAGAAGATATATTTATTATTTATCTACAACTTTACCAAGTTTCAGATGATTAGCTTTTTCATAATATATTTATAACAATTTCTTTCAAGAGATATTTTCATAATTTTCGAGATAACTTCAACTTTATGACAATAAAACTCACTGAAAAATGAAAGTTTTTGGAAAGCCAATTACACCATCTGAAAGAACATATAATAATTTTTTTCAAGCGATATTTTCGTATTTTTCGAGATAACTTCAACTTTATGCCAATAAAACTCACTGAAAAATGAAAGTTTTTGGAAAACCAATTACACCATCTAACAGAACATGTTTTACCTCACTGGTAACTACTGTATTGTTTTTACAATCGAAAAATTACAAAAAATAATTATTGGTTTTCCTAAGCGGCGAATACGCGAAAATGCATTTTTCGTAAAACAGACAACTAAAAATTTACCATAACAAAAAAAACAGAAGCCTATGGATACACCCTCACAGAATTCATAGAAGGAAGAGATTACAACACTTCTTTTTTAATTTTTTAAAAGTTATTTATAAATACAGAACTTGAATTAACAAAGTGGAAAATTTCACACTTGAACAAGAATATCGGAAATTGAAACATTTGAACATACAAAATATGATTAATTGATTGTCTTGGCGATTATTTATATGGGCAATTTTGTTTTATTTAAATATCTTTAGTTGATCAAAAGTTATGAGCATTTGTTTATACAGCGCGACGCTGATGATACTCGTGTACCGCTGCACCCGCTGCATTCGCTGCGCGCTGGCGGGCGTACTTTTTGAGCGGTTTTTTAACTAGTATGCGTAGACCGCCTAATCGCCCCCCGAGGGGGCTCTATAAAGTCGGTAATGTCATCATTGTCATGCCCTGAAAATTTCGTGTTTCTAGGCCATGTATTAAGGAAGATATCACACTCCTTCGGACTGATGATGCAGAATAGACCGCCCTTCGCAACCGTATCGCTACATACATACAAACACCTACACGTAGAAATGATTTTTGCCAACAAAAAGAATTTTCGGACACCCTGTATACATACATACAAACATAAACACATATTAATACAAATATATTCGATTTGCGTGAAATCCGACCTAATAAAGTTTATCTAAGTACTAATAGGAGTATTTGCCCATACCAAGACTTTTTGGACACACACTAACACCGACACGTTTAAACAGGAATAAAGTCGATTTACTTAAAATCAGAATTAATTAAATTTATCTAAGTACTAATAGGAGTATTTGCCCATCCCAAGTCTTTTTGGACACCCTGTATACATCCACACTAACACCCACACGTTTAAATAGGAATATAGTCGATTTACTTAAAATCCGAATTAATTTAGTTTATCTTGGTAATAGTAGAAGTATTTGCCCATACTAACTTTTCGGACACCCCGTGTACATACATACAAACAAACACATATTAATACGAATATATTCGATTTGCTTGAAATACGACCTAATTAATTTTATCTAAGTACTGAAACGAGTATTTGCCCATCCCCAGACTTTTTGGACACCCTGTGTACATTCACACTAACATCCACACCTTTAAATAGGAATATAGTCGATTTACACAAAATCTGAATTAATTAAGTTTATCTAGGTACTAGTAGAAGTATTTGTCCATACTAAGACTTTTCGGACACCTTGTATACATACATACAAACACAAAACAACACGACACATAGTAATTTAAATATTTTCGATTTTCTTGAAAACCCACTGAATTAAGTTTATATTCGTACTAATGGCAAAGATATTTGCGCATACAAAGACTTCATGGATATTCTGTACACATAAAAACATAAACAACCACACCTAGGAATAAAAATTTTTGAAATAAGACTCAATTAATTTTATCTTCGTGCTAATGACAAAGATATTTGCGCATACAAAGACTTCTCGGACACCCTGTAGACATATATCAGTTTTCAACTCTTCAACTCAATAAATAACGAAATTCTCAAATTGTTCATCGTCACGGCAACGAAATGTCAAAATTATTTTCACATAAAAAAATAGTGTACTTTCTAACATTTCAATCGTCACTTTACTCGTTTCAATCGGATAAACCGTTCGCTAGTTAAAAAATATAACCTTTATACTCAATCGTTGCTATGGTAATCATGGGAATCAAAATTTATAAAAATATTTTTGAATGATTTACCGACTTCTACCCAGATATCAAATTTGAACTCTCCAACTTAATAAATAATGGAAATAGCAAACTGTTCGTCGTCATGGCAACGAAATGTCAAAATTATTTTCACATAAAAAAGTAGCTTACTTCACTCGTTTCAATCAGATCAGCCGTGCGTGAGTTAGAAATTGTCAACTTTATCCTTAATCGTTGCTATGGAAACATTGCGGATCAAAATTTACACATATAATTTTGAATGATTGACCGAATTCTTCCCATATATCAAATTTCAACTCTCCAACTCAATAAATATCGGAAATAGCAAATTTCTCGTCGTCATGCCAATGAAATGTCGAAATTATATTCAAATAAGAAAATAGCTTACTTCCTCCCCTTTCGATTGCCACATCACTCTTTTCAATCGAATAAGCCGTTCTCAATTAATAACAAATCTAAGCAAAATTTAAATGATCAGTCATTGTGATTTACCCCGTATATAACCTAATGGAATAATATCTTTCTATGGTGCTTTGCTGCGTCATCGAAAAATTGTTAAAATTGGTATTTAATGCCTAATTCTTGAAATTATATGTTCCGAAATTCACACGGGAAGGTCTATAGAGGCGTTGCCCCGTATTTTTCAAGCCGAAACCGGTTCAGAAACCCTAAAATCTCGCAAGAAAAACTGAAACTCTCCAACTCAATAAATATCGGTAATAGCAAATTTTTCGTCGTCATGCCAATGAAATGTCGAAATTATTTTCAAATCTTTTCAATCGAATAAACCGTTCTCAATTAATAACAAATCTAAGCCAAATTTAAATCATCAGTCATTGTGATTTACCCCGTATATAACCTAATGGAATAATATCTTTCTATGATGCTTTGCTGCGTTATCGAAAAATTGTTAAAATTTGTATTTAATGACTAATTCTTGAAATTATATGTTCCGCAATTCACAAGGGAAGGTCTATAGAGGCGTTGCCCCGTATTTTTCAAGCCGAAACCGGTTCAGAAACCCTAAAATCTCGCAAGAAATACTGGCCTTTTTGCGACATTTAGACCCTTCTTATTTTAATACATTTCTCCGTATAAAACTGATTTTGAAATGCATTTGCAGGGCCTCAGCAAAATCAATAAAATTGGTATTTAATGCTTAAATCGTCCAATGAAATGTACCATAATTAAAAATATAAAGTCCGTTTTACCTTTTCCATGTATATTTCAAGCCGAAATCGGTTCAGGAAGCTTCCAATATCGCTACAAAAACTGATATTTTCATGTCATTTTGACAGGCCATATTTTAAATTCGATGTAAAGAGAGTCCGTTTCATTTGTTTTTCCAAGGCAAGGGATTTAAAATATGTACTTTTTAAAATTTTTCCTGCAGCGATGCGAAAAAAACCCTTTATTTATAACTTTAACGCAAAAATATGCAATTTTAATTAGTGTGGAGTGTTGTCAGATGATGTGGGAAGAGAATAAACCAAAAAAGAGCTGTTAAATAAGAGAAATAATACATAATAATGCCGTTTAAAGATGAATTTTGATGAAAAAAAAACAGAAAAAATGAGTTTTTACCCCCTAAATCCGGTCCTGGATCACCCATTCGGGATTCATTTTAAAGCCTGATTATATCCCCAAGGCATAGCGTTGAAAAAGTTGGAAGAAATTAGATAGGAAAAGATACAGAGTGATTTAAATGTAGAGATGTCATGAACAAAAATGGTTAAAAACCGAAATTTAATTATCGATTGCTCCTTTCCTATTAAGAATGAAGGAACCAAAAAATATGAAAATTACGTATTTCGGCGAGCTCTTTCCGATAAGGCACATGGGATTTGAATCCATTTTGACCCCCAAAAAAATTAAAAACCGTCAAAAACTTGCATGAAAAATGGTACTTTCCAGTTTTTCCCAAATTTTTCCAATTTCCGGTCGTTTTAGGTATAGGTAAATGTATTGGAAAAAGAAAGTATTTGAGATTCTTTAGTTTTATGTTCAAATAGGTTTTTCTGTCCGATGTTCCGGCTTCGACTTATTAAGCGCCAAAGAGGGGTCTACAAAGGGCATTTTTCGACATAAAAATATTCAAAAGAATTACTTCACATTTTCCGAATACCGCCAGTTTCAATAGGGTTCTGAAGCTCCCGGTCCTCCACGACCTCCGAAAATTTAAATCGATTTAATTCACTTTTGCGACCTGTATCCGATTTCAATCGAAATCGCGAAAATTTCGATTTTGACGTTTAATGACTCCGAAACGGAACACCCTGTATAACTGAATTTTTTACCGAAGCTAGCCGCACTATCCCTCTATTAACCAAGAAAATTTGATTGCTCCCCCTCTAACTGTTTTCGAGAAAAAAAATTGAAAAGGTGAAAATGTCGAAACGGACGACAACATACGGCCGCACATACATACATACATACATACACACATGTTCCTGACCAACGGCTCGGTATATAGACCGCTCGGCGGGCGGTCTATAACCAGCATGCGTAGAGCGCCTAATCGCCCCCCGAGGGGGCTCTATAAGGTCGGTAATATCATCATTGTCATGCCCTGAAAGTTTCGTGTTTCTAGGCCATGTATTAAGGAAGATATCACACTCCTTCGGACTGATGATGCAGAATAGAGCGCCCTTCGTAACCGTATCGCTACATATATACAAACGCCTACACGTAGAAACTATTTTTGCTAACAAAAATACGTTTCGGACACCCTGTATACATACATACAAACATAAACACATATTAATATAAATATATTCTATTTGCATGAAATCCGACCTAATAAAGTTTATCCAAGTACTAATAGGAGTATTTGGCCACACCAAGACTTTTTGGACAGCCTGTATACAGACATACATCTATCTCCGTACACATAGAAATGCAAATATATACGATTTGCTTTAAATCCGATAATTAAGTTTATATTTGTACAAATAGCAAAGGTATTTGTCCATACAAAGACTTTTCGGACCCCCTGTATACATACATACCAACACAACACAACACGCCACATAGAAATTGAAATATTTTCGATTTTCTTGAAAACTCAGTTAAGTTTATCTTCGCACTAATGGCAAAGATACAGAGCACACAAAGACTTTTTGGACATTCTGTATACATACACACATATAAACAATCACGCAAAGGAATAAAAAATTTACGATTTCCTTTAAATAAGACCCAATCAAGTTTATCTGAATGCTAATGACAAAGATATTTGCGCATACAAAGACTTTTCGGACACCCTGTAGACATATATACAATCACCCACTTGCCGAAGGGTACAAAATGTATTTTCGAGTCGTTCTGTCTACGTTAAAACGATCCGAATCAATTCATTTCCCTAAAATTAAATTAAAATGATTTAATTAATATATAGGCCTATAGGTATTCACGCTCATTCTTAGGAATTAAAATGCATATTTTTGGATATTATGACTTTATAACAAATATTTCGATGCCACTGAGCGCAATATTAGAATCTTCAATGATGTCTTGTAGCGTCATCGGAAAATCGAAGAAATTTGTATTTAAAGCCAAATTTATCAAATGAAATGTCTTTCTACCGAAAGTATAAGGTCCCTAATTTCCTTGCCCGGTAAATTTCAAGCCGAAGTTGGTCCAGACTGCTTCCAATCTCCCAAGAAAACTGGCATTTTTGCGACATTTAGACACAAATTTTAATACGTTTTTCCGTATAAAACTGATTTTGACATGCATTTGCATGGTCTCAGAAAAATTAAAAAAATTCGTATTTAATGCTGATATCGTCCAATGAAATGTAGCGTAATTAAAAATATAAAGTCCGTTTTACCTTTGCCATGTATATTTCAAGCCGAAATCGGTTCAGGAAGCTTCCAATGTCGCTACAAAAACTGGTATTTTCATGACATTTTGACAGGTCATATTTTAATTTCGATGTAGAGTCCGTTTCATTTGTTTCTCCAAGGTAAGGCATTTATTATATGTACTTTTTAAATTTTTTCCTGCAGCGATGCGAAAAAAACTCTTTATTTATAACTTTAACGCAAAAATATGCAATTTTAATTAGTGAGGAGTGTTCTCAGATGATGTGGGAAGAAAATAAACCAAAAAAGAACTCTTAGATAATATAATAATATTGTTAGATTCTGTTTTACATATTTGAATCTGGCGCTCTTTTTAATTAGTTGGTCGCTCACGCATGTGCGCCAAGAGAAGCGGGACGTAAGAATTAAGTATTGACGTCGCGCCGGGGAGACACTGCTTGACATTGACCGCGAAACAAAGTGGCTTAAAAAATTAACATCAGGTGTGGGGTTCGCGTGTACTATCCTGATAACGTTATTGTTTGTGTTCCGGACGTTTTGGTGGTTGTGAGTCAAGACATTATGGCAGAAGACATGGCAAAATCGTTGGGCGCAATTGCCTCAATTTTGGAGAATCTGCAAAAGCGTGTTGATGGAAATGAAGCACAAACCTCATCAGCTCCTACCCAAAAAACTCCTATTTCTTTAGCCTTGCCAAGTTTCGACCCAGACAATACAGATAGTAATGTATGGCTAAAAAAAATCGAGGGTTATAAAACCGAATTTGGGTGGTCAGATAGGGAAACTGTAAGTAGAATTGGACCTTTTTTATTAAAATCTGCGCAAGGGTGGTTTTCTGCGTGGCAGCCTATCGAGGAAACATGGGAAAATTTTAAAATTGATTTTTCCTTATCTTTTCCAAGACAAAAGAATTTGGGTAAACTTTTAAGTGACGCGGTAAACTACCATAGCTCAGAAGCTCATAGTTATGTCGAATATGCTAGAATCAAACTAGAAAAGTTAAAGCGCACCCGTGCTAGTTGGGTGGATTCTGATTTAATAGAGATTATTGCACATTCAATAGACGATGCTGTCGTCAGAACAGCAGCCTTTAATTGTGGTGCTTCATCTGTAAGTTATTTGATTGCATTCCTTTCTAATTACATAAAAGTCCCCTCATTAGATAAAATGTTTAAAAAGAACGATGATCAAAAAGATAATTTACTTAAGCTAAAAATATCTAACTCAGTTAATTGTTATTCTTGCGGCAAAATAGGTCATATTTCTCGAGATTGCAAAAATATCACTTCCTTGGTTCAAGGTACTGACAAGTCAGATAAAGCGTTTTGTCGATATTGCAAAAAATTGGGCCACGAAATAACGCATTGCTTTCGTCGCCAAAACAAACGCGAACGGGACGGTGTAACAGAATCCAGTTCCCGACCGGCTCATAAAAGTTTAAAGTAGAACAATGACAATTACAGTTTATTAATTCTCATATTTCTGAACACAATAATTTAACGACTCTGCCTATCCTAATTTCTGGTTATCGCACAAATTGTTTGATAGATACAGGTTCAACATGCTCTTTAATTAATGAAACGTTGGTTGATAAATTAAAACTTGATAAAATTTCACGCATTACACCATTACAATGGTTCGATGGTACCACATGTAATAATTCCTATTTTGTTACAAACGCTTTGGTGGAATTCCCTGATACAAAGCTGACTATTGATTTTGTTGTTGTACCGCACAATCACTCAAAGTATGATGTAGTATTAGGCGAAAATACTTATGAAAATAATATAACTTTAATAAAAGATAAAAATAAACAACAAATTGTTTTTACACCACCAGCTATGGATGCTATTCACATTAGCTCTAATCTAGATGTAGTAACCGATTTGGACTTTCATGAGAAAACAGAGCTGGTTGAATTACTTAAAAACTACTCTCAACTTTTAACAACTTCCGGCAAGTTACTTAAGGTCGTAAACACCGGCGAGTTAGTTATTACCTTAACTGAAAACAAAACTATTTATCATCACCCTTATCGCATGTCAGAATCTGAACGCCAAAGCGTGCGCGAAATTGTTGCCGATCTAATTGAAAATGGAATTATTCAAGAAAGTAATTCTTCGTTTGCAAGTCCAATGATACTAACTAAGAAAAAAATGGCAGCTATCGCCTTTGCGTCGATTTTCGATCTCTTAATAAAATTACACTTAAAGACCGGTACCCACTTCCCCGTCTAGATGATCAGTTGGATCGCTTAGATAAAAATATCTATTTCACGTCACTTGACACGGCTTCGGGATTTCACCAGATCCCCATTCATCCTGAGTCGATCTCAAAAACCTCCTTTGTAACACCGGATGGCCAGTACGAATACCTGAGGATGCCGTTTGGGTTGGCCAACGCACCCGCTGTGTTTCAAAGGGCTATTAACAAAGCTCTAGGTAAACTTAAGTATGACATCGCTATTGTTTACATGGACGACATTGTGATACCTTCAACTACGATAGCTGAAGGAATGTCTAGGTTAAAATTAGTTTTTGACGCACTGCTCGAAGCAGGATTTTCCGTAAATCTAAGTAAATGCCGCTTTTTCATGAAACACATTACCTATTTAGGACGTGAAATCTCAGCCGATGGTATTCGGCCTGATACTAACAAAATTAGAGCCATTAAAGAAAGTTTAGCCCCCACTAACGTAAAACAGGTTCGCCAATTTATTGGATTGGCTAGTTATTTTCGAAAATTTATCCCAGCTTTTTCGTCCAAAGTAGCTTGCATAACCAATCTAACTAGAAATAATATTGAATTTATTTGGACATCTGAGTGCGAAAAAGCAAGACGGTACATTATTGACGTTTTAACAGAAAAGCCTTTACTGGCAATATTTAATTCTTCTTTGGAAACTCAACTGCACACGGACGCCAGTACCGTCGGTTTTGGAGCTATTTTGTTGCAGAAGCATGGTGACACTTTTCGTCCAGTTGAATATTTCAGTCAAAAAACATCTCCTGAGGAATCTGTCTATCATTCCTTTGAGCTCGAGACTCTAGCTGTTTTTAGGGCTCTGAAAAATTTTCGAGTATATTTACTGGGCTTAAAGTTTACTCTAGTCACTGATTGTAATTCCCTAAAACTATTTGCTAACAAAAGGGATTTAAAACCGCGCATTGCACGCTGGTGGGCGTATATGCAGGATTTCGACTTTCAAATAATTTACCGAAAAGGCTCTGAAATATCGCACGTTGATTTTCTTAGCAGAAATCCAATTGAAGCTGTTGCTCAAGTTGATTTAACTTCTAATAATTATTACAAAAATTGGCTTACTGTTACACAAAGTCAGGACGAGGAATGTAAACAAATCATCAAATCTTTAAATGATAACAAGAAAGACGATAATATCCGAAAATATAAATTTGAAAAATGCACTTTATTTCGAATTATCTCAACTGACCCTAATAAACCTTTCGAATCGTTACCATTTGTACCATCTAATAATAGATTTAATCTTTTAACAATATTTCATGATGACCAGTGCCACGTAGGTTGGGAAAAAAACACTAGCGTCGATAAAACTCTATTTTTGGTTTCCCCATATGACTCGGTATGTTAAGAAGTACGTAGAGCATTGTTTGTTATGTGCTGTACGAAAATATCGAACCGGTCCAAAGCAAGGCTTCCTTACTTCTGTCTCAAAACCTAACGAACCTTTTCATACAATCCATGGTGACTGCCTTGGCCCTTTACCTGGAAATCCTAACAATTTTAAGTACATCTTTGTTTTGGTGGATGCTTTCTCAAAATTTTGCCTCCTCTACCCTCAGTCTACCGTTACCACTGAAGAAACTAAGCAACGTTTTGCTAACTTCATTAGTATTTTCGGAACACCAACAAGGTTAATCCATGATGCTGGTACTAATTTTACGGCAAAAAGTTTCAAGGCGTTCGCTGAACACTTTGGCATTGAAGTGCACGTGACAACCCCTGGTGTACATCGCTCCAATGGTCAAATCGAACGGTACATGCGGACTATAACAAATTTGTTAAGAGTTGAATCAAAGAAATCATCAGATTGGCCGAACAAACTTTGGAAAATCCAATTAGTAATTAACACTACGAAACAAAAGACAACTGGCTGTTCTCCCTTTAAGTTGGTATTTGGACAAGAAGGACAAACCCCTCAAATCCGTACAGTTTTAACAGATTTACCTATTTCAGAAGCCACTAAACACCCAATCGATTCTATTACCATTATCAACAAAATGAAGAAAACGCTGAACAACAAGTTACTTCCTTTAACAAAAAGCGTAGGAATAATCAGTTATTCAAAGTTGGTGATGCTGTTTTGTTGAGCCGAGGTCAAAGGGCAGAGAAATTTGCATGTGAATTTGTGGGACCTTATGTTATCAAGCAACTACTGGCTAACGACCGATATTCAATTCGCAAGTTGGGCGCTCAAACGATCCTTAAATGTTCTAAGGACCAGCTACGTCACTGGCCAACCGATTGGACTCCTGAAGATTTCCAAAATTTGATAGAACTAAATAGTTGTAAGTAGTTTGATCTGATTTGCCGTGTTAGATTGAGTAAAATTAACTTTGCTAAGCTAATCTAAATAACCCATCAAAATATGTGTAGTATGATGTATATTGCAATATTTTCATCGTGTTATTCATTAAATTATTAGCTAGAAAATTACCAAGTGACCCCTCGTAAATATGGCCTTCTTGGCAATATTTCCATCGTGTCATTTGAAGAATTCTGTGACTTTTAATGGCCCATCGTGAATATGTCCTTACAGAAATATTCCCGTCGTGCCATTCAATGAATTATTATGACAAATAAAACACAGTCTAATATAGTCTGACTAATGTTTTATTTTTCTTTGTTTCAGCACAAGATACGGTAATGATCGAATCTGCTGAATCTCAATCTGAAACCTCTGAAATGTAACGAAGTTTATTTTTTACCTTTTTTTTGATAATGTTTATTCATGTATTTGTAATTATCCATAGTGGAAAATAAAAGTTTTATTGTTGTATGTCCCTATTTGTTTCATGTTCTGGGACTTGCATTCCGAGAGCGGAATGATGTCAGTTTGGCCGTGTTAGATTCTGTTTTACATATTTGAATCTGGCGCTCTTTTTAATTAGTTGGTCGCTCACGCATGTGCGCCAAGAGAAGCGGGACGTAAGAATTAAGCATTGACGTCGCGCCGGGGAGACACTGCTTGACATGGACCGCGAAACAAAGTGGCTTAAAAAATTAACAATATATAATAATGCCTTTTAAAGATGAATTTTGATGGAAAAAAATAGAAAAAATGAGTTTTTACCCCCTAAATCCGGTCCTGGATCACCGATTCGGGATTTGCTTTAAAGCCTGATTATATCCCCAAGGGATAGCGTTGAAAAAGTTGGAAGAAATTAAATAGGGAAAGATACAGAGTGATTCAAATGTAGAGATGTCATGAACAAAAATGGTTAAAAACCGAAATTTAATTATCGATTGCTCCTTTCCTATTAAGAATCAAGGAACCACAAAATATTCCGACAAGGCACATGGGATTTCGATTTGAATCCATTTTGACCCCGACAACATTTAAAAACCGTCAAAGATTTGAATCAAAAATTGTAATTTTCAGTTTTTCCCAAATTTTTCCAATTTCCAGTCATTTTAGGTATAGGTGAATGTATTGCAAAAAAAAGTATTTGAGATTCTTTAGTTTTATGTTCAAATCCGATTTTCTGTCCGACGCTTCGTTTTCGAGCAATGTAGAATTGAATATGGTTCTGCAAGTGCCATTTTTCGACATAAAAAAATTCAAAAGAATTACTTCCCATTTTCCGAATACCGCCAATTTCAATAGTATTCGGAACACCCCGATCTTCTACAACCTCCGAAAATTTAAATCGATTTAATTAACTTTTGCGACCTGTATCGTGTATCATACGAAATCGCGGAAATTTCGACTTTGACGTTTAATAACTCCGAAACGCGACACCCTGTATAACTGAATTTTTTATCGAAGCTAGATGCACTATTCCTCTATTAACCCAGAAAATTTGAGTGCTCCGTCTCTAACCGTTTTCGAGAAAAAAAATGCAAAATGGGAAAATACCGGATTCGACGGCAACCGGCTAACATTTTTCACTGACGGGGCGTTATATAGAGAGGCCTGAAAGGCGCTCTATAACTAGATTGCATAGAGCGCCTAATCGCCCCCGAGGGGGCTCTATAAGGTCGGTAATATCATCATTGTCATGCCCTGAAAGTTTCGTGTTTCTAGGCCATGTATTAAGGAAGATATCACACTCCTACGGACTGATGATGCAGAATAGAGAGCCCTTCGTAACCGTATCGCTATATACATACAAACACCTATTACATGTAAATACAATATATACGATTTCGCTGAAACCCTACTAAATTAAGCTTGTCATCTTTCGATCGGCTTGGAACCATACTTTTGATAACATCATCTTCCTGTAATGGTCGAGCTGGATGAAGATTGGTGGCGAGCCCTTCGGGCACGCCACTGATGTCTCAATGGAAAAAAATTGTGCATACATATTATGAACGTCGCTTTTTTCCATCTAAGAAGCCGTCCGCGAGTAGTAAGTTGTTAACTTTACCCCTAATCGTTCCTTTGGCAATCATCAAAATTGAAAATTGCAAAAGTGGTTTTCAATGATTGACCGAATTCTACTTAGATGCGAAATTTCTACTCTGCAACTCAATAAATAACGGAGAAAACAAATTGATCGTCGTCATGACTACCAAAAATCGAAATTATTTTCAAATAAAAAAGTAGTTTACTTCCATCCCTTTCGATAGCCACCTCACTCGATCCAATCGCAGAAGGCATCCGCAAGTTATAAATTGTCAACTTTATACTTAATCGTAGCTATGCCAACCATGGGAATCGATTTTTCCAGATATATTTTTGAATGATTGACCGAAATCTTCCCAGATATCAGTTTCCAACTTTCCAACTCAATAAATAACGAAAATGACAAATTGTTCATCGTCACGGCAACGAAATGTCAAAATTATTTTTATATAAAACAGTAGTGTACTTTCTAATATTTCGATCGTCACTTTACTCGTTTCAATCAGATAAGCCGTTCGCGAGTTAAAAATGATCAACTTTATACTCAATCGTTGCTATGGTAATCATCGGAATCAAAATTTATAAAAATGTTTTTGAATGATTGACCGAATTCTACCCAGATATCAAATTTCACCTCTCCAACTCAATAAATAATGGAAATAGCAAACTGTTCGTCGTCATGGCAACGAAATGTCAAAATTATTTTCACATAAAAAAGTAGTTTACTTCATTCCCTTTCGATTGCCACCTCACGCGTTTCAATCAGATCAGCCGTGCGTGAGATAGAAATTGTCAACTTTATCCTTAATCGTTGCTATAGAAACCATGCGCATCAAAAGTTACACATATAATTTTGAATGATTGACCGAATTCTTCTCATGTATCAAATTTCAACTCTCCAACTCAATAAATATCGGAAATAGCAAATTTTTCGTCGTCATGCCAACGAAATGTCGAAATTATTTTTAAATAAGAAAATAGCTTACTTCCTCCCCTTTCGATTGACACATCACTCTTTTCAATCCAATAAGCCGTTGTCAATTAATAACAAATCTAAACAAATTTAAATCATCAGTCATTGTGATTTACCCCGTATAGTACCTAATGGAATAACCTTTCTCTGATGCTTCGCCGCGTCATCGAAAAATTGCTAAAATTAGTATTTAATGAGTAAGTCTTCAAATTATATGTTCCAGAATTCACACGGGAATGCCTATGCGGTATTTTTCATGCCGAAAACGATTGAGAAACCCTAAAATCTCGCAAGAAAAACTGGCATTTTGCGACATTTTGACACTTCATATTTGAATACATTTCTCCATATAAAAGTGATTTTGAAATGCATTTGCATGGCCTCAGCAAAATAAAAAAATTGGTATTTAATTCTTAAATCGTCCAATGAAATGTACCGTAATTATAAATAAAAAGTCCGTTTTACCTTTGCCATGTATATTTCAAGCCGAAATCGGTTCAGGAAGCTTCCAATATCGCTACAAAATCTGGTATTTTCATGACATTTTGACAGGTCATATTTTAATTTCGATGTAAAGGGAGTCCGTTTCATTTGTTTCTCCAAGGCAAGCCATTTAAAATATGTACTTTTTAAAACTTTTCCTGCACCGATGGAAACAAAGCTCATTATTTATAACTTTAACGAAAAAATATGCAATTTTACTTAGTGTAGAGTGTTCTCAGATGACAAGGGAAGAAAATAAACCAAAAAAGAACTGTTAAATCGGAGAAATAATATATAATAATGCCATTTAAAGATGAATTTTGATGGAAAAAACAGAAAAAATGAGTTTTTGCCTCCTAAATCCGGCCCTGGATCATCCATTCGGGATTCATTTTAAAGCCTGATTATATCCCCAAGGGACAGCGTTGAAAAAGTTGGAAGAAATTAGATAGGAAAAGATACAGAGTGATTCGAATGTAGAGATGTCATGAAAAAAAATGGTTAAAAACTGAAATTTAATTATCGATTGCTCCTTTCCTATTAAGAATGAAGGAACCAAAAAATATGTTTATTACGTAGTTCGGCGAGGTCTTTCCGATAAGGTACATGGGATTTCGATTTGAATCCATTTTGACCCCCAAAAAAATTGACAACCGTCAAAAATTTGCATGAAAAATCGTAATTTCCAGTTTTTACCAAATTTTTCCAATTTCCAGTCGTTTTAGGTATAGGTAAATGTATTGCAAAGAGAAAGTATTTGAGATTCTTTAGTTTTATGTTCAAATCCGTTTTTCTGTCCGACGCTGCGTTTTCGAGCAATGTAGAATTGAATATGGGTCTGCAAGTGACATTTTTCGACATAAAAAAATTCAAAAGAATTACTTCCCATTTTCCGAATACCGCCAATTTCAATAGGGTTCTGAAGCTCCCGGTCCTCTACAACCCATAAAAATTTAAATCGATTTAATTAAGTTCTGCGACCTGTATCGTGTATCATCCGAAATCGCGGAAATTTCGTCTTTGACGTTTAATAACTGCGGAACGGTACATCCTGTCTAACTGAATTTTTTATCGAAGCTAGATGCACCATCCCTCTATTAACCCAGAAAATGTGGTTGCTCCACCTCTAACCGTTTTCGAGAAAAAAAAATGAGAAAATGAAAATGTCGAATTCCACGGCAACATACGAACATTTTCTTACTCACGGGGCGTTATATAGAGCGGCCTGAAAGGCGCTCTATAACTAGCATGCGTAGAGCGCCTAATCGCCCCCCGAGGAGGCTCTATAAGGTCGGTAATATCATCATTATCATGCCCTGAAAGTTTCGTGTTCCTAGGCCAAGTATTAAGGAAGATATCACACTCCTTCGGACTGATGATGCAGAATAGAGCGCCCTTCGTAACCGTATCGCTACATACATACAAACACCTACAGGTAGAAACTATTTTTGCTAACAAAAATGCGTTTCGGAAACCCTGTATACATACATACAAACATAAACACATATTAATACAAATATATTCGATTTGCGTGAAATCCGACCTAATAAAGTTTATCTAAGTACCTAATAATAGGAGTATTTGCCCATACCAAGACGTTTTTGACACCCTGTATACATTCACACTAACACCCACACGTTTAAATAGGAATATAGTCGATTTACTTGGTACTAGTAGAAGTATTTGCCCATACTAAGACTTTTCGGACACCCTGTATAAGTATATACAACACAAATAAAAACAAATATAATCGATTTGCTTGAAACCCGGTTTAATTAATTTTATCTTAGTACTAATAGGAGTATTTGCTCCAACCAAGACTTTTTGAACAGCCTGTATACAAACATATAAATCCGTACACATAGAAATGGAAATACATACGATTTGCTCTAAATCCGACAATTAAGTTTATCTTTGTACCAATAGTAAAGGCATTTGCCCACACAAAGACTTTTCGGACACCCTGTATACATACATAACATCACAACATAACACGACACAGTAATTTAAATATTTTCGATTTTCTTGAAAACTCAGTTAAGTTTATCTTTTATCAAATGGCAAAGATACAGAGCATACAAAGACTTTTTGGACAATCTGTATACATACAGACATATAAAGAACCACACAAAAGGATAAAAACTTTACGATTTCCTTTAAATAAGATTCAATTAGGTTTATCTATTATCTTCGTGCTAATGACAAAGATATTTGCGCTTACAAAGACTTTTCGGACACCCTGTAGACATATATACAATCACCCACTTGCCGAAGGGTACAAAATGTATGTTCGAATCGTTCTGTTTACTTTAAGACGATCCGAATCAATTCATTTCCCTAAAATTAAATTAAAATGATTTAATAATAATTAATATTGGCCCAAACGTATACACGCTCATGCTTAGGAATTAAAATGCATATTTTTGGATATTATAACTTTATAACAAATATTTCGATGCCACTGAGCGCAATATTAGAATCTTCAATGATGCCTTGTAGCGTCATCGGAAAATCGAAAAAAATTGTTTTTAAAGCCAAATTTATCAAATGAAATGTCTTTCTACCGAAAGTATAAGGTCCCTAATTCCCTTGCCCGGTAAATTTCAAGCCGAAGTTGGTCCAGACTGCTTCCAATCTCCCAAGAAAAACAGGCATTTTTGCGACATTTTGACAGGTCATATTTTAATTTCGATGTAAAGAAGGCCGCTTCAACTGTTTTTCCAAGGTCAGACTTTTAAAATATGCAGTTTTTAAAATTTTTCCAGCCCCGATGAAAAAAGAACGGATTTTTTATAACTTTAACGCAAAAATATGGAGTTTTAATTAGTTAACAGTGTTCTCAGATGATAAGGGATGAAAATAAACCAAAAAAGAATCGTTAAATAAGAGAAATAATATATAACAATGCCATTTAAAGATGAATTTTGATGGAAAAAAACAGAAAAAATGAGTTTTTACCCCCTAAATCCGGCCCTGGATCACCCATTCGGGATTCATTTCAAAGCCTGATTATATCCCCAAGGGATAGCGTTGAAAAAGTTGGAAGAAATTAGATAGGAAAAGATACAGAGTGATTCGAATATAGAGATGTCATGAAAAAAATCGTAAAAAATCGAAATTTAATCGTCGATTGCTCCTTTCCCATTGAGAATGAAGGAACCAAAACATTTGTTTACAACGTATTTCGGCGAGCTCTTTCCGATAAGGCACATGACATTTCGATTTGAATCCATTTTGACCCCCAAATAAATTAAAAACCGTCAAAGAGTTGCATCAAAAATCGTAATTTTCAGTTTTTCCCAAATTTTTCCAATTTTCAGTCGTTTTAGGTATAGGTAAATGAATTGCAAAAAGAAAGTATTTGAGATTCTTTAGTTTTATGTTAAAATCCGTTTTTCTGTCCTACGCTTCGTTTTCGAGCGATGTAGAATTAAATATGGGTCTGCAAGTGCCATTTTTCGACATAGAAAAATTCAAAAGAATTACTTCCCATTTTCCGAATACCGCCAATTTCAATAGAGTTCGGAACACCCCGGTCTTCTACAACCTCCGAAAATTTAAATCGATTTAATTAACTTTTGCGACCTGTATCGTGTATCACACGAAATCGCGGAAATTTCGACTTTGACGTTTCATAACTCCGAAACGGTACACATAACTGAATTTTTTATCGAAGCTAGATGCACTATCACTCTATTAACCCAGAAGCTTTGGTTGCTCCACCTCTAACCGTTTTCGAGAAAAAAAATTGAGAATGGGAAAATACCGGATTCGACGGCAACCAACGAACATTTCTGACCAAGCAGGGGGTATATAGAGCGGCCTGAAAGGCGCTCTATAACTAGGGTGCATAGAGCGCCTAATCGCTCCCGAGGGGCTCTATAAGGTCGGTAATATAATCATTGTCACGCCCTGAAAGTTTCGTGTTTCTAGGCCATATATTAAGGAAGATATCACCCTCCTACGGACTGATGATGCAGAATAGAGCGCCCTCCGTAACCGTATCGCTACATACATACAAACACCTAGACGTAGAAACTATTTTTGCCAACAAAATTACTTTTCGGACACCCTGTATACATACATACAAACGTAAACTCATATTAATACAAATATATTCGATTTGCTTGAAATACGACCTAATTAAGTTTATCTAAGTACTAATAGAAGTATTTGCCCATTCCAAGACTTTTTGGACACCCTGTATACATTCACACTAACACCCACACGTTTAAATAGGAATATAGTCGATTTACTTAAAATCCGAATTAATTAGGTTTATCTCGGTACTAGTAGAAGTATTTGCCCATACCAAGAACTTTCGGGCACCCTGTAGACATGCATACAAACATAAACACATATTAATACAAATATATTTGATTTGCGTGAAATCCGACCTAATAAAGTTTATCTAAGTAATAATTGGAGTCCTATACCAAGACTTTTCGGACACCCTGTATACATTCAAACTAACACCCACACGTTGAAATAGAAATATAGTCGATTTAATTAATATCCGAATTAATTAAATTTATCTTGGTACTAGTAGAAGTATTTGCCCATACTAAGACTTTTTGGACACCCTGTATACGTATATACAACACATATAAAAACAAATATAATCGATTTGTATGAAATCCGGTTTAATTACATTTATCCTGGTATTACTAGGAGTATTTGCTCCAACCAAGACTTTTTGGACAACCTGTATACAGACATATATCTCCGTACACATAGAAATGCAAATATATACGATTTGCTTTAAATCCGACAATTAAGTTTATATTTGTACAAATAGCAAAGGCATTTGTCCATACAAAGACTTTTCGGACACCCTATATACATACATACCAACGCAACACAACACAACACATAGTAATTTAAATATTTTCGATTTTCTGGAAAATCAGTTAAGTTTATCTTCGTACGAATGGCAAAGTACAGAGCATACAAAGACTTTTTGGACAATCTGTGTACATACATATAAACAACCACACAAAGGAATAAGAAATTTACGATTTCCTTGCAATAAGACTTATTTAAGTTTTTCTTCGTGTTAATGACAAAGATATTTGCTCATACAAAGACTTTTCGGACACCCTGTAGACATATATACAATCACGCACTAGTCGAAGGGTATAAAATGTATTTTCGAATCGTTCTCTTTACTTTAAAACGATCCGAATCAATTCATTTCCCTAAAATTAAATTACAATTATTTAATAATAGTTAATATATTGGCCCAAAGGTATACACGCTCATGCTTAGGAAATAAAATGCATATTTATGGATAACCTACAACAATCGATGCCACTGAGCTTCATATTAGAATCTTCAATGATGCTTTGTTGCGTCATCGGAAAATCGATAAAATTGATATTTAAAGCCAAATTTATCAAATGAAATGTCTTTCTACCGAAAGTATAAGGTCCCTAAATCCCTTGCCCGGTAAATTTGAAGCCGAAGTTGGTCCAGAGTCCTTCCTATCTCGCATCAAAATGCTGACATTTTAGCCAAATTGTGACATTTCATACATTATAATTAAAATAATACATATCCCCGTATAGAAATTGATTTTTATAATGCAATGCAGGGCCTCAGCAAAACCGATGAAATATGTATTTAATGCTTAAATCGTCCAATGAAATGTACCGTAATTAAAAATATAAAGTCCGTTTTACCTTTGCCATGTATATTTCAAGCCGAAATCGGTCCAGGAAGCTTCCAATATCGCTACAAAAACTGTTATTTTCATGACATTTTGACACGTCTTATTTTAATTTCGATGTAAAGAGAGTCCGTTCAATTGTTTTTTCAAGGCAAGGCATTTAATATATTGTCACCAAAATTGCTTTTCACTCGTTCCCGGGTCACCCCTTCCTACGCACCGTTCGACGCATGTCGATACGTCAGCCCGGCGGTAGGGCTGGAAGTGGTCGACCTCGAGGCAGTGAACAGCCGTAGGACGGCAGTGATTACCTCGACGCAAGCGAGTCTACGACGTCCCGAGCCATTTTCCTCCGGCCACACACGCTTTTAGACAGTATACAGGTATGGCTCATTTTGGGTTGCGTTAGAAATGTGTAAAATATAAATTATTTCTTTTTAAATTAATAAATATAGCTGCAGAATTAATAATGAAGCCAGGGTTTTAGTATTTTAGATAAGATCCCGTGACAATTTTTGGTGGAGGTCGCCGTGTTTCGGCCAGAACGGCCGTGTTTTCTGAATAATTGCCTTTTTGGTTTCGTTATTAATTTTTACAAAATTCGCAAACTACTTATAGGTATCGATTTTATATTTTGTTTTACAGGGAAAAATGTATTTTTGAAATAGATATAAAATTATTAAAATGATATTTGCTGGTAAAAATTCTTAATAAGGTCATGATCAAGGTTATCGTTTTTTATTTTTTGCGGATTGACCAAATGTTTTTTACGTACATTCCGTGTGAAGTGAACAATCTTTTATGCTTTTAACGATATTATTTTATATTTGAAATTTATTTAGAGCGTTTTTAAACAAATATTTTATTGGCTTATGTTACATTTAGATACGTTTTTCGTTGGAAAAACTTAGTTTATTTTCAAATGATTTTTAATTCTGTAAAATACATATTGAATTTTTTTAATTATTGGGTTTTTTTTTTAGTAACTAATGCCGGTAGAAAACTTGTTTAAAATTTGTTTTTAACTTTATTGAGTTGTTTTTATTTAACAAATATCTTCTGCCTTTTTGGGTTTGAATTCTAAAAATAAGCAAAATTAAAATTATGCCAGTTATACAGTATGAAAATTGCTACGTATTTTTTTTTTTACTAGTTTGGAGAAAGACTTACAAATAAATTTTTGATCGCGGTTTTAATATTTAAGGATGCGTTATTTTTTAAAATGTGCACTTTTCTTACTACATGGAAAAATTAATGGTGTTAAGAAGTCATTCTAAGAAGGCAGGAAATAAAAATAAAGTAACCGAAAGTGAAAATAAAGCGGAAAATAAGGGAATAAGCAGTACTAAAGAAAACGACAAAGTTGTTGAAACGTCATCAACCCCTAAAAGTAAAGAAAGTGTTAGAAGGTCATTAGTATTTAATAACTCGCCGGAAAGCATACAGTCGTCAATTTCAGCGGAAAATAGCAGTAGCAATAGCTCCAGTTCTCAAAATTTTTTAAACGAGTCACTAACTTTATTGCCAAGTAACGACCTGGTAACATCAAAATCTGATAAAAATATTTTTTCAAAAATGCCGAACACCTTGAATTGCACGTTAGGAAATCTAATAAATCCAGCCAGAACACCGGCAGTTCCACAATTTGTAGCGCCGCGTTCGTATAATCCGGATTGCGATAATTTAAGTATATTTTTGGAAGACTATGAGAAAACAGCTTTAATTAATAACTGGGATGACAACCTTAAGCTGTGTTATTTTTCGTCGTATTTATTGGGTCAAGCTCAAACATGGTTGCAAATTTATGCAATACGAAACCCAGGTTCCGATTGGAAAGCAACGGTAGAAGACCTGAAAAAAGAATTTTCGTTTAGCACGTATGTAAACGAAACAAAACTAAAATTACGTTATAGAAGACAGCAGCCAGGTGAAAACGTAATGAATTATTTACGGGAAATGGTGTACTTATGCGACAAAGTAGATCCAAAAATGAAGGACGAAATTAGAAGGGAACATTTTGAACAAGGCCTACTACCCACATACGCCTACCAAATCAAGCTTAGGCAGCCAAAAAATTTTGCAGAAGTACAAGAGCTCGTTAAAACCATAAACGACGCTGAAAAAGAAATAAGCCATGCTTCGGAAATTTTCGCACAGCTGTCAATGTCAGAAAAAGTAACAGGGACGAGTCAGCAGGTTCAGCCAGAAAAAACGGGATCGAATTTAATGGAGGAAATTACACAAGTTGTGAGAGAAGAAATTGGAAAAGCGATGCTAAATAAAAATCAAGACAGAAGAGAAAACCGAAATTTTAAAAACTGGCAACCACGTACTACCGACAGTCGGCCAGTATGTTTTCAGTGTGGAAAACCAGGTCACAAGGCAAGAGTTTGTTTCAGCAACCCGCAGAACAGAAATAACCAAAACTATAGGGGTCAACGAAATTTAGAAAACCAAAGACCAAGATGGACGCCAAATCAACATGGTCGAGAACAAAATGGCCGCCGTCCAGAGCAGCAAACTAGTAGATATCAAAATTGGCAACAACAACAGCAGTCGGAATACTCCAACGGACAGTGTTAACACACATAAGCACTGTCCAGAAACAGAAAGAAAATCAGAATCAGCAAGAAGCAGCAACAGATGTTCTCTCCGTAAAAGGAAGTTTAAATAATGTAAATATTAAGGTTATAATAGACACTGCGTCAGTTAAAAATATTGTAGATAGTAAATATGTAAATAAAAATGAAATAAAGCCCGGCACAGGCATAACTTTTATTAAAGTAGCGAATAGTTCGCTGGTAAAAATTATTGGTTATGCAGAAATAAATGTTTGTTTTATTGGTTGTACCTTTTCCTTGGAAGCATTAGTTATAGAAAATCTACCCCAACCCGTTTTATTAGGATTAGAATTTCTTAAGGCCAACGAAGCTATGATAAATTTAAAAGCGAACGAAATTAGTTTGAAAACGGATGAAAATGAAGTAGTTACCTTGGCAATGAATTTAGGAGATAATAGTAGTCACAAAGAAATTGTAAATAGTCAAATCAGTAATGTAAATAGTTGTTTTTGGGATGAGCTACCTGTAGAAATTGAAAACTGCAGAACAGACAATGCGAAAATTACGTTGCGTAGTGATACGGTAATTGCGAAAGACATTATTAAATGCGAAGTGAACTTTAAAAAAACTGGTGAAAATAAAATAAACTTTAAGCCGAACTATGATTTTTTAATAAAAAATGGACTTCAAATTAATAAAATTTTTAGTGATAATTTGACGTGGTACGCCGAAATAAAGAACTACGGTAGAAAAACAAAAAACTTTTTGCAGGCACATGCATCGCGTTTAAAGCAGATAGTGACTCTATAAAAAATATAAGCGAATCTTTAGTGACTTTACCGAACGATAATCTAGTAAAAAGTTATAATGTAAATAGGGACTTATGTAAAAATGACTTTCAAAGTGTAAATAAGTTAGTTCGAGATTTTGAAGATACTTTTGCTTGGAGCATCAGCGACCTAGGAAAAACGGATTTAGTGAAGCACCGAATTGAGACGACCGATGACGTTCCAGTGGTTTCCAGACCATACAGGGTGTCTCACACAGAGCGAAGAATTATTAATAAACAAGTAGAAGAAATGTTGGAAAATGAGGTAATAAGAAAATCTGTAAGTCCTTATTCCAGTCCAGTAGTCCTAGTTCCCAAAAAAGATGGAGATATGAGGTTCTGCGTAAACTATAAAAAATTAAACGCAAAAACAATAAAGAATGTGTATCCTCTGCCAGTTATAGACGACATTTTGACCTACCTGGGAGAAGCTAGATATTTTACTACGTTGGACATGTTTTCAGGGTACTGGCAAGTAGAAATTGATGAGAAAGACCATGCATAAAACGGCATTCGTCACTACTGATGGCTTGTTCGAATTTAACCGCCTAAGTTTTGGTCTTACAACAGCACCAAGCACTTTTCAGCAGTTGGCAGACGCAATTTTGGGAGACATGAAGTGGAATGGAGCAATGACGTACTTAGATGACATCTTAGTCTATGGAAAAAATTTGGAAGAACATAACGAGAACCTAAGAAAAGTACTGTCAAAGCTAAGAGCAACTGGTCTAAAGCTAAAACCGCCTAAGTGCCAGTTTGCGTATAAAGAACTAACAGTACTAGGCCACACCATTAGTGAGCGAGGTATTCTTCCAGATTCTTCAAAACTTGAAGCAGTACACCATTTTGCAACTCCACGAAATAAAAAATCACTTCAAAGTTTTCTAGGACTCGCCAACTACTATAGAAAATTTATAGAAAAATTTAGTGTCATTGCCAGGCCGTTATACGATTTGCTGAAGAAAGATACACCGTTTTGGTGGACATCAGCTCAAGAAGAAGCTTTCCAGATATTAAAAAGAAAATTAGAATCGCCTCCAGTGTTAACCCACTACCTTCCCAACGCAGAAAAAGAGCTACATGTAGACGCATCAGACCAAGGGATAGCAGCAGTACTGTTACAAAAAATGAACGAGGAAATGCATCCCATTTGCAATGTGTCCAGAACGCTCACAAAAGCCGAAAAAAATTATGGAGTTGGAGAAAAAGAAGGTCTAGCCATAGTGTGGAGTCTAACGTATCTGAGAAGCTATATTTGGGGAGAACATATAAAAATTTTTTCGGATCACCAGCCACTGTGTTACCTAAAAAGTCTCAAAAATGTCACAGGGAGATTAGCTAGATGGAGCTGCAAACTACAAGAATTTGATTTCGAAATAATCCACAAATCAGGAAAATGCAATCAAGACGCAGACTGTCTTTCCAGACAACCCTGTGTACAGGCAACACTAAAGGACGAGTATGATGCCAATGAAATTCCCACATTTTTGCTACCATTAGTGGACATCACAGAGTTCCAGGCAGAAGATACAGTCGTGTCAGACTTACTACAGGCTGTCCAGGATCCGAATTATGGCAATTCACATTTGCAACGTCGTGCAAAAAATTTTACAGTGAAAGATGGTGTGCTATATAAAAAGTCGGCTATCCCAAACCAGGAGGACAAGTTGGTAATCCCTCAAGGACTGAAAGCACAACTGATGCAACAGCTGCATTGTGAGCCATTGTCAGGACACCTAGGATTTGCAAGAACTTACGACAGAATAAATACACGCTATTATTGGGATAAAATGCATCTTGACGTTAAGAAATTTATTAGGGGATGTCCTGATTGTCAGACGAGAAAAGGGCCAAACAATGAAAAACCAGCAGGTGATCTGCAACCAATAAAGATTGATGATTTGCAGCCTTTCGAAATGATAGGCATAGATATTTTAGGACCCCTAACAAAAACAAAAAGTCAAAATAATAATATAGTTGTTTGTACAGATTATGTGACCCGTTATGCAATAACCAAAGCAATACCAAGTGCAAAAGCAGAAGAAATAGCAGCGTTTCTGGTGGACCAAGTAATAAGCATACATGGAGTACCAAAAAAAATATTGAGCGACAGAGGTCAAGTTTTTAGGTCAGAATTGGTAAGAAAAATGGTGCAAAATATGGGCGCAGAAAATGTATACACTACGTCATACCACCCGCAGACTAATGGGCTAACTGAGCGATTTAACAAAACCGTAGCAGATATGCTCAGCCTGTATGTGTCTACGTCACAGGATGACTGGGATAAGTACCTGCCAATGGTAACATTTGCCTATAATTCAAGTAAACAGGACACAACGCAGTTTTCGCCATTTTATTTAGTTTTTGGAAGAAACCCACAACTTATACCGGACGCCATGTTTTTAAAATCAGCCACTATGCTTATTCCGAACCCGAATATAGAGAAACATAGACAGGAAGCAAAAAGAAATGTTACTATGAAACAGAAAAAGGACAAATCCCGATATGACAGTAACCACAAAAAAGTGACATATGAAACTGGAGATAAAGTCAAACTTAGAGTTTACATTAGAAAGAAAGGAAAAAGTGACAAGTTGCAGTGCAAGTATCACGGGCCATTTGTAATAGTAAGAAAAGCATCGCCCGTAAATTACATTATCCAGAGAGGTGAAGGAGCAAGAGCTAAACAGGAAACAGTCCATGTATATAGATTGGCCCCGTACCACGAACCATATAATTTTGAAGAGTAGTAGGAACAATGCATATAGTTACTTTTTTTTTGTTTTTGAAAGCCGCTAGTGAAAATAGGTAGTAAAATAAATAAAAAGTATTTTGATTTTTTCCCCCAAGTAATTAAAGAGGTATAAGGTATATAGAGGATATAGGTGTTAAAGGAATATAGAGAGTGAAAAATTAAACGTTTGTGTTAAGAGAAAAAGTAAGAGAGATCGTGAACGGTTGCACGAGGCTCTGTGCAGTTGAGCGTTGCTTGAAAGCGTGCCTGATCAACACGCGTAATCTGGCAATGTTCAATGATGCTGTGTCGTTATTTTTGTTTTTGTGTTTGTTAAGGGATAAACAGTAATAAGTAAAGCCTCTAAATAATCGTGTTTTTTTTCCGGTAGGGGAGGGGGAGAAATAAGTAATTTGCGGAAAATTTGCGGAAAGTTTTTGGAAAAAGTAGAAAGTTTGAAGCGATGAAATTATTTAAAGAAAGGTAATTGTTCCGAGCACGGTCGTGCTGGGTGGCCACGGGGGCCAAACACAGAAGTTGGACGGGAAAGAAATTACTGCTTCACTGTAAAATATAAAATTGTACATAAATTGTGTAAATAGTTTTTGTAGCGTCTAACTCCCTGTTTTATTTTTCATGTACACCAACCACTGAGGTCCTAAGAAGCGAGCCAACCCGGGGGCGGCGACGACCTGCCAGGCCAGCGGACCCCTGACGGTGCCAGAGGGTGACAAGCCCACCTTGGGACCACAACACCGTGGGACCACAACGCCTTGGGACCACAACACCATGGGACCACAACGCCTTGGGACCGCAACCTGGGGAACGCCGACGACCTTCCAGGCCAGCGGACCACTGACGGTGCCAGCGGGGGACAAGCCCACCCTGGGACCACAACACATGCGGACCACACTAGGGACAAATCAAACAAGAGGGAGGAAGACCTGCCGGGAGGAAGAAGAGAAAGAATGAAGACAAACGCAAAAAATGCAGATTTTTAAATTGTATATTCTTATTTTTTTTATTAAACCCAAAGGAGATTGTTTTTTTTATTGTAATAGAGAATAGAATTAGGGAATTGAGACACAAAAATCCTTCAGATTTTTGTTTTCCGTGGAGGGGGAAAGTGTCACCAAAATTGCTTTTCACTCGTTCCCGGGTCACCCCTTCCTACGCACCGTTCGACGCATGTCGATACGTCAGCCCGGCGGTAGGGCTGGAAGTGGTCGACCTCGAGGCAGTGAACAGCCGTAGGACGGCAGTGAACAGCCGTAGGACGGCAGTGATTACCTCGACGCAAGCGAGTCTACGACGTCCCGAGCCATTTTCCTCCGGCCACACACGCTTTTAGACAGTATACAGGTATGTCTCATTTTGGGTTGCTTTAGAAATGTGTAAAATATAAATTATTTCTTTTTAAATTAATAAATATAGCTGCAGAATTAATAATGAAGCCAGGGTTTTAGTATTTTAGATAAGATCCCGTGACAATATCTACTTTTTAAAATTTTTCCTGCACCGATATAAAAAAATCTATTTATTTATAACTTTAACGTAAAAATATGCAATTTTACTTAGTGTGAAGTGTTCTCGGATGATGAGGGAAAAAAATAAACCAAAAAAGAACTCTTAGATAATAGAAATAATATATAATAATGTCTTTTAAAGATGAGCTTTGGTTGAAAAAAATAGAAAAAATGAGTTTTTACCCCCTAAATCCGGTCCTACATCACCCGTTCGGTATTTATTTTAAAGTCTGATTATATCCCCAAGGGATAGCGTTGAAAAAGTTGGAAGAAATTAGATAGGAAAAGATACAGAGTGATTCGAATGTAGAGATGTCATGAAAAAAAACGGTTAAAAATCGAAATTTAATTATCGATTGCTCCTTTCCTATTAAGAATGAAGGAACCAAAAAATACGCTTACAACGTATTTCGGCGAGCTCTTTCCGATAAGGCACATGGGATTTCGATTTGAATCCATTTGCATCAAAAATTGTAATTTTCAGTTTTTCCCAAATTTTTCCAATTTCCAGTCATTTTAGGTATAGGTAAATGTATTGCAAAAAGAAAGTATTTGAGATTATTTAGTTTTATGTTCCAATCAGTTTTTCTGTCCGACGCTTCATTTTCGAGCAATGTAGAATTGAATATGGCTCTGCAAGCGCCATTTTTCGACCTAAAAAATTCAAAAGAATTACTTCCCATTTTCCGAATACCTCCAATTTCAATAGGGTTCGGAACACCCCGGTCTTCTACAACCTCCGAAAATTTAAATCGATTTAATTAACTTTTGCGACCTGTATCGTGTGTCATACGAAATCGCGGAAATTTCGAATTTGACGTTTAATAACTCCGGAACGGTACACCCTGTATGACTGAATTTTTTATCGAAGCTAGATGCACTATCCCTCTATTAACCCGGAAAATTTGGTTGCTCCACCTCTAACCATTTTCGAGAAAAAAAAATTGAGAATGGGAAAATACCGGATTCGACGGCAACCGGCGAACATTTTTCACTGACGGGGTGTTATATAGAGCGGCCTGAAAGGCGCTCTATAACTAGTACGGGTAGACCGCCTAATCGCCCCCTGAGGGGGCTCTATAAGGTCATTGTCATGCCCTGAAAATTTCGTGTTGCTAGGCCATGTATTAAGGAAGATATCACACTCCTTCGGACTGATGATGGAGAATAGACCGCCCTTCGTAACCGCATCGCTACATACATACAAACATCTACACGTAGAAACTATTTTTGCCAACAAAAAGACTTTTAGGATACCCTGTATACATACATACAAACGTAAACACATATTTATACAAATATATTCGATTTGCGTGAAATCCGACCTAATAAAGTTTATCTAAGTAATAAGAGGAGTATTTGCCCATACCAAGACATTTTGGACACCCTGTATACATTCAAAATAACACCCACACGTTTAAATAGGAATATAGTCGATGTAATTAAAATCCGGGTAGTAGAGATAGATGGGGAGTTCTGCATCCACACTGTGTGTAAATCGAATACGCAAACCCAAGTCGTCGATACCGAGTAAACGAGAGCAAACCCAACCGGTACCGAGCGAACCAGAGCAAACCCAACCCCGATATCGAACGCACCTAATCAAACCCAACCCGATACCGAACGCACCTAATCAAACCCAACTGTCAACTGTCATATCTCAACTGTCATCTGTCAACTGTCATCTGTCATATGTCATACGTCATCTGTCACACTTTTGGGCGTTAGTTATTTTGGTCTTAACTACTTGGGCACTATCTATTTTGGGGACACTATCTATTCTTCTCCTTCTTCTTCTTCTTTCTGCCGTTTTTGTTCACGATGACGTCACAAACTTTTTCATTAATCCTAATTAAATGTATTTATTTCGTAAGTCGCATATGCACTGAAAAAAGTTTTCTGTCCAAGGCGCGGATCGAACCCGCACACACCATGTGTATAATTTCGTATTATATACGTTTCCCAGCTATAGAACCAAGTACGCCACGGCACCTAGTTGAATAAATAAACCGGGAAAATGATATCTTCCGGGAGTTTGGACGTGACGTAGTAGGTATGTTTTATGTGTTTTTTGCGATATAAAAATTTAAAAAATACGTCACGTGTTCGGGGACGTTGTCAGAAGGCGTTTAAAAAAAGAATGGCGATGATCGGCCCTTTGGTTCCGGAGAAAATAATAGTATTATGCTACTACATACATATAACGCGTACTGCGCATGGTCAGAATGCTGGCAGTACTGGCAGTGCTGGCAGCAATTTTACACTCTAACTGGGGACGCGGAGAAAAAATCGCAAAATAGATTTTTTTCGCCTCGACTTTGGTGAGAGTACAAAATAGCTGCCAGCAGTGCCAGTATTGCCAGCACGCTCGCAGCGCCCCCTCACTAACGATCGCTGGCCAATCTTTGAACTACGCCAGCATACTCACAGCGCCCTCTCACTAACGCTCGCTGGTCAAGTTTCGAACTAACCGGGCCGAAAGCCACCGAGGAATACCGAGTAGCAGCAGCGATAAGCAGTCTAATTAGGAGATTGATACGAGCGCATTAGATCTGACAAAATTGTGCTATATATATAGAAATTTAAATTAAAAATTACCAAAAAATCCCGATCATGATTGCAGACCCGTCCGAAAGCTCTCAGTGGCGTAGAAAATAAATATGACTGTAACATTAAAATGGAAAATGAAGGCTGCTGAGTCTATCCGAGGTTGTCTCTCATTGAGTGTAGGTGAAAAAGTGGGCAAGAGTCTGGTGAATGTCCCAGTAATGCCAAAGTTGATTGTAGACCCGTACGGAAGCTCTCAGTGGCGTAGAAAATAAACATTTCAATTACATGTATTAACATATAAAGTTCTGCTGAGTCTATCCGAGGTTGTCACTCAATGAGTGTAGGTGAGAAACATGGGCTGGAGTCTAGGGAATGATTCTGTGATGTCAAAGTTGATTGTAGACCCGTCCGAAAGCTCTCAGTGGCGTAGAAATGAAATATGTCAGTTACATGTATTAAAACATAAAGTTCTGCTGAGTCTATCCGAGGTTGTCACTCAATGAGTGTAGGGTGAAAAAGTGGGCAAGAGTCTCTAGAATGCCCACGTAATGCCAAAGTTGATTGTAGACCCGTACGGAAGCTCTCAGTGGCGTAGAAAATAAACATTTCAATTACATGTATTAACATATAAAGTTCTGCTGAGTCTATCCGAGGTTGTCACTCAATGAGTGTAGGTGAGAAACATGGGCTGGAGTCTAGGGAATGATTCTGTGATGTCAAAGTTGATTGTAGACCCGTACGGAAGCTCTCAGTGGCGTAGAAATGAAATATTACTGTAACATGTATTTAAAACTAAAGTTCTGCTGAGTCTATCCGAGGTTGTCTCTCATTGAGTGTAGGGTAAAAAAGTAGGCAAGAGTCTGTAGGATGCCCACGTAATGCCAAAGTTGATTGTAGACCCGTACGGAAGCTCTCAGTGGCGTAGAAATTAAATATTACTGTAACATGTATTAACATATAAAGTTCGGCTGAGTCTATCCGAGGTTGTCACTCAATGAGTGTAGGGTGAAAAAGTGGGCTAGAGCCTGCAGAATGCCTCTGTGATGAGACGTGACGTAGTAGGTATGTTGTATGTATTTTAGGTGAATACTATAATAATAATAATAAAATAGTTTCTTTATATTTAACATGCATCACGTGTGCCAGCCTGTGCACTAGCAGCCGACGATATCGGGAACGGCTCGTCGACGGCTCCAGGTGGTCCTACACACGAGACGGTGTTGCCGTCGAGGGTCTTACCGCGTATACCACAATATTACATGCTTTAAAAATTGCGTCATCAGCGGAAAAATACCAGACAAAGCGCGCTAAAATTGATCGACACGAGGCACGGTCAACCTGTGCATTCGCAGCCGGCGATATCGGGAACGGCGCGTCGTCGTCATCGGTTCCAGGTGGCCCTACACACAAAACGGCGTTGCTGTCGTGAGCCTCGTCACGTATACCACGATATTACATGCTAAAAAAAATTGCATCATCAGCGGAAAAATTTCCAGGTAAAGCGCGCTAAAAGTGATCGACACGAGGCACCTGTGCTGTGCAGGTGCACCTGTGCACTGTGCTGTTGCTGGGCGTTGGCGATGCACCGCTCACTTTTTTTGTGTAGACGCGCTTGGGGGGCACTTTCAAGTGTGAGAAACGCTGGTCTATTCACCAGTCGTTAGCAAGGTTTCGTGCAGAGCAGTCGATTCTGGAAGAAATATACGTTGGTTTTGTTTTTTCTTGTGTTATAAAGTGTGTGTATTTGTGTAATATTATTTGGTAAGTACATTTATATGTATTATATCAAGAAACAAATAAAAAGTACTTCAATTCTCTAGTAAAAATCTGTTGTGTCGTAGCTTAGCAAATAATTATTATTTATGTGTATAGCAGTGTTAAAAATATTACAGATATGTCTATCTGTATATTATAGGTCTATTAGTAAAATCTTATACTTAGTTAGACCGTTTTGCCTTCTACTTGTAGAAAAAATTAAAAAGGAGTGAAATAGGCCCCATACTAAGAATAATAATTTGTTCATGCGTCTGCCACACAAATCGATAGTTCTAGAAGGCTGAAAAATATAATTGCGTAATATTATGAAATATCTAAAAAAAAGTATCAATCGCTGCTAACCTCAACCCTCATCCGCAACTATATTGTTTCTTACAGAAAATGTTTGTCTGTCAGCGCTGCAACCGGTCGTTCTCCAGGAAGGACAGTCTTAAGCGTCATGGAGACTGTAGTCGTGCGATAAAAGCATGTGAGACGTGTAGAATAATCCTCCCCTCGGAAATGGCGCTCCAGAAACATCAACGAGAAAAACATAGAGCTCCAAAACGGACAGCTGAACCCTCGCAAACACCCATAACGAAAAAAGCAAGACTTGTCTCGTCTGATGGTAAGTTTATATATATTTTACTGTATATTTGACTGTTGTAAATTCGTTTTTAGTCTTTTAGTTATACTAAATATTTTTTCCTAGTGCAAGAACCATCGACGTCGGTCACGCAGCACTGTTCACTATGTCAGATAGATGTCACTAGCAACCGCTGGCTGGGACATCTAAGAACCCAACGTCACCGAGAACAATGCTGCGTGGTGCAGGAGGAAGGTGTAGAGCTCGTGAAAACGTCCTTTAGAAGCCGAATTGCTACCTACCGACTTTCTTCAAAGCAAGACCCCACCGACATCAGGAGATACCTCGACAATCTAAGAGATAAATTTGTCAAGTTGGTGGGGGGCATTTTACAACAGTACGAACTCCTAAAAGTCGGTTTGGAGCTTTTTGGCCGCTTCCTTCTGCAGACCAAGGAAACAGATGAAGTCAAGTCGTTTAACAGCAAATATGTGATGGTTAGCGAGGCGACCGATTTGGAGGAGTTGTTCAACCAGTTTGCTGTGATCCTTGACAAGAAGTATTCTGAATTCAAGGAAAAAGACAGCGGTAAGTATTTTTTCACAACAAAAATAACATACTTTCTAACACTGTAAAAACTTAATACTAAATTGCTGTTTCTATTGTTGCAGGGTGGGTGCTTCAACAACTCCTCCACTTGGAATTAGGGATTAACAAGATCAAGCCTCTAAAGCCATCCTCCTACATTCCACTGCCTAAGGAGATTGAAGCAAAGAAAGCTGTTCTGAACATCCAGAACGCGGATGAAAAATGTTTCATGTGGTCAGTCCTAGCCGCCCTACATCCTTTGGATCGAGCTCAAAATGCAAATAGAGTCGCGAACTATTTGCCTTTTGAAAACGAGCTGGACTTTACAGGTATGGAATTTCCGATTAAACTTGTGGATATATTAAAGTTTGAGCGGCTCAATAATATTTCTATTAATGTCTATGGACTTGAAAGGGTTTTTGACAATGGTAAAAATATTATTGAAGTCGTGGGGCCCTTATACTTTACAAATTCTCGTAATAGGGAGCGACATGTAAATTTGTTAGTAATCAGTAATGACTATGGCAATAGTCATTACTGCTTAATAAGAAGTTTATCTCGCCTGATCTCAAGACAGTTATCCAACCACCATGGTGAAAAGTATTTATGTGATGGTTGTTTATCTTATTTTTATTCAGAGCAAAAATTAAAAGAACATCAAGAACATGATTGCGGGCACGTTTTAGCTAAAGTCCCAACAACAGATTTAAAAAAAAATAAATATGGCGAAGAGATTCCCGAGAATATTTTGAAATTTACAAACTTTGAAAAGAAATTAAAGGTTCCTTTCGTTGTTTATGCTGATTTCGAGACTATCCTTGAACCTATCGATACAGAGGAAAATGTGCAGGATCCCGATACGTCATACACTGTGAAAACGCATAAGCATGTCCCGTACTCTTTCGGTTACTACATCAAATGCGACTTTGATGATGCTCATTCGATTTACCAAAGTTATAGGGGTCCGGATGCCCACAAAGAATTCGTAAAACGCTTAGAGACTGATTGTAAATCAATCTATAATCGCTTTATGAAGGAAGTAGTACCCATGATTCCTATTTCTGCGGCACAAGAGATTGAGCATCAAAATGCTGTGGTGTGTCATATCTGCGAAAAGCCATTTGATGTAGCATTAAACGATCGCGTGCACGACCACAATCACGCAAATGGCGCATATCGGGCGCCTGCGCACTCTGTATGCAACCTAAATTACAAAATCCCTCAATTTATACCTATCTTTTTCCATAACATGTCCAATTTTGATTCCCACCTGTTTATCAAGGAATTGGCTGCCAACGAAGAAAAGCTGGATGTTATCCCTCAAAACAAGGAAAAGTATATATCATTTACTAAGCATGTTTTGGTGGATAACATCGAGAACAAAGATGGCAAACAACGACGGGTATTTTTAAAATTACGCTTTCTCGACAGTTTTCGTTTCATGGCCAGCGGTCTAGATAAGCTCAGTCAAAATTTAAAACCAGAGCAATGTCGAGAAGTTAGAAAATATTTCGCGGAGGAAAATAAGTTTCAGCTTATTCGGCAGAAGGGTGTCTTCCCATATAATTACGTAGACAGTTTCGAAAAATTAAATGATACAGAGCTTCCATCGCATAAAGACTTCTACAATCAGCTAAAGAAAGAAAACATTAGCAAAGAGGATTACAAGCGTGCTTGGACTGTGTGGAATTTATTTGAGTGCAAAACTTTAGGCGAATATTCAGATCTTTATTTAAAATCCGACGTTTTATTATTAACAGATGTTTTTGAAAGTTTTAGAGACGTGTGCCTAGATACTTACCACCTCGATCCTGCTCAGTATTTTAGCGCACCAGGACTTTCGCTAGATTCTGCCCTTAAGTCAACGGGCGTAAATCTTGAATTACTGACAGATCTAGACATGGTACACTTCTTTAAACACGGTATTCGCGGCGGGGTCAGTCAGTGTAGCGTTAGAAAAGCTTTCGCGAACAATAAATTTCTACCTCATTATGACGCTTCCAAACCTACTTCCTACATCATGTATTTGGATGCTACCAACCTGTATGGCGCAGCCATGTCACAATATTTACCAACGGGGAATTTTCAGTGGTTAGATGAGCCTGAAATTCAAAACTTAGAGTACATGAATGTCGCGAGTGATTCTAAAACTGGCTACGTATTAGAGGTAGATTTAGAATATCCGGAACAGTTACATTATTTGCACAACGAACTACCCTTTTGCCCACAATCCATTGCTTCTCCAGAATCCAAATTTCAAGATATTAAAAAATTAATTCCCAATTTGAAGTCTAAGAGTAAATATATAATTCATTGCCAAAATTTGCGTCAGGCTTTAGATCATGGGCTTAAGCTCACAAAAATTCATCGCGTATTAAGTTTCGACCAATCACCATGGCTTAAGAAATATATCGATCTAAACACAGCAATGCGCAATAAAGCGAAAAATAAGTTTGAGAAGGATTTCTTTAAACTTATGAACAATGCTGTGTTTGGTAAAACAATGGAAAATGTAGAGAAAAGGGTAGATGTTAAGCTGGTTTCTCATTGGGAAAATATTGGTAGAAGGTTGGGGGCCGAAGCGTTAATTTCAAAACCTTATTTTAAAGACCGTACTATTTTCAGCGAGAACCTGGTAGCTATCCAGATGAAAAAACAGAAAGTCGTATATAATAAACCTATTTACGTAGGTTTTAGTATATTGGAAATATCCAAGACAATTATATATGACTTTCTGTACGGGTATATCAAGCCAAAATATGGTAACAACGCGGTATTACTCTACACTGACACCGATTCCCTTGTGTTGAAAATTACAACTGAAAATTTCTACCATGACATGCGAGAAAATTTAGATAGGTTCGATACGTCCAATTACTCCCAAGATAATCCACATGATGTTCCTGTAAACCGGTCAATTTTGGGTAAAATGAAAGACGAGTATGCAGGAAAAATCATTTGGGATTTCTACGGCACCGGGGCGAAAGCATATTGTGTAAATGTTGAGGGAGAGTTGACGAAAAAAGCTAAGGGGGTTCCTGACTACGTCACGCAGAAAGAACTAACTCTGGATGATTATAGGGAGGCGGTTGACGTAGAAGGAACTCTCATTCATCGGCAGATGAATACTTTCCGTTCGCATTTACATGATATGTATGTCGAACTGAAAAATAAAGTAGCGCTATCACACGCGGACGATAAGCGTTATCTTATTCCCGGCGACTCGGAGAACACGCTTGCTTGGGGTCATAGAGATTATGAAAAGTATAAGGAATCATTGGAAATTCCATAAGCTAAGACTGATCACAGACAGCTATCTTTCCATCAATCCCTTTCGGTGGCTAAATGTGTGACTTTAGAGGCTGTGATATTAGGCTAGTAATTTATTTTATTTATTTATTGTATTTATTTTACCCCAATCTACTCTATTTACTATATGTTTTACACTTTATTTAATTATTGTATTTATTTTACCCCAATTTACTCTATTTACTATATGTTTTACACTTTATTTAATTATTGTATTTATTTTACCCCAATTTACTCCATTTACTCCATTTACTGTATGTTTATATGTACTTTATATGTTTTACACTTTATTTAATTATTGTATTTGTTTTACCCCAATTTACTCTATTTACTATATGTTTTACACTTTATTTAATTATTTTATTTATTTTACCCCAATTTACTCCATTTACTGTATGTTTCTATTTATTTTATGTGTTTTACACTTTATTAAAAAATTTTTGTGTTTAAATTGTTGTCTTATTTCCTTAGTTGGAATAAAATAAATAAACAGAGTACTAGTTAGTAACAGAATACTGTTTGTATATTAAGCTTATACAATTCATAAATATGCTTTGCAAATAGGTGTATTAACTTCTCCGTCCATCTAAATAGATACTTGTCTGTTGCGGCATCTTCAAACTTGAGGCTTCTCTTATCGCCATTGCGATGAAACACTAAAGTACACTGTCCAATTATCATAACTATATCCACCCAATGGGTATTGAAACAATCAAAAGTGCTTAGAAATTCTTCAAATTCGCCACTGGAGAAATAAAGTTTACCATAACCAATAGTATCCAAAATTACTTGTTTGCGTCCCACTTCTGATGTGTCAAAAATGACTGTTATAAAGTCATCAATCTCGTAAACTCGGTTAGGCTTAGTCTTAAGAACTGGGACATCGGGACATCTAGAAGGAACTTCAAACACCTTATCCCAGCTGGAAGAGGAGGAGGAAGCCATTGGTAAGTTTAAATGGTAAGTTTTAAAAATATCCTAACCAAAGATGTCTTTTCTTTGTAAAACGTAATGTCACTTTTCAGCTTGCGTATTTTTTTCAAATGCTCGTCTAATTTAACTGACAAGTCGACTGTCTTCGTCATGTGCTCGAGTCTAACTGTCTAAATTTCTCAAGGGGTTCTATTAATATAGGGTAAAATTAAACATGTAATGCAATTTAACTTCTTTATTTCGGCAAAAAATCATAAATATATGCATACAAGATTTTTGAATTCTCAGCACTACAAGCACAATATTCTAAACCATGATAAGAGCAAGTGGTTTTACTTAGAGATAATTTCGGTACATTAGCGCTATCCCTAGCAAATTCTAAATTAACAATATCGGGTATATTCTTAAAATATTTCATCGTGGAAAAAGTTTCAAGTAAAATGGCCTTCTTTACATGTCCCTTCACATAGATGATATCAACATCTTGTAGATCGTTGTAGATAATGCGGTAAAGTTCATTGTAGTCGGTTTCGCCGGAATTGTAGTTTAAGCCATGTCGGTTCCCATATAGAAACATTGCTTGCTTCTGACAATCATAGGACAACTCATAAAAGGGCTTAACTGGTTTAAAAAGATAGTTCTTTATTTGCTTTCCATCGTAAATAGACAATTCTTTAGCTTGGAATTCTGGAACGCGGAATCCTTGAACGTCAACCACAACAAACCTCATCGTAACAGGGCTGGAGAGTAACTGACTACAACACATCACGTACTTGACCTGTTAAAGCCTGATACTCAAGCACTCGATCGTGAATAATTATACAGAAAGCACGTGACTCATTTGAGAAGTTTTCGGAACTTTGAAACTCCAACTTCACGTCGATGGTGTTCCTCTTGAGGGCTTCACTTTGTTTGGAACAGTCAATAACAAAGAGGGTTCTACTAGCGAAAGCGACAAAATCCAAAAGCGGTTCACACCGTTGTTTTCCCAAATAGGTTTTTTGAAAGTCCGTATACATCTGATAGGCTTCTGTAAACTGTCTATTGGCAAAGTTTAGGTTTAACGATTCATAGGGGTAAACTTCAGAATTTAAATGCAACTTGACGTCGGTGATGTCCAAATTATCAAAGTAGGTACAATCAGCTTCAAAGTTATCTTTTCGCTTCTTCATAAAAAATACAATAACATATCGGGCTCTCTCAGACATCGTCTTAACGGTCCAAATATCACGCTTTGTCGTTCTCAAAGCAGGCAGTTCATGTATTTCCCAGTTTCTAAACGGGATATATATCGGTTTGTTCTTTGCAATTTCATCCAAAAGTCTCAATTTCACTGCATCACTCGGGTAAATATGTCTAACTTTCAACTCAACCGTTTTTAAGATTATTGTTGCCTTCTTAGTACCAGAAGACTTGTAGCAGTTGTCATCATGACGAGCACGAACTAGTTTAATTTTCTGTTTACCCATTAATACATTGTGGTAATCGGCAAACACGCCAAACAATATTGAAAGTGGTATACGAAAATTAAAGTCTTTAGAAGTTTCGTCCAAGGTCTTAGCAATTCCACTAGGCCAATTCCATCCAGCTATGTCCAGAGCTCGGCTTTCTTGCTCATTTAAACATAGCATATTTTTAACTGTGCTAACAATGCCGGGATCTCGAATCTTTTCAATCTCCTTGCCATTAACTTCATAGGAAATGGTGTCAAAGAGAAAGGCGCCAGCATTATTGGTTAGGTCGCAAGTACCGGTCTTACCAGCAGCGTCTGCTTCTACCTTAAACGCACCCTCGATGTAGAGTTGAGCTTCACTCATATCCAAAAAGACATCTTGCTGATTGATAACAATCTCGATTTCGTCATTGTTATTAAACGAGTTGGTAAAGGGGTGATAAGTGTGCCATTCTTCGCGAACAACCGACTCATCGTTCCTGATTTGATTGAAGATTTGAAGTTTTTCTGACATGGTAGCGGTAGTGACTGCGTCTAGACTGCAAATATACTATATTTGAAAACGTGAGTGATCCCTTCGACTTCTGATCACTGAATGAACTGCTAGCTGAAGTATTAGTGCTTAAATACCTTTTAAATACTAGAACCATTTCGTCTAAGTTCTAATCGAATGACTACTTCTTCGCCTCGAAAATTAATAGGTCTAGAATCCTGGTCTACTAGCGTGAGAGTAATGTTGTAGATGCTTTTTTGGCTCACAGGTAAATAGATTAGATTCCTTGGCTCGATATTTATACTGTAGCCGGGATCGACGGTTGGTGCAAATTCGTAAAGAGTATGTGAGGGATTATTTGTGTAATACGAACCGGAAATGATGTTACACTCGACTCTAATAGTAACAACTTGTATAATATCCACAGGTTGATCTGATTCGTGGAATTTACCAGACTTTAACAGTTGAGGCGAAAATCCCAACAACTTTGCAATGCTGTCTTTTGGCTTAAAGTTTATGTCGTAGGCACTGGTTAACTCGCACTTTAACGTATTGTTATTGGGTTTAAGCGATAAGATGCTATTCCTTTCGTCTGTGGAAGCACTAGGATCTAGGAGCTTGCGTTGTAGAAACTGTTCGATATCTCCCAACTCATAGGATCCTGTTGGTATTTCCAATACTCGCTCCTCCTCCTGATTATTGAGAATGTAATAAAACTTGTTTCGCCCCTCGTCTATATTAGGGATTGTGTTCCAAGTGTCTAGCGAAATTAATGCTAAAGAGTAATCGAATCTCGAATCGAGCTCTACGGGAGGTACAAAGTATGCTTCAAGTCGGTGAGAGCGACCTTTTAACGTGAATGTCTGTGACATGACTGATGTTGATAAGCATCAACACCTACATTTATAAAGTTTCATTGTAGAGAAATGCTAGAGCAAGATGTCCACAATTTGTCATTCCATAATCCTGATACTGTTCGAAATTAAAATATATCTTCACATTTTTCATGTACTTTACAAATTCCTTGGGCGGTTTCAAGTTGCCAAAACTATCGAAATAAACAACTAAATTACCGTGTTTCTTGTAAGCTACCCAATGTGTCCCGAATCCTGTGTTCCGATCCAAATTAATAACACCACACTCTGTTTTGAGGGGTGCGTTCGGTAAAGTGTCTCGCATAAATACTCCTCTAAAATGCGGTATTTTTAATCGAGTGACATACGAATTAATATCGTGATCGGATAACGGCTTTTCAGGTAGCTTTATTGGTAGTTTTTTGACATTTTACGTAAAAACAAACCATAGCCAGTTTTGTGTTTCTTTAAATACAGGCCGCTGCCCTTTTTTCCCAATGCAATCGCTTCCATTGTTCCGTTGTGTCGTTTTGTTTCTTTTAACTTATCCTTGGCACTTTTAGCGTCATTAACGGCCTTCGCTATCCCCGCGGCGCCCCCGCTTAGTGCTCCCAGGGCACTAAGTCCTGCAAATATGGGAATAAGTGGTAGGAACCCACCCTGTTTCGGTAATGGTATTATTCGTGGTACGTTGATCCTCTTACGCCCTCCCACCTTCTTAACCGTTACTCGTGCGGCTTTAAGTATTTTACTGAGAGTTTTTTTCTTACTAACATCACCAGCACCCGTATGTTTAAATTGTTTCTTAAGCAGAGTGATCACTGATGATAGGGGTTTCATCTTCTTGCCAGCACCCAACTTGCGTTTTACCTTCATAGCGTTAGTTACTAACCACGCTGAAGCTTTTTCTCCAAAACTGGAATCGCTTGCCTTGACTCGTTCCCAAGCTCGGTCCTCCAACACTCGATCGGCTCGATGTCTTTGTTCCAACTCTTTGGAGTTTGCGTATTCGATATCGTGATCGCGACAAGCACTATCCAATTTGTTCTTCGGTTGATCGCCTCGAGCCAGCCGCTCTTGAAGTTTGGTTCCCGGACCACAATAGGAATAACCAGGCAAATGAAGCTCGAATGGGAGCTTCTTGATAACTGTATTTAATACACCTGCACCCTGCAGAGTCTTCATTAGTAATGAAGTCCTGGCAGGGTGCAGACTACTATTTATAGAGATGCGTCAAGAGAAGCAGAAACTCAAAATCCAAGTTTATAATTGCGATATGAAGAAAGACAAATCCCAAAGTAGCAAACATGGTCAACTTTTACCTTCTACAATTCGGTCGTTAATATGTGGTCCTAGTAATTGTGGCAAAACCAATGTAATGATTAGTCTTTTGATTGATGAAAATGGTTTAAAATTCGAGAATGTGTACGTGTATTCAAAATCTCTGCAGCAAGACAAGTACGACTTTCTTCAACGGGCCTTAAAACATTCCCGTTTAGGCTATTTCGGTTACAGTGATAACGATGAAGTTCTAGATCCTTTCAGTGCCCGACCTAACTCTGTATTCATATTTGATGACGTAGCATGTGAGAAGCAGGATAAAATACGTAATTATTTTTGTATGGGTCGTCATCATGCAATTGATTCATTCTATTTATCGCAAACTTACTCGAAAATACCTAAACAGCTGGTTCGGGATAATGCTAATGTATTAATTTTATTAATGGCATTCGATGCATTTAAGCACATTTGTTCCGAATGTTGGAAAGATAGGTATGGGTTCATAGTAATGGTAAAAGACAATGATATTGCTAAAGGCCGATATCGTAACAAGTTTGATACTTATATCATACCCTAAGCCCTCAAAGCTCAGTGTGACAATTGTCGTTCTAGAAGCCGGATGTACCAAGTATCTAGAAACAGGTCTGCGGTTGAGCGGTTGAGCGGTTGAGCGGTTCAGCGGTTGAGCGGTTGAGCGGTTGAGTGGTTGAGCGGTTGAGTGGTTGAGCGGTTGAGCGGTTGAGTGGTTGAGCGGTTGAGTGGTTGAGCGGTTGAGCGGTTGAGTGGTTGAGCGGTTGAGCGGTTGAGTGGTTGAGCGGTTGAGCGGTTGAGCGGTTGAGCGGTTGAGCGGTTGAGCGGTTGAGTGGTTGAGCGGTTAGCGGTTGAGCGGTTGAGCGGTTGAGCGGTTGAGCGGTTGAGCGGTTGAGCGGTTGAGTGGTCGAGCGGTTGAGTGGTTGAGCGGTTGAGTGGTTGAGCGGTTGAGTGGTTGAGCGGTTGAGTGGTTGAGCGGTTGAGCGGTTGAGTGGTTGAGCGGTTGAGTGGTTGAGTGGTTGAGCGGTTGAGCGGTTGAGCGGTTGAGCGGTTGAGTGGTTGAGCGGTTGAGCGGTTGAGCGGTTGAGCGGTTGAGTGGTTATGTCTACTCCTTTTAACCAGCTTGATAAGAACGTTAAGCGTCGAATTATCCAAGCTTCGCGAACAATCCGAAAAAAGTTCTTGGCATTAAAGTTAGAGCGGGGTGAAGACGATGAAGCTCTTAATAAATTCTTAACACCTATTACAGACCCTCTGAATAAGCTCGTGGATGCTTCCCTCGGTAAAAAGGCTAAGAAACGTAAGATGCAAATAGAAAAGAGTGAATATGTAACTCCGTTGATAAAATTTGAGCAGCCTACAGCGATCTCTTCCTCTCAAGCCCCGGAAGTAAAGATACCGACGTCCTCGTCCTCCGCAGCTACTGAGTCCAGATATGGAGATAATTCCGATGATGTGTTTGAAGAAGCACAACAAGACCTAGCAGATAAATCGGTTCAAGATCTAAAAGCCGAGTTTGCGGCTTCTCTTCGACGACCGGAGGTGTATAGCAGCTTTGTCGAACAATATCCTAAAATTGCACAAGGGTATTTGAAAACATTTTGGTTTAACTCGACCGAAATAGATTCAAACGGCATGAAATATGATATGACGACTGATTCTTGGCATTTGGGTACACAGCCCGTCAAGTTTTTGAAGAACGGTGATATTCAAGTAGGTCCCGTTAAGTACAAAGGAACTGTGGGTTTATACGATTTACTGTTTTTAAAGGACCCGAAATATAATACCATGGCTGATGACAAAGACTATGGCGATATTTTAAAACGAACAGACTTATACCTCAATGAGACTGGTCAAATTAAAGGTAATAAGTCGCGTAAATATACTACAATTGTGAGGCCACTACTTGCAGCCATTTATTCAAAGAGTGTTCCTACTATTTCAAAGACGAGATCTCAATCAGTAAAATCATCGAAATCAGGATCTGCCTTAATGGAATACAACGAAAAACCCAAAGAATTTGTGTACTATGATGACGTCAACGAGTTAGTTGAACGTTTAAAAAAATTGGAAGCTTCCAATGAGGTTGGTAACAATAATAACATGAACGAGATTTGGAGCATTTTGCAGGAATTGGAGCAACTTGGAGTAATCGAATTCTATAAATAAGTTTGCTTAAAGCTACTATGTCTCAGTACCGCAGTAATCATGAATAAGTTTGGACGTTCCTTACCCCGCTCGTCTAATCAGAAAAGATTGCGAGTGTCGCAAACACCCAACTTGATTACTCTTACAAAAGATGGTGATTACAATATTCAAGATCATCGTCTTTGTAACGTGAAATCACCGACAGATGCCACTGATGCTGTAAATAAAAAGTTTGTTGAGAGTATAATTACACGAACTGATCAATCGATAAGTGTTCTTCAGCGACATTTTAACGATTCTCTCTCCGTTATTGAGAGTGCAGGTAAGAAGTATACTGATTCGATGGTTGAACAACTACATAAATTACTACAGGATTTAAATGAGCGTAATACAACTCTGCAAGCTGGTAATGATAAGCTGGATAAACTTGAAATTAGTTTAAAGGAATATGTCGACAGTACAACTCAAAGTTCTTTACAACCATTTACTGACGATCTGGACCGAATTCGTGCTGAGCTTGCTGCGTTAAAGTCAAAATTAGTAACGACATTATATAATTAGATTTTGAAGGTTCCAAGCGTCATTACCCAGTGCGAACTATGGCGAAGAACATTACAAAAGCGAGAGAACAAGTTGTTAAGGAACTACACAAACCCGCTAGAATTAAATTTAAACGCCGCCGATTTATCCAGTATGGTTTAGATGATACGTTTGCTTCAGATCTTGCTCAACTCGATCAGTACGCTCGTGAAAACAAGGGATTTAAATACATCTTGGTTGTAATTGATTGTTTTTCGAAATTTCTCTGGACGAGGCCTTTAAAGTCGAAAAATGCTCAGGATGTGACTAATGCAATGGATCATATACTTAAACAGTCACGGAGGATACCGAAAAAGCTGGTTACGGATAATGGTAAAGAGTATTACAACGCTAGCTTTCAAAGCCTTATGAAGAAGCATGGGATACATCATTACAGTACCTTTAGTATTTTAAAGGCTTCTATTGCCGAACGAGTAATTCGAACGCTCAAAGAACACCTGTTTAAGTTGTTTACCTTGAATGGTAATCATAAATGGATCGACTTGTTGGAACAAGTTACAAATAATTACAACAACACCAAACATCACACAATCCGCATGAAACCGAAGGATGTTAACAAAAGTAATGAGAAGAAAATATTGGACTCGGTTTATAGTCGTTTAAAGGTTGTGGGAAAGCCAAAATTCAAAGTTGGAGACATTGTTCGCATAAGTAAGGCCAAGCACGTGTTTGAAAAGGGTTATGTACCCAATTGGACCACTGAGTTGTTTAAAGTATCGCAGGTAAAGATCACCAACCCTACAACTTATTTGCTAGAGGATACGAGCGGACAGTCAATTAGCGGAGGGTTCTATGAAGAAGAGTTGCAAAAAACCACACAATCTGACGTATTTCTTATTGAGCAAGTTTTGCGTAAAAAAGGCAAAAAGATGTATGTGAAATGGCTTGGGTTTGATAAGTCGCATAATAGTTGGATAGATATGGACAAGGATGTGGTTTAAGCTCGCTCCCGGTATAAATAGTCAACATTTTTTAGTTTTAGCCAGTAGGAATCATGCCTTATTGCAAAGAGTGTGATGCGGAAATTTTATCTCGTAGTGCTCATAACCGTACCACAAAACATAAGCAGCAATGTAGTGAGAACTTGTCCTCTCATGTAAAACTAGTTCGAACTGCTTTTAAACAACGCATACTAACTTATCATCTGACAAGTGATTTACATTTGGTTGATGTCAAGCAATATTTGGGGGATCTAAAAGATACTGTTATCACTTTACTCGCTAAACCTTTAAAGATTTATCCCCAGCTTAAAGTTAATATGGAGCTATATGGTTGTTATCTGTTGGCAGCAACACAAGAACAAGACATTAAATCTTTCAATACAAAATTTAGTGTTATTTCTCCCAGCACTAATTTGGACGGCTTTTACGCGGAATATCAGATGTCTCTAATGGAAAAAGCTTCTGAATTTACCGAGATGGGAAGCGGATGGGCGTTATCCAAACTACTGTTTCTCGAACTGAACATCAATAAATGCGGAGTGGGGGTATAGCTCTCTCTCTCTCTCGCTCTCTCTCTCTCTCTCTCTCTCTCTCTCTCTCTCTCTATGATTACAATAATACGCAGGTTGACGTCACTATTTTAGTGTGAACCATGGTTAGTAAACGTTGTACCGCTGCTGCTCCTGAATTGCTAGAAGACGAAGACGATAGCCCCCAAAGCTCATCGCCTTATTGGACTTATCTAGACAGTATGATTCGCCGAAGTAACAGAGAAATTAGCAACGAGAAAAAACTCTTGGGCGAATTTTGCTATTCTACTGGTAATTTTACAGTAATTGTGGGCCTCAGTGTTGCCAGGGGGATGATACCAAGTGTTAAACTAGTTCCCACAACACCTGAACGACAACCAGTCTCCCTCAGCCATTCGGATTGGATCGAGTTTTTGGAGATCATTGACAAGATGTGTGAAGATATTGATGGAAGTGTGACAACAACGCTGATGTCGTCATCGGAAAATTTTACCGTATCCAGTGCTATTCTTTTAAACGAGCGAATATTCCGACTTGGAAGCAACGATGTGACTTTAACGTTTTCTTGTAATGATATAAATTCTATTGTTAGCATTAAGAGTTTAATTAACTTTAGAATAGAATTAGTGGAACGTTTACAATTTAGAACCTATTACGATGATACTTTACAGTATGCTCAATGTTTTGCTGATATTAAGGACAACTTTGTTCAAATTATTACGAATCTCTGTAATTTAAACCTGTTTGAACAAAGTTATTACATGTTGGAATTATTGCATTATTATCCGCAAAAATTGCTCGATGACTTTGAAAAACTGTACATGTATACCGATGACTCATAATAAAAAAAATATTTTTAAGCTCTAGGTTCATTTTTTCCCCTTCTCTCTCTCCTTTCCCCCACCACCGACATTCCTGCTGTTGCTTCTGCTGTTACTAATAAATGCAGTTCGATGCTAGCAGAGATTTCATAGTTGCTTCCACATTCGTTGCATACAGTTATAACCTGCTGAGATCTCTCGTGACTTTTACGTGTATTGAAACCTGTTTAGCAGCAGCATTCTACAATGAGTATTTCCAAGCAGACATTAGCGGAACTTAACGCTCGTATTAACAGTGATGTTGGGAACTTTCCCGAATGCAGAAAACTTTCCACTCTAGCTATAGGAGTAGCGTATCCTATTCAAACACTGAAATTTGTTACAACGCGTTTTGGGAGAGCTCTTGTTGCGACATTGGTTGACTTAGCCCAGGAAGATGTGATCTTTCAAACATTCTTACCGCAACGGATAGCTGAAACTATGTCGCAGGATCTGGTTGACAACATGAATCGATCAAGTGCCCAGTATACTCTAGTCTCTTGGGGACAAAGCTTGACTGCTGCTGGTTATAGCCCTCGCACCCTAATCCAGTTTGAATGCTTGGAATAGTTCATAGCTGTAATCTGTTTAATAGTATTAACTAATTTTGTATATAAAGTTGTTAAATATCGATATAAATTGTGGTTAAATAAATAATTTTCTATAATTACTAGTTTTATTACATATTCATACCTCGAAAAGCGTCCCCAAGCGCGTCTACACAAAGAAGTGAGCAGTGCGTTACTACTAGTACACAAAAAAGTGAGCGATGCGTCACCACTGCACAGCAACATCACTAGTACACAAAAAAAGTGAGCGATTAATTTTTATATCGCACAAACGTGCCATGCGCACGACGCTTTATATGTATGTAGTAGCATAATACTATTATGTTCTCCGGAACCAAAGGGCCGATCAACGCCATTCTTTTTTTAAACGTCTTCTGACAACGCCCCCGAACACGTTACGTATTTTTTAATTTGTATATCGCAAAAAACACATAAAACATACCTACTACGTCACGTCCAAACTCCCGGAAGATATCATTTTCCCGGTTTATTTATTCAACTAGGTGCCGTGGCGTACTTGGTTCTATAGCTGGGAAACGTATATAATACGAAATTATACACATGGTGTGTGCGGGTTCGATCCGCGCCTTGGACAGAAAACTTTTTTCAGTGCATATGCGACTTACGAAATAAATACATTTAATTAGGATTAATGAAAAAGTTTGTGACGTCATCGTGAACAAAAACGGCAGAAAGAAGAAGAAGAAGGAGAAGAATAGATAGTGTCCCCAAAATAGATAGTGCCCAAGTAGTTAAGACCAAAATAACTAAAGCCCAAAAGTGTGACAGATGACGTATGACATATGACAGATGACAGTTGACAGATGACAGTTGAGATATGACAGTTGACAGTTGGGTTTGATTAGGTGCGTTCGGTATCGGGTTGGGTTTGATTAGGTGCGTTCGATATCGGGGTTGGGTTTGCTCTGGTTCGCTCGGTACCGGTTGGGTTTGCTCTCGTTTACTCGGTATCGACGACTTGGGTTTGCGTATTCGATTTACACACAGTGTGGATGCAGAACTCCCCATCTATCTCTACTCCGGGTTAATTAGGTTTATCTCGGTACTAGTAGAACTATTTGCCCATACCAAGACTTTTCGGACACTCTGTATACATATAGACAACACATATAAAAACAAATATAATCGATTTGCATGAAATCCGGTTTAATTACATTTATCCTGGTATTACTAGGAGTATTTGCTCCAACCAAGACTTTTTGGACAGCCTGTATACAGACATATATCTCCGTACACATAGAAATGCAAATATATACGATTTGCTTTAAATCCGACAATTAAGTTTATATTTGTACAAATAGCAAAGGAATTTGTCCATATAAAGACTTTTCGGACACCCTGTATACATACATACCAATACAAACACAACACGACACAGTAGTTTCAATATTTTCGATTTTCTTTAAAACTCAGTTAAGTTTATCTTCGTACTAATGGCAAAGATACAGAGCATACAAAGACTTTTTGGACAATCTGTATACATACAAACATATAAACAACGACACAAAGGAATAAAAAATTTACGATTTCCTTGAAATAAGACTTATTTAATTTTTTCTTCGTGTTAATGACAAAGATATTTGCGCATACAAAGACTTTTCGGACACCCTGTAGATATATATACAATCTCGCACTTGCCGAAGGGTACAAAATGTATTTTCGAATAGTTCCCTTTGCTTTAAAACGATCCGAATCAATTCATTTCCCTAAAATTAAATTACAATTATTTAATAATAATTAATATATTAGCCCAAAGGTATACACGCTCATGCTTAGGAAATAAAATGCATATTTTTAGATATTACAACAAATTTGTCGATGCCACTGAGCGCAATATTAGAATCTTCAATGATGTCTTGTAGCTTCATCGGAAAATCGATAAAATTGGTTTTTAAAGTCAAATTTATCAAATGAAATGTCTTTCTACCGAAAGTATAAGGTCCCTAAATCCCTTGCCCGGTAAATTTGAAGCCGAAATTTGTCCCATACACCTTAAAATCTCGCATCAAAATGCTGACATTTTAGCCAAATTGTGACATTTCATACATTATAATTAAATTAATACATTTTCCCGTATAGAAATTGATTTTTATAATGCAATGTAGGGCAACAAAAATTTCAAAAAAAATGATATTTAATGCCCATCTCGTGCTACGAAATGGTCAGTACTAGATAAAAAAACGTCCATTCTATCAATTCCATGTATATTCCAAGCCGAAACTGGCTCAGGATCTTTAAAATATCGCTAGAAAAACTGGATATCTTGACAGCTCATATTTAACTTCGATGTAAAGCGTCACCAGTTCAATTGTTTCTGTCCATGGCATGGTTTAAAATTCCCAGTTTTTAAAATTTTTCCTGCACCGAAGGAAGAAAACCTATTTATTTATAACTTTAACGCAAAAATATGGAGTTTTAATTAGTTAGCAGTGTTCTCAGATGATGAGGGAAGAAAATAAACCAAAAAAGAGCTGTTAAATAAGAGAAATAATACATAATAATGCCATTTAAAGATGAATTTTGACGGAAAAAACAGAAAAAATGAGATTTTACCTCCTAAATCCGGCCCTGGATCATCCATTCGGGATTCATTTTAAAGCCTGATTATATCCCCAAGGGATAGCGTTGAAAAAGTTGGAAGAAATTAGATACGAATAGATACAGAGTGATTCAAATGTAGAGATGTCATGACAAAAATGGTAAAAAATCGAAATTTAATCGTCGATTGCTCCCTTCCTATTAAGAATGAAGGAACCAAAAATTATGAAAACAACGGATTTGGCGAGCTCTTTCCGATAAGGCACATGGGATTTTGATTTGAATTCATTTTGACCCCCAAAAAAGTAAAAACCGTCAAAGATTTGCAACAAAAATTGTAATTTTCAATTTTTCCCAAATTTTTCCAATTTTCAGTCATTTTAGCTATAGGTAAATGTATTGCAAAAAGAAAGTACTTGAGATTATTTACTTTTATGTTCCAATCCGTTTTTCTGTCCGACGCTTCATTTTGGAGCAATGTAGAATTGAATATGGGTCTGCAAGCGCCATTTTTCGACCTAAAAAAATTCAAAAGAATTACTTCCCATTTTCCGAATATCGCCAATTTCAATAGGGTTTGGAACACCCCGGTCTTCTACAACCTCCGAAAATTTAAATCGATTTAATTAACTTTTGCGACCTGTATCGTGTGTCATACGAAATCGCGGAAATTTCGACTTTGACGTTTAATAACTCCGGAACGGTACACCCTGTATGACTGATTTTTTTATCGAAGCTAGATGCACCATCCCTCTATTAACCCAGAAAATTTGGTTGCTCCACCTCTAACCGTTTTCGAGAAAAAAAAATTGAGAATGGGAAAATACCGGATTCGACGGCAACCGGCGAACATTTTTCACTGACGGGGCGTCATATAGAGCGGCCTGAAAGGCGCTCTATAACTAGTACGGGTAGACCGCCTAATCACCCCCTGAGGGGGCTCTATAAGGTCATTGTCATGCCCTGAAAATTTCGTGTTGCTAGGCCATGTATTAAGGAAGATATCACACTCCTTCGGACTGATGATGGAGAATAGACCGCCCTTCGTAACCGCATCGCTACATACATACAAACACCTACACGTAGAAACTATTTTTGCCAACAAAAAGACTTTTAGGATACCCTGTACACATACATACAAACGTAAACACATATTAATACAAATATATTCGATTTGCGTGAAATCCGACCTAATAAAGTTTATCTAAGTAATAAGAGGAGTATTTGCCCATACCAAGACTTTTTGGACACCCTGTATACATTCAAAATAACACCCACACGTTTAAATAGGAATATAGTCGATTTAATTAAAATCCGGGTTAATTAGGTTTATCTCGGTACTAGTAGAACTATTTGCCCATACCAAGACTTTTCGGACACCCTGTATACATATAGACAACACATATAAAAACAAATATAATCGATTTGCATGAAATCCGGTTTAATTACATTTATCCTGGTATTACTAGGAGTATTTGCTCCAACCAAGACTTTTTGGACAGCCTGTATACAGACATATATCTCCGTACACATAGAAATGCAAATATATACGATTTGCTTTAAATCCGACAATTAAGTTTATATTTGTACAAATAGCAAAGGAATTTGTCCATATAAAGATTTTTCGGACACCCTGTATACATACATACCAATACAAACACAACACGACACAGTAGTTTCAATATTTTCGATTTTCTTTAAAACTCAGTTCAGTTTATCTTCGTACTAATGGCAAAGATACAGAGCATACAAAGACTTTTTGGACAATCTGTATACATACAAACATATAAACAACGACACAAAGGAATAAAAAATTTACGATTTCCTTGAAATAAGACTTATTTAATTTTTTCTTCGTGATAATGACAAAGATATTTGCGCATACAAATACTTTTCGGACACCCTGTAGATATATATACAATCTCGCACTTGCCGAAGGGTACAAAATGTATTTTCGAATCGTTCCCTTTGCTTTAAAACGATCCGAATCAATTCATTTCCCTAAAATTAAATTACAATTATTTAATAATAATTAATATATTAGCCCAAAGGTATACACGCTCATGCTTAGGAAATAAAATGCATATTTTTAGATATTACAAAAAAATTTGTCGATGCCACTGAGCGCAATATTAGAATCTTCAATGATGTCTTGTAGCTTCATCGGAAAATCGATAAAATTGGTTTTTAAAGCCAAATTTATCAAATGAAATGTCTTTCTACCGAACCGAAAGTATAAGGTCCCTAAATCCCTTGCCCGGTAAATTTGAAGCCGAAGTTTGTCCCATACACCTTAAAATCTCGCATCAAAATGCTGACATTTTAGCCAAATTGTGACATTTCATACATTATAATTAAATTAATACATTTTCCCGTATAGAAACTGATTTTTATAATGCAATGTAGGGTCTACAAAAATTTCAAAAAAAAATGATATTTAATGCCCATCTCGTGCTACGAAATGGTCAGTACTAGATAAGATGATGACGGAAGAAAATAAACCAAAAAAGAGCTGTTAAATAAGAGAAATAATACATAATAATGCCATTTAAAGATGAATTTTGATGGAAAAATACAGAAAAAATGTGTTTTTAACCCCTAAATCCGGCCCTGGATCACCCATTCGGGATTCATTTTAAAGCCTGATTATATCCCCAAGGGATAGCGTTGAAAAAGTTGGAAGAAATTAGATAGGAAAAGATACAGAGTGATTCGAATGTAGAGATGTCATGAAAAAAAAAATGGTTAAAAACCGAAATTTAATTATCGATTGCTCCTTTCCTATTAAGAATTAAGGAACCAAAAAATATGAAAATTACGTAGTTCGGCGAGGTCTTTCCGATAAGGTACATGGGATTTCGATTTGAACCCATTTTGACCCCCAAAAAAATTGACAACCGCCAAAAACTTGCATTAAAAATCGTAATTTCCAGTTTTTCCCAAATTTTTCCAATTTCCAGTCGTTTTAGGTATAGGTAAATGTATTGCAAAACGAAAGTATTTGAGATTCTTTAGTTTTAAGTTCAAATCCGTTTTTCTGTCCGACGCTGCGTTTTCGAGCAATGTAGAATTGAATATGGGTCTGCAAGTGCCATTTTTCGACATAAAAAATTCAAAAGAATTACTTCCCATTTTCCGAATACCGCCAATTTCAATAGGTTTCTGAAGCTCCCGGTCCTCTACAGCCTGTAAAAATTTAAATCGATTTAAATAACTTTTGCGACCTGTATCGTGTATCATACGAAATCGCGGAAATTTCGATTTTGACGTTTAATAACTCCGAAACTCGACACCCTGTATAACTGAATTTTTTATCGAAGCTAGATGCACTATCCCTCTATTAACCCAGAAAATTTCATCGCTCCCCATCTAACGGGTTTCGAGAAAAAAAATTGAGAATGGGAAAATACCGGATTCGACGGCAACCAACGAACATTTCTGACCAAGGGGGCGTTATATAGAGCGGCCTGAAAGGTGCTCTATAACTAGCATGCGTAGAGCGCCTAATCGCCCCCAAAGGGGCTCTATAAGGTCGGTAAAATCATCATTGTCATGCACTGAAAGTTTCGTGTTTCTAGGCCATGTATTAAGGAAGATATCACACTCCTACGGACTGATGATGCAGAATAGAGCGCCCTTCGTAACCGTATCGCTACATACATACAAACACCTATTCCATATAAATACAATATATACGATTTCGCTGAAACCCTACTATATTAAGCTTGTCATCTTTCGATCGGCTTGGAACCATACATTTGAAAACATCATCTTCCTGAAATGGTCGAGCTGGATGAAGATTGGTGGCGAGCCCTTCGGGCACGCCACTGATGTCTCAATGGAAAAAAATTCTGCATACATATTATGAACGTCGCTTCTTTCCATCTAAGAAGCCGTCCGCGAGTTGTAAGTTGTTAACTTTACCCCTAATCGTTGCTATGGCAATCATCAAAATTGAAAATTGCAAAAATTGTTTTCAATGATTGACGGAATTCTACTTAGATTCGAAATTTCTATTCTGCAACTCAATAAATAACGGAGAAATCAAATTGATCGTCGTCATTACTACCAAAAATCGAAATTATTTTCAAATAAAAAAGTAGTTTACTTCCATCCCTTTCGATAGCCACCTCACTCGTTGCAATCGCAGAAGGCGTCCGCAAGTTATAAATTGTCAACTTTATCCTTAACCCATTAACGCCCAGAATTATTTTTCGTTGAGTTTGTCAATTATTTTCATATTTTGTAATTAATAAGAACCTATCTTAACCACAAAAAACTATTTTATGATAAAACATGTGTTAGATGAAAAAATATGTGGTGCTACCAATTGGTATCACTGGGCGCATAAGGTACAATAAAATACTAATATACAAAATACATGTTTACTTACAAAATCACTACAATAAATCGAAATTATTTTCAAATAAAAAAGTAGTTTACTTCCATCCCTTTCGATAGCCACCTCACTCGTTTCAATCGCAGAAGGCGTCCGCAAGTTATAAATTGTCAACTTTATCCTTAATCGTAGCTATGCCAACCATGGGAATCGATTTTTCCAGATATATTTTTGAATGATTGACCGAATTCTTCCCAGATATCAGTTTTCAACTTTCCAACTCAATAAATAACGAAATTGGCAAATTGTTCATCGTCACGGCAACGAAATGTCAAAATTATTTTCACATAAAAAGTAGTGTACTTTCTAATATTTCGATGGTCACTTTACTGGTTTCAATCAGATAAGCCGATCGCGAGTTAAAAATGATCATCTTTATCCTCAATCGTTGCTATGGTAATCATCGGAATCAAAATTTATAAAAATGTTTTTGAATGATTGACCGAATTCTACCCAGATATCAAATTTCACCTCTCCAACTCAATAAATAATGGAAATAGCAAACTGTTCGTCGTCATGGCAACGAAATGTCAAAATTATTTTCACATAAAAAAGTGGCTTACTTTGTTCCCTTTCGATTGCCATCTCACTCGTTTCAATCAGATCAGCCGTGCGTGAGTTAGAAATTGTCAACTTTATCCTTAATCGTTGCTATAGAAACCATGCGAATCAAAATTTACACATATAATTTTGAATGATTCACCGAATTCTTGTCATATATCAAATTTCAACTCTCCAACTCAATAAATATCGGAAATAGCAAATTTTTCGTCGTCATGCCAACGAAATGTCGAAATTATTTTTAATAAGAAAATAGCTTCCTTCCTCCCCTTTCGATTGACACATCACTCTTTTCAATCGAATAAGCCGTTCTCAATTAATAACAAATCTAAGCAAAATTTAAATCATCAGTTATTGTGATTTACCCCGTATAGTACCTAATGAAATAACCTTTCTCTGATGCTTCGCCGCGTCATCGAAAAATTTTTAAAATAGGTAATTAATGACTCATTCTTCAAATTATATATTCCGGTATGTTTCAAGCCGGAAACGGTTCAGAAACCCTAAAATCTCGCAAGAAAAACTGGCATTTTTGCGACATTTTGACACTTCATATTTTAATTCATTTCTCCATATAAAACTGATTTTGAAAAGCATTTGCATGGCCTCAGCAAAATTAATAAAATTGGCATTTAATGCTTAAATCGTCCAATGAAATGTACCGTAATTAAAAATATAAAGTCCGTTTTACCTTTGCCATGTATATTTCAAGCCGAAATCGGTTCAGGAAGCTTCCAATATCGCTACAAAAACTGGCATTTTCATGACATTTTGACAGATCATATTTTAATTTCGATGTAAAGAGAGTCCATTTCATTTGTTTCTCCAAGGCAAGGCATTTAAAATATGTACTTTTTAAAATTTTTTTTGCAGCGATGGAAAAAAAAATATTTCTTTATAACTTTAACGAAAAAATATGGCATTTTAATTAGTTAGGAGTGTTCTCAGATGATGTGGGAAGAAAATAAACCAAAAAAATGTGTTAAATAAGAAAAATAATATATAATAATGCCCCTTCAAAATAAGTTTTGGTTGAAAAAAACAGAAAAAATGAATTTTTACCTCCTAAATCCGGTCCTGGATCATCCATTCGGGATTCATTTTAATGCCTGATTATATCCCCACGGGATAGCGTTGAAAAAGTTGGAAGAAATTAGATAGGAAAAGATACAGAGTGATTCAAATGCAGAGATGTCATGAAAAAAATGGAAAAAACCAAAATTTAATTATCGATCGCTCCTTTCCTATTAAGAATCCAGAAACCACAAAATATGAAGACTGCGTATTTTGGCGAGCTCTTTCCGATAAGGCACATGGGATTTCGATTTGAATCCATTTTGACCCCCAAAAAAATTAAAAACCGTCAAAAATTTGCATGAAAAATCGTAATTTCCAGTTTTTCCCAAATTTTTCCAATTTCCAGTCGTTTTAGGTATAGGTAAATGTATCGCAAAAAGAAAGTATCTGAGATTCTTTAGTTTTATGTTCAAATACGTTTTTCTGTCCGATGTTCCGGCTTCGACTTATTAAGCGCCAAATAGGGGTCTACAAAGGGCATTTTTCGACATAAAAAAATTCAAAAGAATTACTTCTCATTTTCCGAATATCGCCAATTTCAATAGGGTTCGGAAGACCCCGGTCCTCTACAACCTCCGAAAATTTAAATCGATTTAATTAACTTTTGCGACCTGTATCGTGTATCATACGAAATCGCGGAAATTTCGACTTTGACGTTTAATAACTCCGAAATGCGAAACCGTGTATAACTGAATTTTTTATCGAAGCTAGATGCACTATCCCTCTATTAACCCAGAAAATTTGGTTGCTCCCCCTATAACCGTTTTCGAGAAAAAAAATTGAGAATGGGAAAAACCGAATTCGACAACCAACGAACATTTTTCTGACCAAGGGCTGGGTATATAGAGCGGCCTGAAAGGCGCTCTATAACTAGCATGCGTAGAGTGCCTAATCGCCCCCGAGGGGGCTCTATAAGGTCGGTAATATCATCATTGTCATGCCCTGAAAGTTTCGTGTTTCTAGGCTATGTATTAAGGAAGATATCACACTCCTAGGGACTGATGATGCAGAATAGAGCGCCCTTCGTAACCGTATCCCTACATACATACAAACACTTACACGTAGAAACTATTTTTGCCAACACAAAGACTTTTCGGACACCCTGTATACATCCATACAAACATAAACACATATTAATACAAATATATTCGATTTGCGTGAAATCAGACCTAATAAAGTTTATCTAAGTAATAATAGGAGTATTTGCCCATACCAAGAATTTTTGGACACCCTGTATACATTGAAACTAACACCCACAGGTTTAAAGAGGAATATAGTCGATTTACTTAAAATCCGAATTAATTAGGTTTATCTCGGTACTAGTAGAAGTATTTGCCCATACCAATACTTTTCGGACACCCTGTATACGTATATACAACACATATAAAAACAAATATAATCGATTTGCATCAAAATCCGGTTTAATTACATTTATCCTGGTACTACTAGGAGTATTTGCTCCAACCAAGACTTTTTGGACAGCCTGTATACAGACATATATCTCCGTACACATAGAAATACAAATATATACGATTTGCTTTAAATCCGACAATTAAGATAATCTTTGTGGTCTTTGCCCATACGAAGACTTTTCGGACACCCTGTATACATACATAAAAACTCAACACACACGACACATAGTAATTTAAATATTTTCGATTTTCTTGCAATAAGACTCAGTTATGTTTATCTTCGTGCTAATGACAAAGATACTTGCGCATACAAAGACTTTTCGGACACCCTGTATACATACATACAAACATAAACACATATTAATACAAATATTTTCGCTTTGCGTGAAATCCGACCTAATAAAGTTTATCTTATTTCTAATAGGAGTATTTGCCCATACCAAGGCTTTTTGGACACCGTGTATACATTCGCACTAACACCCACACGTTTAAATAGGAATATAGTCGATTTACTTAAAATTCGAATTAATTAGTTTTATCTCGGTACTAGTAGAAGTATTTGCCGATACCAAGACTTTTCGGACATCCTGTACACGTATATATACAACACATATAAAAACAAATATAATCGATTTGCATGAAATCCGGTTTAATTACATTTATCCTGGTATTACTAGGAGTATTTGCTCCAACCAAGACTTTTTGGACAGCCTGTATACAGACATATATCTCCGTACACATAGAAATGCAAATATATACGATTTGCTTTAAATCCGACAATTAAGTATATATTTGTACAAATAGCAAAGGTATTTCTCCATACAAAGACTTTTCGGACAACCTGTATACATACATACCAACACAAAACAACACGACACATAGTAATTTAAATATTTTCGATTTTCTTGAAAACTCAGTTAAGTTTATCTTCGTACTAATGGCAAAGATACAGAGCATACAAAGACTTTTTGGACAATCTGTATACATACAAACATACAAACAACCATACAAAGGAATAAAAAATTTACGACTTCCTAGAAGTAAGAATTATATAAGTTTTTCTTCGTGTTAATGACAAAGATATTTGCGCATACAAAGACTTTTCGGACACCCTGTAGACATATATACAATCACGCACTTGCCGAAGGATACAAAATGTATTTTCGAATCGTTCTCTTTACTTTAATACGATCCGAATCAATTCATTTCCCTAAAATTAAATAACAATTATTTAATAATAATTAATATATTGGCCCATCCACGGTCATGCTTAGGAAATAAAATGCATATTTTTGGATATTATAACAAATTTGTCGATGCCACTGAGCGCAATATTAGTATCTTCAATAATGTCTTGTAGCGTCATCGGAAAATCGATAAAATTGGTTTTTAAAGCCAAATTTATCAAATGAAATATCTTTCTACCGAAAGTATAAGGTCCCTAAATCCCTTGCCCGGTAAATTTCAAGCCGGAGTTGGTCCAGACTCCTTCCAATCTCGCATCAAAATGCTGACATTTCAGCCAAATTGTGACATTTCATACGTTATAATTAAATTAATACATTTTCCCGTATAGAAATTGATTTTTATAATGCAATGTAGGGTCAACAAAAATTTCAAAAAAATGATATTTAACGCCGATCTCGTGCTACGAAATGGTCCGGAAAAAATAAAAAAACGTCCATTCTATCGATTCCATGTATATTCCAAGCCAAAACTGGCTCAGGATCTTTAAAATATCGCTAGAAAAACTGGATATTTTGACAGCTCATATTTAACTTCGATGTAAAGCGTCACCAGTTTAATTGTTTTTTTTTCATGGCATGGTTTAAAATTCGCAGTTTTTAAAATTTTTCCTGCACCGAAGGAAAAAAACCTATTTATTTATAACTTTATCGCAAAAATATGGAGTTTTTATTAGTTAGCAGTGTTCTCAGATGATGAGGGAAGAAAATAAACCAAAAAAGAGCTATTAAATAAGAGAAATAATACATAATAATGCCATTTAAAAATGAATTTTGATGGAAAAAAATAGAAAAAATGTGTTTCTACCCCCTAAATCCGGTCCTGGATCACCCATTCGGGATTCATTGTAAAGCCTGATTGTATCCCCACGGGAGAGCGTTGAAAAACTTGGAAGAAATTAGATAGGAAAAGATACATCGTGATTCGAATGTAGAGATGTCATGAAAAAAAATGGTCAAAAATCGAAATTTAATTATCGATTGCTCCTTTTCTATTAAGAATGAAGGAACCAAAAAATTTGAAAATTACGTATTTTGGCGAGCTCTTTCCGATAAGGCACATGGGATTTCGATTTGAATCCATTTTGACCCCGAAATAAATGAAAAACCGTCAAAGATTTGCATTAAAAATCGTAATTTTCAGTTTTTCCCCAAGTTTTCCAATGTCCAGTCGTTTTAGGTATAGGTAAATGTATTGCAAAAAGAAAGTATTTGAGATTCTTTAGTTTTATGTTCAAATCCGTTTTTCTGTCCGACGCTGCGTTTTCGAGCAATGTAGAATTGAATATGGGTCTGCAAGTGCCATTTTTCGAGATAAAAAAATTCAAAAGAATTACCTCCCATTTTCCGAATACCGCCAATTTCAATAGGGTTCCGAAGCTCCCGGTCCTCTACAACCTCCGAAATTTTAAATCGATTTAATTAAGTTTTGCGACCTGTATCGTGTATCTTACGAAATCGCGGAAGTTTCGACTTTGACGTTTAATAACTCCGGAACGGTACACCCTGCATAACTGAATTTTTTATCGAAGCTAGATGCACTATCCCTCTATCAACCCAGAAAATTTGGTTGCTCCACCTCTAACCGTTTTCGAGAAAACAAATTGAGAAAGTGAAAATATCGAAAATGACGGCAACGGGCGAACATTTCTCACTGACGGGGCGTTATATAGAGCGGCCTGAAAGGCGCTCTATAAGTAGCATGCGTAGAGCGCCTAATCGCCCCGAAGGGGCTCTATAAAGTCGGTAATATCATCATTGCCATGCCCTGAAAGTTTCGTGTTTCTAGGCCATGTATTAAGGAAGATATCACACTCCTAGGGACTGATGATGCAGAATAGAGCGCCCTTCGTAACCGTATCCCTACATACATACAAACACTTACACGTAGAAACTATTTTTGCCAACACAAAGACTTTTGGGACACCCTGTACACATCCATACAAATAGAAACACATATTAATACAAATATATTCGATTTGCGCGAAATCAGACCTAATAAAGTTTATCTAAGTAATAATAGGAGTATTTGCCCATACCTAGAATTTTTGGACACCCTGTATACATTCAAACTAACACCCACACGTTTAAATAGGAATATAGTCGATTTACTTAAAATCCGAATTAATTAGGTTTATCTCGGTACTAGTAGAAGTATTTGCCCATACCAAGACTTTTCGGACACCCTGTATACGTATATACAACACATATAAAAACAAATATAATCGATTTGCATCAAAATCCGGTTTAATTACATTTATCCTGGTACTACTAGGAGTATTTGCTTCAACTAAGACTTTTTGGACAGCCTGTATACAGACATATATCTCCGTACACATAGAAATACAAATATATACGATTTGCTTTAAATCCGACAATTAAGTTAATCTTTGTGGTTTTTGCCCATACGAAGACTTTTCGGACACCCTGTATACATACATAAAAACACAACACAACACGACACATAGTAATTTAAATATTTTCGATTTTCTTGAAATAAGACTCAGTTATGTTTATCTTCGTGCTAATGACAAAGATACTTGCGCATACAAAGACTTTTCGGACACCCTGTATACATACATACCAACATAAACACATATTAATACAAATATTTTCGATTTACGTGAAATCCGACCTAATAAAGTTTATCTTATTTCTAATAGGAGTATTTGCCCATACCAAGACTTTTTGGACACCGTGTATACATTCGCACTAACACCCACACGTTTAAATAGGAATATAGTCGATTTACTTAAAATTCGAATTAATTAGTTTTATCTCGGTACTAGTAGAAGTATTTGCCGATATCAAAACTTTTCGGACATCCTGTATACGTATATATATAACACATATAAAAACAAATATAATCGATTTGCATGAAATCCGGTTTAATTACATTTATCCTGGTATTACTAGGAGTATTTGCTCCAACCAAGACTTTTTGGACAGCCTGTATACAGACATATATCTCCGTACACATAGAAATGCAAATATATACGATTTGCTTTAAATCCGACAATTAAGTATATATTTGTACAAATAGCAAAGGTATTTGTCCATACAAAGACTTTTCGGACACCCTGTATACATACATACCAACACAACACAACACGACACATAGTAATTTAAATATTTTCGATTTTCTTGAAAACTCAGTTAAGTTTATCTTCGTACTAATGGCAAAGATATTTTCCGAATACCGCCAGTTTCAATAGGGTTCTGAAGCTCCCGGTCCTCTACAACCTCCGAAAATTTAAATCGATTTAATTAAGTTTTGCGACCTGTAATCGATTTCATAGGAATTCGCGGAAATTTCGACTTTAACGTTTAATAACTCCGAAACGGAACACCCTGTATAACTGAATTGTTTACCGAAGCTAGTCACACTATCCCTCTATTAACCCAGAAAGTTTGAACGTTCCACTTGCTACCATCTCGGAGAAAAAAAATTGAGATTGTGGAAAAACCGGATTCCTCAACCAACGAACATTTTTCTGACTAAGGGCTCGGTATAGAGACCTGAAGGCGGTCTCTAAAAAGCCTTTTTTTGCAATAATCTGTTAATAAAGAAAATTACCAACAATATATTTTTATAAAGAGTTTCATACGTTCATCTCGACACCTTTAGGGACCCATTTCAATTGGTTTCATCCATTGCATAATTTTTTTGCTTATTTCGTCTTTCCATATTGTCGCCCAAACGCGACATTTGGTGGAGGTGCCTGGTTCGTTCTCGTTGGTAAGTTCTTCCTAACTTGCCAAGGGCCTTTTGTGTTTTATAATTTTTACTGTTTCTTTCAGGTCATTTTAGTGTTTTTCAGTGCATTTTTAAAGTGTTTTTTTTTCAGGGCGTTATAGTGCATTTTTTTTGTCAAATTATCAAGTGATTTTTTTTAAATGGCATTTTTTCAGTGTTTTCTTTCAGGGTATTTTTACATTAGTTTTTAAAGGGTATTTATTTTACAGTGTTTTTAAGGGGAATTTTTACAGTGCTTTTTACATCTATATTTTTTTCCTACCCCATCCTTATCCCTAACACGTTTGACATAATTTTATCTTGTGCCCGTTTACGCTGGCGAGATTAAAATTATCCCAACAGAACTTACAGTAAAACCCACCTCGTGCCCGTTCACGCTGGCGAGGCTAGGTTTTCTGTAGATCCCACCCCTAAGCGTCGTCTGTGGTCCAGTCTTGTGGCCGTTAACGCTGGCGAGATTGGACTACATAGACCGCTAAATATAAAAATTGTTCCACCTCGTGCCCGTTCACGCTGGCGAGGCTAGAATAATTATTTATATATTGGGGTTATTCACTAAACTACCCTTAACCCTTTTATTCCTGTTACTCCTTTTATTTAAATTTTATGGCCCGTAGGAAGCTAAACAAGGTTCAAAGAGAACGAAAAAGGCAAGAGATGCTGGGGGTTGTCAATAACGGCATAAACGTAAAATCGCAAAATTCGTTGGGTTTACCAGATACACTAACGACGGTAAAATTTTTTATTTCTAACGAGCAACAATTAAGGGCACTGAGATTAAAAAGGAAATTTTTACATTTATTTGGCGACAATGAAATATAATATTTTATTTTGTTGACACTAAGGTCGTCGCTAGTGAACTTGATATACTCACGACCAAGTTCATTATTATTTATTTATACACAAGGTTCACGTACTCGTAATTAAAAAGTTGAACATGCTATTATTATAGTATTATTAACAAAGTGTTATACAAATATCGTTGTTTTTATAAATATATTTACATATATCGAAGCGCCATTCAAATATAAAGGTTTCCGATTTTTTAAATATTTTTTTTATTATTTTTATCTTATAGGTATATTTCTACTGCCCTTTTTATCGCCATTTTTGATAAGGTGCCACAGAGTTATTTACATTTTAATTATCATTTTTTGGTTTGATACTTAACATAAGTACTTATATTTCGCCTCTGATGTTTAGTGACCAGCCGCCAAGGTCCCCTAGCAACAAATAGAAAACTTTTTACCTGATTTTAGGAAGATGCTCATTTTTACTTTTTTTCAAAATGACTAATCTATTTTTTATTTTTACAGGAACGACCTTCGAAAAGATAAAATAATGTTTTTTTCAAAAAGTCCTAAAAGACGTATGTGGAAAAAATGGGGCTAGTACTCTTTTGGGAAATCAAAGAAGGGGTATTCTTTTATACATGGACTTTTGTCATGTAATCTGGGCTAAATGCAGTTTTTGTTTTAAAAAGGGACTTGAGAATTAAGAACAAGAAAAATCTATTTAATTTCAAGAAATATATAAGGGAGCTCAACTGGATAAAAGAATTTTGGGAATTGATGTATGGTAAGAATAAGATGGTAAGAAAGAACAAGCTATTCTTGACTGAATTTAATTTTTTAAATTTTTTTATGAATTCAATTTTAAAAATTATAATTATAAAGTTTTCAAATTTGTTTTTATAATTAGGTAAAAGCAAATATTTAGTATTTAAATGTGTGTTTTGTGTTGTGTCAGTGTGTTAGTATGAAAGAGGGTATACCCAAAATGTGTTGGTTTGAATGTTTCATGCTTGGGAAATTTTAAAAATATTTTACATATTGGTACTATATGCTTATTTATGAATTACGGTAGTAAATTTTAGATTGTCAGTGCAATCATTTAGAATACCATTTATTTTATTTTATTTAATGTTGTGCGTTTTTAATAAACAAACACATTAACAGGTAGAAATATTATTAAGTTCATTATTATAAATAAACCATGAAGGTACAGGTAGACAGTTCACTATTTTATTTAATCAGCAGAAAAGTAAACAATTGATATTTAATATTAAAGATAACATTCACCCAGGAAAGTGTTGTTAAAGTTAAATTGTAATATACGGTGTCTAATAAAATAATTTAAACAAAAACAAGGGTATATTTCATGACTGAGACATTGAAAAATAAATCAGGGTTAGAATTTTTTTTTTAAACTTCTTAATAATCATAATCGAATTATTATTATTAAATAAATTTAAATATAGCGTACAATAATTCTTACCATATGCATTTTGTAATCGTGTGTTTATTTGTTTATATGACTGAAAGTCATATGTTTTCCAAATAGGGGGACATGGAAGATGAGTCTGAACACGGAGTTGAATGTCCGCCTATTTGATGGTGATATGTGTTATGTATATGATTATTTTATTTATGACTACAAGTCATAATATGTTTTCCGAGTAAGGGAACATGGAAGATGGCCCTGAGCATAGAGCTGAATGTTCGCCTACTCAATGGTGGTATGTATACCGTTATTTAAATGACTAAGAGTCATTATGTGAGTATAGGAAGACATGGAAGATGACCTTCATATAGGGTTGAATGTCTGCCTATATGAAATATTGAGATTTTTATGCAAGTAGTATTTGAAGTTTATGTGACTTATGTGAAATATTAAGAGTTATATGCAAGTCGTATTTGAAGTTTATGTGACTTTATTGATGAATAAATAGGATGGTAAATATGGTAAATATTTGATGTGATTACGCTATATTTGGGTTTTAAACTGTTATGTAAATGTGTATAATTTTGTTTCCCCCTGATGAATTAGAGACCTATGTCTCACTGTCTCCAAAAGAGTAATACTTAGACACCAATAGAAGTCGTATGTAAAAATCGGGTGAATGTTCATAGTCTGTCTACTTTTACTTAAACATCATAACATTATGTAGGGTTTCATTATTTTCATTTTCTTTTTATAAACCGTATTTTTCCTTTTAACTGCCGGTAGTCTTTTTCTGTTGTTCATGTACCATCGGGAGACCACACAACCTGGATCGAGAGCCACAGACACACCAAAAACCCAAAGGCCAGTCGCCGCTTGCATCCACACAGCCAGCGTCATGCATCAGCCACGCACGGTCCACCATGTCTCGCCAGCCTGGTCTTCCCCCACTAAGACTGAACTGCTGCACAACGAGCCGTGATGACACTGGTACAACGTACATACCTAAGGAACTTGCAGCGCTGGTTGACCACAACTAGCCTCAGGATCAGCCCATCAAAGTTCCCGTCACTCACGGCTCAGTCCACCCAAAGTCCGGATGGCCGCACTCTTCGGAGGAGGGAGACCCCTGCTGCACTGGGAGTCGGCAACAAAACTAGCCGATCCCACCCCCAGGACACAGGAACCGTGACTGCTGCATCTGAACGAGAAACACATGACGACCAGCCTCAACGTGTGGCGCCTAAGATGTGTCGGGTTTTGTCGGTGTGTAGGCTATTCGATCAGTAACGTGTTGGAACTCCCTAATAATAGAACTTTGTAAAGAAAATGTGTAAATTAATGTGAACCAGACTACCAGGACAGTAACCATTTTTATTCTTCATTTTTAAGCTACTTTTACCATTCTCCATTTAATCTGAATTTACTGAGCCTGCGAGCTCCAAATTGTTTGTTTATTAATATTGTATTTGTTTATTGTATATTTTGTTTATGTTGTATTTGTATTTTGTATTTTGTAAACGTGTGATATTCTGTATATATGTAATGTGTAAATTTTTAAAGCTAGGGGCTAGCTTTTACAGGCGCGGGGGAAATGTCATATTTTCCCATATAGTCGTCATTTTTTCCAAATTTCTACACATTTTTATATTATTTCTTTATCATTTCGGAAACCACTCTACGTGCTGCAATTGCATATCGCTGGCCTCGCCTTTATTTTGTGAACCCTGACCAGTTTGTACTGTATGTATAAACTGTTCTTGAGAGATTCATATAAATAGCAGGTCTGCGGGATGCAAGGGTATCCGTAGTAGTGCATCCGTAGTTGCATATTAGTATCGGTACGACGGATCCATCGGTGCCGTTTGGCACCGATGCCATGAGCGTCAGATAAGTCAAGTAGCTGCCCCAACGCCCCCCGTAAGATGCTAGCCCTACAACTAACAGTCCAGGATGTGAACATGTAAGTTAAGGCCCCTAAATCTTGTGATATTAATATTAAGTTTGTTGTTATTAATGTTAAATATAAGTGTTTTTGGTAAACCGCAGCATAATTCACCTACCCCCTGACGACCCCTAACGCGACAATATCTAATTTGCCTCCTTTACATATTTACGCGTGACTTAAATAACTTCGACACCGAAATATCTTTTTAAAAAAGATTTTATTTACGTTAAAATACAGTTTTGGTAAATATGTCTGTTCAAGACGAGATTATAACAGAGAATAAATATGTAAATGTAATAATTGTCTTTTAGAATATTATGTTGACTTGACACTCTTCGGAGAATCGCAGGCCTGGGAAAGTGCTGAATTGGCAGGTTCCATGGTAGCCGGTACACATAATTCCTCCCTCCTTAAGCTGTCAAAATAGAGGAGCGATTTTGAGAGGTATCGATTTCTTCAACTTTTCTTAATTTGGCAGAATTTCTTCTAACATATTTGATAAATATTTTCCTCTTCTTTACTAGTGCCCAAAGTACTAAAACCAGTAAGACAAAGGTTAAGGTGCTGCCAAATATTAAACTGTGGATTGGTTCGTTTTTTTTCTTTTATCGGTGATAACTGATTGGGTAGGTCTTTGAGACGGTACATTTCTTCAAAATTTATATTGGTGTAATTCGGTGTCTGATATAGTTGAATGGCTTTTATTTTGGCAATTTCGACAGTCGGTAAGCGGTTTTCCTTCTTGCAGAGTTACGTCATGGATAAATTTCTTATTTCCTGCTTGGATGTTACAGGAATTCGGTATCTTGATTAACGTAGGAAGTTCGATTTCCAAATATTGGTCTGATTTACACTGAGAGAAAATTCTTTCTTTCGGTGAGGGTAGGACAAGTATTTCTTCCGGTGTAACTTGTTCGATTATTGACTGTTCGCTTCTTATTTCAAGGATGTGGCAACCACTGGTGGAGGCGCTTTCCATTATTTGGAGAGTGCAGCTGACTGGTGGGTGGAACTTTTCCATACAGTAATAGGTTTCTTCCAAAGATGGACAAGTAGTTTCTTCGAACTGGACTTCGTTGTGGTTTCATGCCAAATAAGGGTATTTGGGGATAAAGACTTTTCCTTTTTGGATCACAGGATATAAATGGAAAAAGGTAAAAGTTTCGGGCTTAATTATAGGTACATGTATAGCGAATATTAATTTGGTTCTTGAAAAGCTTACTTGGGTACCAAAAATTTGATAATAGGACACAATGTTTTTAAAATTCGGAACTTGATTTTCACTATATATTGTTTTCAAGTAATTAATCATTTGTTGTAATTCAGAGCTAGATATTATTGAATTATGCAGGGTGTTTAATTTAGCAAACATTATGGCGTCTTCTAAAAGTTATTAAATTTTGACAATCGAGATTTATTTGAGATAAGATACCTTGGAAGCTTATATAGCTGTTTATATTGTTTACATAATTTTGTATTGTTAATTGAAAAATATTTAAGCTACGTTTCAGTTCTTTTTGATTCGAGTTAAGTGTTAATATTGTTTTATTATAATTTTCAATTAAATTTTTCGATAAGGATATTTGTAAATTAAGTTCATTATTTGTATTTTTCTGATTTTGACGTAAGTCAAAGATTGCTTTGTCATAACGTTCTCCATCGTCTGCATCTAAAGTTCCGAAAAGCCATTTATTTGCTTTTCCAACTAAATTTACCAATCCCCTTTTATTGCGTATGTGTGGGTGTAAGTTTTCAAGTTTTTCTTGAGTTGTTTGAATAAGAAACTCCGTGCGTAAAAGAATACTTTCTAACAATCCCTTGTATGATATTGGAGTATTAGGTTTTTCTGATATGTTAAAATTATTTTTTATATTGGAAAAATATTTTTCGAGGTTTTCTAATTGTGTTATTATTGTGTCTAAATCTATATAATGTAAAAATGTATGCTTAGTATAAATTATTTTTGTCATACCGAGTTGGATAGGTAGGATAGGATTTTTAATAGTTGTTATTTGTATGTCGTTTAGGTCACTGTTGACCGGAAGGATTTGAAGAACCGGAAGTAGTAGGAATATCAGCTTCATTTCTTACCTGTAAAGAGGACTTTCGTTTAACTCTTGGTTTTCTAGCTGAACTTTTATGATATGTTCCTTTTGGAGTTATTAATTTAATTTTACTCTGGCCCTTAATTTCAGATTTTTTAAATTTTGGAAGGTCTTTACTCCTAAATTTCGTTTTTACATACGCTACGTCTTCCCTATTAAAATCAGGGGGCTCTGAACGATTTTCGTTTATTTTGGAAATTATTTTTTCTTTTACTTCCGCATTTCTTTTTTGAATTTTTCTATAAAGTTCTTTAGCCGTTTCTTTGTGATTCTGTACGTAATTAGATACAATTATCTCATCATTAATGTCAAAGGGGTCTGTGTTGTTAATATGTCCCTTAATTATTTCAAAAGGTGTATATTTTGTCACACTATGTATAGAATTGTTGTAGCCTAAAATTGCTCGTTTGATTAACTGATCAGGAGTAAAATTAGTTTTTTCGTCTTTTAAACACCGATAGTGTTCAATAACGGTAGAGTGAAACCTTTCTACGGGGGAGTTCGAATTACTATTTTTTGGTGTTGTATAGTGTAGCTCTATTTTGTAAATTTTGCAGAAATCTTCAATTTCTTTATTTTTAAACTCTGTTCCCGAGTCTGCAGTAATTTTTTGGGGTAACCCATGATGTGATATAAAATTAAGAAGGTTTTCTATTACCGACGGTCCTGTTACACTTTTTAGGGAATACGCTTGCCCGTATCTAGAAAATGAATCAATTATCGTTAAGTAAGACTCACCCGATATTTTAAATGTGTCGATATGAATATGTTCAAAAGGCCTTGAGCTAGTGGGTGTTAAGTTAAATTTTATTACAGGGGGATTCCTGTCATATTTGTTTTTTAAACATATTTCACAGTTATTAACGTAATTTTCGATATCTACTGACATTTTTGGCCAATAATATCTCGCACCAACGGCCATTTTCATCTCATTTATACCGCGATGGCAAGTTTTTGTGGTATGATATAATTCCAATTTTTCTTTTTGGTCATTTGAAGTTACAACATCTTGCAAAAATTTTGTACAATGAATAAATTTATAAGAGGAGTTTTTAAAGAGATTTTGAAGGGTAACGACAAAATTTCGAGTTAAATTGGGGTTTCTAAAATAAATTGCGTAAGTTTTCTTTGGGTCGATAAATTCCTTTAAAATTTGAATAAAATGGGGTGTTGGATTCCGACTTGATACGGTTACTAATAAACGCGTATTTTCAAATATTTTGTCAGATTTGCATTGAATTTTATCAGTGTCGCCCTCTGTTAATATTAATTGATTTTTAAAAGTATTGAGAGATCTTTCTGAAATCGGTATATCAAGAATCGGTTCTTCTAAGGAAGTATGTACTGTTTGCGAGTCATCTGTGATGTTTTTATTTTGGGAGGTACTTGGGGGTGCAACTTGAATATTCGAAATTATATTTATTCGGTTTCTTTCAGGTGGGAGTTCTAGTACTTCTTCAATGATCGCGTCGTCTATGTTGGGAAGGTCGTCTGGATTGTTTAAATAATTTGCAATGGTAAGGTCAATGTCTCCGGGGTTATTGTGCGTTGATCGTGTTTCTACCGCATTTAGGTCAATATTTGTGGGGTACCTTGACAAAGCGTCAGCTGCTTGATTGTTTTTTCCTTTTTTATATTGAATTGCGTAATCGAATTCTTCGAGTTTGAGTCGCCATCTGACAAGCCGCGAATTTGGTTCTTTTAATGAAAAAAGCCACTGTAAGGGTTTATGGTCAGAAAAGATCGTGAATTTTCGACCGAATAAATATGGTCTAAAATACTTGCAACTCCACACGATGGCGAGTAATTCCTTCTCGATAGTTGAATAGTTAATTTCTGCAGGATTTAAAGTCCTAGACGCGTAGCATATCGGGTGACCATTTGAAGATAAAATTCCGCTAATTGCATACATCGAAGCCGTCAGTGGTAACGTCAAATGATTTTTCAAAATCGGGATAAGCCAAAACGGGTTCAGAAATTAAAACGTTTTTGCATGTATTTATACAGTCTAGAAATTCTTTTGTATGTTCGACTTTTTCGTTCTTTTTTAAACACTGAGTTAATGATTTGGTCAGTTTAGCAAAGTTTTTGATAAAACGTCGGTAATACCCTAATAATCCTAGAAAAGATTTTATGTCCCTTTGTGTTTTTGGGATCGGAAATTTTTTTATTGCTTCAATTTTTCGACTATTTGGTTTAATGCCTTCTGGCGTTATTGCATGGCCTAAAAATTCTACTTCTTTTCGTAAAAACTCCCACTTATCCAATTGAATTTTGAGATTTGCCTCTTTTAATTTTGAAAATACCGCTTTTATATTTTGAATATGTTCTTGTAACCCGACACTAAAAATAATTATATCGTCCATAAATACCATACAAATTTTATTTTGGAGGTCCTTAAGGACTTCATCCATTACCCTTTGGAAGGTAGAGGGTGCGTTTTTTAACCCGAAGGGCATTCTTAGATATTCATAGTGCCCATTGTCGACTGTAAAGGCGGTCTTTTCGATCGAATTTTGGTCCATTTCTATCTGATGGAAACCGCTAGCTAAGTCTAGCGTAGTGAAATATTGGGCTCTACCCAATCGATCTAATATATCGCTAATATTGGGAATCGGGTAACGATCTGAAATAGTTTTATCGTTAATTTTTCTGAAATCGCAAACTACACGCAATTTTTGTTTTCCCGACGCGTCTGATTTTTTCGGAACAATCCAAATTGGTGCGGACCATGGACTACAAGATGGACGAATTATTTGCTTATCTAGCATTTCGTTAATTTGTCTTTGCACTTCGTCTTTTAAGGCATACGGGTATCGATAAGATTTGGTATGAATAGGAATTTCGTCAGTAGTCCGTATTGTATGCTTTATTTTGGATGTGAAACTTAATTTGTCACCGGGTATTAGGAAAATATCTGAAAATTCCTTACTGAGTTTAACTATGGCTCTTTTCTCTTCCGCGTTCATGTGTTCGGTGCGAATCAACTTTTCTATTTCACAACTATTTGTATTTCACCAGTTTCTGTTATTTCCGCTAAAATTTTCCATAGTATATACCTCATACTTTGATTCAAAATGTTCTACAGGTATAGGTTCAGATAAAGTTACCGAAATAGTTTTTTCGCTATGATTTTGTACTTCTATTGGTGCAAAACCATTTTTTGATGTTGTCAAAATTTGAGGTATAAATAGATTATTAATTTTGCCTGGTTTCGTTAGGATTTCTCCTTCATAAATAGTAACAGGAATAATTTTTATAATTTTTTCATATGGGCCTACCGAAAATGAAAAATATACATCTGTCGGTTGTCTATGTTTAAAAGGTATTTGTATGTTTTTCCCTATTAGTTTTTTGTTAATAAGATCAATATTTAAATTCATTTTTATTAAATCAGAAAGTCCTAGAACGCCGTCAAAATAATCGTGGAAATCAAATAAGATAAAATTTATTTCGTCTTTCGTACCAAATTCGGAGAATGCTGGTACTGATGCCTGAAATTGGGTAGTTTGACATCCCACAGCCGTTTTAATAATATTATCTGATTTATAAATTCAATTTGGGTAAAATTTTTCGGCAATAGACGGATTTAGTATTGACCTCGAACTACCAGTATCAATAAGTAATTTAATTTTTGGGTTTTTTATTTCAACATACGGCAGAGCGTTATTTGAAGAGATGTTAATTTCTATTAGGGTTGCTGGTTTTCGGGGCTCATTTCCAGAAAATTTTCGGAATCTTCAGGCTCGATTTCACCCGAACTTTGATTTATATAAATTTCCGATTGATCGATGTTATTTTCGAAATTTTCATTACCATTGTAAAAAGGATGTTCATCATTATAATATGTATCAGTAACCGGATTTAGAGTATTTTGCTCTTCGTTTTGTTCGTATTCGTTTGAGTAAAGTTCCTCGAAAACGAAATGCGGTCTCTGGTTTTGTTGATTAGAAAAATTTTGGAAGTTCGATCTTTGTAAATTTTGGTTCCAGTTTCGGTTTGTAGCAACAGTTGGATTTCTCGAGGTTGTTGACATCGGAGTTGGTTTTGGGGGTTGCTGGTGAGGGGTTTGGTTTGGTCTAAACACGTTTTGTGGAGGTCCAAACACTTGTCGGTTGGTAGGGAATTTCCGGGTTTGTATTTGTCTTGGTTGTACATTTATTGGTCGATTAGTCCAGGCAGGTCTTTGACCAAATTGGGAATTTGTGTAATTTTGTGAATAATGTGGTTGTTGAACTTGTAAATTTTGCAAAAATTGATTCGAAGTAGGATTTGGTGGATTTTGAATGTTATTCGGCCTAAATATGTGTGTATTGTATTTTTGAGGTTGTTTATTCTCATAGTTATTGCCGTAAAGTTTTTCAAAATTTTCATATTCAGTTACATAAGCCATAGCGTCTTCTAATGAGGATGGATTTTTAAGATACATATTGTTTCTGAGTGTACCACTACAACCCGCAATAAAAGTATTTAATGCCGTTTTTTCGTAGTGATTTATTTGACAAGTTTTTTGAATATCTGATAAAGTCAAATCATTGCTAATACGCTGGAAAACGTTACTTCTTAAAATTTGCACTCTACTTCCGAAATCAATTAAATTTTCATTTTTATTTGGTCTGGTTCGTGTGAGCTCTTGGACTAAACAATCTACATCACGTCTATCAGAAAAACATTGTAAAAGCGCAGCTTTTAATTTATCCCAATCATCTAATTCAACACGTCGGCCAACCATATATTCTGCCTTGTCACATAATTTTTCTTGAATGCATTCAAAAACGTGCTGATTTAGATCACTGTCATTAAAAGTTTTATAATTGTTGACAAGGTCATCGCATATTTTTATAAATCTATTTAAACTATTACGATCTCCGTTATAGGATTTAATATTTTCCATTTTAGATCTAAAAAGATCCCAATTTACAACTTTAACAGTGGCAGTTGTTTCACTGGTTGCCATTGTTATGTGCTAAATTAACTCAAGTAAATTTAACAGAATAATTTACAAGATATCTGTTTAAAACAATACTTTTTCTGTCACTAAGCAAAACACTTTTTTTCTGTCACTTTCTCTGCGAGAAATGAAATCTATTTTGTTTTGAATTGATTCTAACCTACTTGTCTTCAATAGACTGCGAAAAGAATTGTGTGCTATACACTGCCCTATAACTATCCCTACCAAAGTCCTAATCGAAGGGTTTGGAAAGGGGCGAAAAGGAAAAGGCACTTACTTTGAACGAAGTCTTCGTTTGGTATCTCCTTCCCTTCTCCGATCCTCTGTCAGTCCCTGTGTATTCGGTGCCGGTCGTTTGAGTTTCTTTCAGGATCAGCGCCAAAGGGGTTGAAGCCACCAAGTGATTTAAATGTCCCAAAGATTCGGTAATTTAACCACCGCACTAATCCTACCGACTGCGCCATTTAAATAACTTCGACACCGAAATATCTTTTTAAAAAAGATTTTATTTACGTTAAAATACAGTTTTGGTAAATATGTCTGTTCAAGATGAGATTATAACAGAGAATAAATATGTAAATGTAATAATTATCTTTTTAGAATATTATGTTGACTTGACACTCTTCGGAGAATCGCAGGCCTGGGAAAGTGCTGAATTGGCAGGTTCCATGGTAGCCGGTACACATAATTCGTGCGATCTATTGACAAAATTTTGAGAAACTGGGTATGTACAAAACAAAAAAAGGAATTTCGGAAATCTTGTGCGAAATGAAGTAGTTGAAGTAGCTGTTTTGGGTCACATTATGATGAAAACGTCTCTCAGGTCTAGAGATTTGTCAGATGTTTCAGGTATTCGGCCATATAACCGTCCAAAAAATATTGCAACACCATAAATTTTACCCCTACAAAATTAAGTTAAGAATTTTTTGAGGTCATCAGTAAATGATCAGTGACAATCCAAACTAACTGTATACTATTTGTTTCTCTGATGAGTGCTCCTTTTCAGTGTTCCGTGCTAAAATTAGCAAAACGGAACACTTATGGAATCACTTCGGTGTCCGTCCGTCCGTCGGCGTCCGTCCGTCCGTCTGTCACAGGCGATTTTCTCTGACACCATTTGACGTAAAAATTTTAAATTTAGCACAGAGATAGAGTGTGGTATCCCAATTATAGATGTGAGGTATAAAAAAGTATTATTTATAATCACTAGGTAGGTGTTTTGTACTGTGTGTGAATACATAAAAAATTACAAATCTGACTAAATTTCACTGTCGAAAAAAAATTATACACCACAAAACTTCAAATTTATGACAATAAAACTCACTGAAAAATGAAAGTTTTTGGAAAACCAATTACACCATCTGAAAGAACATATAATAATTTTTTTCAAGCGATATTTTCATATTTTTCGAGATAACTTCAACTTTATGCCAATAAAACTCAATGAAAAAGAATGTTTTTGGAAAACCAATTACACCATCTGAAAGAACATGTTTTACCTCACTGATAACTACTGTATTGTTTTTAAAATCGAAAAATTACAAAAAATAATGATTGGTGTTCCTAAGCGGCGAATACGCGAAAATGCATTTTTCGTAAAACATACAACTGAAAATTTTGCCATAACAAAAAAAAACAGAAGCCTATGGATACACCCTCACAGAATTCATAGAAGGAAGAGATTACAACACTTACTTTTTAATTTTTTGAAAGTTATTTATAAATAGAGAACTTGAATTAACAAAGTGGAAAATTTCACACTTGAACAAGAATGTCGGAAGTTCAAACATTTGAACATACAAAATATGATTAATTGATTGTCTTGGCGATTATTTATATGGGCAATTTTGTTTTATTTAAATATCTTTAGTTGATCAAAAGTTATGAGCATTTGTTTATACAGCGCGACGCTGATGATACTCGTGTACCGCTGCACCCGTTGCACCCGCTGCGCGCTTAAAAGATGAGTTCCCGATAAAAATGTTAATCCTCATAAAAATAACTACTCATACTTCTAAGTACAAGGACGTCGCCAGTCATGGGTCAGGAGGGGGGAAAGATGAGAGAGAGGATGGGGGAAATATGAAGTGTAGGTACGAATGAGTACAACGATTAAAATTTTTAAAGAAAGGTTTTTAATTGAAGGAAAATTTATAAAAAAATTAAATGAAGTTAAAAAATTAAAGAAATTCAAAGAAAATTAATCTAAACCTAATCTTCTCGGGTTTTTTGCATATTTGTCGACCACTAAATCCAGCTAAGTCTTGATTATTTTGGTGTGCGTTAGCGGAGGAGTAAATTGTTGGTAAGCGCAAATTCCACGGTTCGGCTCACCTTAGTCAGTCTGCCTTGGAGGGCAATCCAGAGTTAACGAGTCTAGACATATACGTCTATTTCCGAAGTGAAAATCGGATATATTCGGGATGTTTTTTGGATGCGCTTTGTATCCCTCATGTAATTGGTTGAAGCAAGATGGCGACCTTTTTGCCTTTAAGTTTTACAGACTGACGCACTTAGACATGTTACAAATAATAACAATAAATCAATTGATTAATTTTTCGAGAAAATGTTCACTTATCAGACTATAACACGATAAGGATTGCCAGACGTCCCGATTTTAAAGCGTATATTCCGCGTTCGGACACACTTCAAATCGGGATGCGATTTGTCCCCATTTTTAAAATTTTCTAAAAAAAAACAGTAGTTTTTAGAGCATATACCATATTTTTTACGTTTGAATTTCTTAAAAAGTTTATATTTTTGCTTATTGTATGCTTTTTCTGTTCATTTATTAAATACTAGTGCAATATATCGGGAAGCTATTTTCCCGAGTAACCCAAGTCCCGATTTCTAAGCAGCTTTAAAACGCTGATACCCAATTTTCCAGATGTTGGATCTGACAACCCTAAACACAATTTGTAGATGGGTGTACGTTTGTATGCAGCACCCATACGTTAAGCTTTGGAAGTAAACGTATACGTCTTGACGAGTAAACGTTAACTCTGGATTGCCCTTCAGATGAGGCAACGGTGTTGCCCACTACAGTGTGATATGTCCTAGCGCTATTTTCAAACGGCACCGTTTTCATTTCATTTTTATCTATTTAAAATTTTTGCGAATCCCGGGAGGGGGGACGGCAGCCGTCCCCTGCCCCCCTTGGCGACGTCCCTCGATAAGTATATTGTTGAAATCTGTTTTAATAAATCCGTACTTAATTATGTTATGATTAAGTAATAATATGTAAATGCCCAAAAATGCATAATATGAGTAATCAAATATTAAGGTTATGGAGAACCAGGGGCGTGTGGTCCATGGAAGCGGGAGAAGCAGCGCTTCCCTAAACCTTTTGCAGATAACGAATTACATTGTTATACATTATTAATGCATAATTTTTAACAATACACTATAATTTTATAAAAATATGGACTTAATTTCCTATAATTTATCTGAAATCTTACATAAACGTAAAAATTCGCAATACCGCTGTTCGCCTATTACGCCTTCATGTAGGTTATTGACCCCGCTTACAGGTAACGGCACGACATTACGCGAGAGATCCGACAAACTTACTAGCCAGGGAAGCGACCTTTCTGCCGCCTTCCTCGAGTTTTAGTTTTTTCGGACGAGCTCGCTTGGAAAGTTTTGCATATTTTAAGTGTATCGATTGATTTTTCGGGGTGTATTTCTATTTTTTTTATTAAAGAAAAAGGATTTTCTAGTCAAAACTTTCTATAAAAAAAATCCGTCAAGTGCAAGCTATATTTGCACAATTAGTGTTCCTTGCCATCAGCCCCCCACTTATATTATTATTAATGCACTCGCGTTGCGACTGAGCCAAATTAAAAATTTTGAAAGACTTGTAAGAACAAAAGTTGTTCTTTACATCGTGAGAAATATTTTTTGTTGAAAAGCTCTTGCTCTAAAACCAATGGTTTAGCAGCTATAAGGAAATAAACGATTAAATTGTTTATAACAATTAATCGCGCAAGAACTTTTCAATCCTGATAATTCTGGCTCCATCTACACCTAATACTCAATATTCGTGACTTTTCAGATTTTTCTGAGCGATCCTTTTGGTGATAAAGGTGGGGGAAAGAAATTTTTAAGCGATTTTTTCCAAAAATGTTTAAAAAAATGCATAAAAAATACATACTATGTATTATTGAATTCGTGCTTCAATAAGCTTTCATTTGACACCCTACACGATGCCCTTAAAAAAAGTTTTTTCCAATTCCCAATTTACCCCCTGAAATTAACCACTAGAATCAAAATTCAACTTTTTATACTTTACGTCTATAATTGAGAAACCACATCCTATCTCTGTGCTAAATTTCAAATTTGCACGTTGAACAGTTTCAGAGAAAATCGCCTGTGACAGATACATGGGCGGACACCGAAGTGATTCCATAGGTATTCAGTTCGGAACACTCAAAAGTGACATTATTAAGTCTGGCAGGCCACTAGTTCCTCCTAATTAGAGACAAAAGTGGGTTGGGTAAAAAAATTAACGAGACATTTTCACGTAAGGTTTTAAGAAAAATATGGGTGATTAACCGGATGCAAAATATTATCAAAATTATTCTGCTCTGCTGACTCTATTTAATTTTCAATATAAGAGAGAAAACTTGCTGGAACTCAGGCATTACAGATTTAAATAATTTTTACAAAAGTGTACAACGCCATGTCAATTTTAATTATTTGTATCGTACCGCTTCCCCCCTTATATTACCGCACGCCACTGTGGAGAACCACACCTGAAAATATCGACATCTGTAATAGGCGGGTCGTCGTCTAACAAATACATCCGTAAAATTGCGAATTGTAGTCCAAACACAGTAGTTTGCTTTTAAATATTGTACAAGAACACATTTATTGTTTCTTGACTTTCTATAACAAAAATTGCCTAATCTCGATTTGCACTAATTTGCTAAAAATACCTTCGTCGAAAGCGTAGCATTATTTTCGTTCATATGATTACCGATTTACGTATGTGTTAGTTTTCAAATATACTGTATTGTATGCTTTAAAATGTATTATGTTACTTCAAAACTGATGGCATTGGCTTTAAAATTTTCTTTTATATTGACATAGTACAATTTAAGAATATACACTCATCAGCAAAAAAAAACGGACAAGACAAATTTGGATCCAGGGATGAATTCAAGGGGTAGCCCTGGGGTATACCCCGGAGCAAGAAAAATCCTCCCCAGGGAACGTCTGTAAAATATAGAAATTGATTTGCTTAAAGCATAGTTTGCCTAAAGATAAATTTTATACCCCCCCAATCAGAATGTTTTTCCCCCGGAAAAACGTCTGGATTTGACACTGTTTGGATCAAGTTTGATGTTAAATATTACCTACTAATTTTAGACCGGTTTTAAAGAAATTATCGGCAAACTGTAGATGCATTTTCAAGAGTGTCACCTGCCTTTCGATTTAAGAAAAATTTCGACATGTTATACGGGGGGAAACAAATTATACTTTTTTCCCTTAAGTTCTGAATACTCTGTGAAGAAAGTAGGTGATGTTCCAGTGCACTTCATATGAAAGTCGCATTTTTGCTTAACGTTTTGTTTTTTATTCTTTCCGATATCTGTTTTTTTAGAAGAATTTTTAAAGAAAACTCTCGTAATTTTACCAAAACTACGGGGAAAAATTCATATCAATACATATCAGCGCCCAGATATAATGTGATGTGTTGCCAAGCAACAAGCATTTCATTTCATGGCTAGAGCACAGTTTAAAAAACGGGCTTTTCATCCCGGATCAGTTTGGTATCTTAGCAGGATCGTTGAGGCCAAGAATTTGGACCAATAGCAGCAGGCCTGCCTAGTTGACGCCTGCGCATTTTTCAATTTTTCCAGGCGGCAAGCATTGTTGCCACGACGAACGTTTAAGAAGTAGGTGTAGGAAAACATGTAAATGCTATATTGCTAAAACTAATTATGTAATTCTAATCAAAGGATTATAGTCAAATTTAATACAGAAGACATATCTGTTAACCCTGACTGAACCAACTGGTTCCGTTAATATATTGATGGGTTACGCTTCCGCTTAGTGAATTTAGGGGGTAAAAAGGTAGTTTTATTGTAACAAGAATAGTAATACATTAGTTTATAGTCTAAAAAACCTAGAAATATAATTTTTACTGTGGTCGTGTTATTTCTCCGATATTACTGACACAATTCTTCGGGTTTAGGGTTATCGAGAATTGGCAGCACTGCAAGAAAATGCTTACGATACGGATACGACGTACGTGAAACATTTTTCTTGCTCTAACTGTAGTAATCCGGTTCGGCCTAATCGCAGCACGTACGTCGTAAATTGAACCATTTGCCGATATTGCTCTCACGTGGCTCTTACTGCGCACACTCGAGGTAGGTACATAGCTATAAAAATCAATTTTGTGCTTCACGTTTATGAATGAAATTCGTAGGAGTTGGCAAACTGATTCGCGTTTACGCGTTTTCTCAACTGTGGCTAGAGCTCGGCGAAATTTTGTGAATGCAGTGGCGGGACAGTGTGTTGCCAAGAGAGTTCTTACACTTTGATTGCAAATAGCGTAAAATTCGTAAGACCCCTGAAAATAGCTGTCAATCAATTTAAAAAGTATAAAGGGTCCGTCAATCATACGGCTTTGTAATTTGCATTTAAAATTGTACAATAATTTCGCACTTTCATGTCAGCGGCTGGGCGGTTTTCTCTGACTTAAAAGGAAAAACTGAGCAAATCGGCAACACAGCGCCAAGCGTTCTGGGCTGAGAGAAGCAAGCTTAATTCCCTATTCGTTTTGTATGTGTCAAAAGAAGAAGAGGGATAGATCCACGAACTTCCACTGCATTGAACCGGAGATTGTTTACTAGTGCGTCAATTACGACCTAATTTGGTAGGGGAGCTCTAGGTACTGTGTGCCACCCAGACGATTATCCTTTTTTACGGCAGTAAATTCCTATCTTAGGTATCTTACTGGTTTAAGGCAGGTAATTTCAACGTTTTTATATCAAAGGGTCAGGTTTGGGTTTCCCAGTCGATCGGCGGGCCAGAATCAGCGGAAAGCCGGAAGGTGGAATAGCGCCGCAGATGAAAATTTTTCGGGGCTATGCCTAAATTTTGCCAAATTTCGACAAAAATTCACCCAACTATTACCTAATTTCGTAAATTATTTTTTTTTCAGTTTTCGTCTGAACGAGGTAACAGATCTGAAGTAGACCATATTTTAAGTTTTTGTAATTTATTACGTATTTAACGTATTTGTTTTTTTTTGTATGCGGGCCGCAAAACAATGAAAGCCCCGCGGGTTGCGGGTTGGAGATCCCTGGTTAAGGCACCGTTGAGGTATGAGCCATAGAGGCTCCCAAATGAAACCTTAAACGATTGGCAGAAAAGTTTCCTGTTTGCTAACCTTACATCATTAGATGCAGAACGGTCGTTTCCTTTGTACAAAAACATCTATTCTCCTCGGCGAACTTTACTGAAGGAGCAAACCATCGAAAATTACCAAATCCTACAAATGTTCACGCGGAATAATCCTAAATATCTGTAATGTAAGTAAGTATAATTTTGTGTATGAGTATTGGCTTATTATCGCCTATCTCACGAACTGTCGTATCGCATGTTTTTGTAGTTTAAGACAGGTCTAGAATTTTCTCCGTGCACTTTAATCTAGTGTCTGGCTCATCGCCGCTTCAGTAAAATTGACTAACCTGAGGTACGTCAGGTCGGAAGATAGGGGACACTTACTGGCATTTCAAACGTGGAATTCTCGGCTTCGGTAAAATTTTTAAACATGACTTACGACAGTTCGTGAGATAGGCGACAAAGTGCCCCATGCTGAATGCTGAACAACCCACTCTTTAAACTCACGAGGTGGCCTATCTCAATATCTGGGGAGGTAGCAAATATAGAATTTCACAAAGGGACAACGAATTTGGGAATACTCAATATATGGGGCGAGGCACTATCAAAATTTACACTTGTATAAGCTTACAGCACCGTATGCATGTCCCACCAATCTAACGTACCTGTCGCATTGTCATTTATTCTACCAGTGCCATCACCGTTTTCGGCCGGCTAGTGGTCATGGTCACGGGTGACACTTAAACAATAGATAAACTTTATTTGTCAACCAATTGGTTGACAAATGAAGTTTAATCCATTATTTAAATATCAACCATGGCCATGATCACTAGCCGGCCGAAAACGATGCATACCTAAGTGTAAAGATAAAGTCGGTTACACACTTACAAAGTGAAAGTCGCAAAATGGCTTTCCTAGCAAATTAAGCCGCAAGGTGTTAATTTGAATATCATATGATGACGTTTAAGTCGCCATACGGCTCTTTTCACATACATAGTAGACGACTTTTTTTTACCTAGGCGCGGAAACTTCAAACGTGCGAACTTTGACAAGCCTTATTCGCCCTGCTTTCCCAAACTTTTCCATCTGTTCCGCAGCTGACATTGTAGGTTTGTGCACTGCTTTAGCCGAAACATACGGTTGCTAACGTCAGGGGTAAAGCCAGGAGTACCGTACAAGATGCAATCAGCAGCTTTCGACAAGCCGGGGAGTATTCTAGGCGTCAAGGTTTAAGCAGAAAGGCCTAAGATGAATATTCGTGATGATCGTTTTGTTGTGTTAACGGCCCTACGCGATCGAGGTGTACCATCTTCAGCCATTAGTCGTCAATTGATGAATATTCGTGGCACTCAGATTTCCTTAGACACTGTCCGCAGTAGACTGGGTTAACTAGAATGGAAGTCTAAAAGATCAGCTGCATGCCCAGCTCTTCTCAGCCCACCGTACTGACCGTTTGTATTTTGCTTTTTGCTCGGTAACATTGTCATTGGACAGTCGAATAATGGAGTCGGGTACTGTTTACAGATTAATCCCGTTTATTCTTGAGTTCCCTGGTACGCGAGCATGCATGGAGAAGACCAGGGGAACGATTTACGTAATGCTGCATATCTCCACGAGTACCATTTGGAGGTGGAAGTATAATAGTGTGGCCTGGAGTGTTCACTAATGAACGCTCCGAGCTCGTTATAATTGAAAATGGTGCTATGACGACTGATCGCTACATTAATGAATGTTTAGCACAACATGCCATACCATTTGCCTACTTCAGAGGAGCGAACTTTTGCCTGATGCACGACAATGCAAGACCATATGTCGCACGGGTGGTAACCGAATATCTGGACGAAGATAACGTTCAGCGGTTACAGTGGCCAGGTCGGAGCCCAGATCTTAACCCCATTAGGCATATTTGGGACATGTTAGAGCGACGAATTCGGCAATAACAACCAACTCCCGAAACACCCTCAACCTGCGAATTGCTCTTTTAGAAGCATGACAAAATATTCCTCAATAACAAATTGCCAACTGCGTTGAAAGTTTACCACGCCGCATGACAGATGTGTTTCGAGCTCGTAGGGTAATACACGCTATTAATTCATTAAATAAACTTGTGAATTATCTTATTGGCTAATTTGCAATATTGTTTTCTGTTTTTGGATGTTCTTAATTTTGTTTTTCTGTTCTTGTTTAATTAATAAAAAATGTATATTTTTTGTTTTATTACCATGCATTGCACTTAAAGGCTAATACAATACACCTGCTATTTTATTAAGCAAAAATGATGACATATAACACTGTTTTTATTCTAGAGACAAAAATTCTAAAACTAACTGGGATTTTCTAAAAACTGTCTATGTTTTTAAAGAGAGCATAGATCGGGATGAATAAAAAACAAAATGTGGAGCGCAGATGTGACTTTCATTTGAAATGGAATGGAACATTATCGTATCGCCTACTTTCTCCATACGGTGTTCAGAACTTAAGGAAAAAAGTATCATTTGTTTTCCCCGGTTTAATATCACCAATGTCAAAATTTTTCTTAAATTGAAAAGCAGGTAATAATCTTGATAAATGCATCTACAATTTACAGAAAATGTCATTAAAAACGATCTAAAATTAGCAAAGTTATTTAACATTAAACTTGATTCAAATTTGTCTTGTCGGCTTTTTTTGCTAATGAGTGTATCAAAAAGTCTGGCAACCCAAAATGCATTATACTGCATTTCTTGTTCATTAATTTTGGCAATGTTCTACCGCGAAACATTACATTTCATCCATCATCAAAATATAGTAAAATGGCAAATATTTATATTTCGTACAAGTAAAACACAATTTAAGGTATTTTTTTAAAAATAATAGTTCATACAGAGTTGATGCTGTTCTTATTGCGCTTAGGTGTAAAGGAACATGAAATAAATCAGCCCCAAACCAAACCAGGAAAATCAGAGAAATATCAATGTCTGTAAAAGTGTTAGGGGTAGTCCCAGAGTGGCTGCGACACGCCCGGTCGTGGCCGGCCCATGGATCCGCGTGAGCACGCGTTGCCGCCTCCGGCACGGCCGTCCGACTTTGGCGGCTTGTTCTGTTCTATAGCTGCTTATTTATCGTGCGACTGTGACCTCAAACGCGACGCTGATCTGCACCTGCCGCCTACGCTGTCGTCGCTGCCGCCGTCTCGCGCGGCGTCTTCCACAAACTGACGAATGTTCCGAATGCGATTGAAAGTTCTTCTCGGCCGCTACCGCGCGTAAACAAAAACTGGACCACGTGCTGCTTGTGACATGATCAACAGGGTAAATACGTAAACACGCATCCATACTACGCATATAATCACGTGTATGAAACGTGCGATAACTAAGGTGAAAGTGACCAAAAGTTAATGCTGTGTTAAGCTGCAATTGGGCAGCAGATTTATTATTGACGTTAGTTGGACTAAGCCGTTGCCTTGGCTACTCCACCGGCTATAGCGGGCTATAGCCTTGTCGGCGTATACCCTTGCGCCGTTTGGCAGCCCCAGGCTCCAACACAACAAGTCTCCTTCACTGGACCAATTCGAAATCAACATCGCATCACCGACATAAACAATCGACCGACTCCGTATCCAACACAAACAGTGCAAATACCTGTGCAAATTCCAGTGCAAGCCCCAGGAAATACTGTGGTGCAACCTACTCAGGTTGTTGTAACAGCATGTAATTGCAACAACAGTGTTGACAATACAAACAGCGTATTAACTAATACGGAATCCGAATTAGTATCAAAATTCCAAGAGACTGTAAGTTCTGCACCTGCTACAACAACAACACCCATGTTGTTCGTACCAATTACAGTGCCCAACTTTGCACCAACTATGGCGGCTGCTGTTACCACACTACCAAACATCTGTCATTCTAAGGTTCGATATTATTAATAATTTTAAATTTATTTGCAGCCCTTGATAGTTCAAAATTTTCAGGTATAAATGAAAACGCAACGCATATCTAAAACTTTGTGTTATCGGTGGCTGTACATAATATTGAGGTGTTTTGAGAAAATTTTTTTCAGGTCTCAAAATACTAAACTGTGCAAAATATAAAGCTTTATTGTAATTTTATCATAATGAACAGAAAAACGCTTTGGGTTAGGTAAAAGAAGCATTGTCCATAAAACGAAATTATTACAGTCGGAAATAATAAATATAATCATATTTTTAACAGGTAATTGTACATTTTAACTCACCGGTATTTTAAAGGCGATACTGACATATCTGATAGGTACTTCTATCTTTTCTATCTTTGACATATAAAGTGATAGTTTTCGAAACCGATGACAGTTTTGAAACATCTTACATTTAGTATTACGAGAAGTAAAATATTTCTGGCGATGCAATATTAATTTCATAACTAGTTATAAAAAAATGAAATTCCAAAATATAAATATTTCTAATTTCTCTCTTGACTTCTCGGGTACAACAGAAGATAACGCGTTTTGAGCTGCCTCTTCAATATCACTTGGGGCATTTTCAATATCTTTAAAAGAAAAAATTTAATTTGTGACCCGACACTTCTTTACAAATTAAACTTCAAAACGACATCATGACAACCCAGACAAATGTTTACTAGGTACCTACTAGATGAAATAAAAATGTCTTCGTCTGATGCCTACTTAGATGTTTTGATACAATAATTAAAATTAATAATTTTATTTACATATTTCTGTCAAAATTAGAAAAAATCTTGTATGAAACATGTTAGGAAATGCAATTTTGTTTAGCTCGTATAATTTTGAGGAATTTTGCTTCGCTCGTTCCTCAAGCATTACACTCAGTAAATAAAGTAAAGCATTTAATAACTGGCTACATAAATAGCTATGGTTTATTGGGGAACTTTTTTGTATCTTGCATTTTTTTCTGGTTGTTGCATCGCACAATGGTTTCGACTATATGGTAGCGGTCATAATTATGGCAATTAATATTTTTGGAAAATTAATAACTGAAAATGCTTTTTTGCTTAAAAAAGCACTATTGTAAACAAATCATACAAGAAAATGGTAAAGTCTGAGTTCAGTTAGCGTGATAAGTGTTTTGTAATACATTTTTTTATTATTATGACTTTTTTTCTACTGTGTGCATCGTTATACAAACCCTTGATATTTGTCAGATCTGTGTACTCTGATTTTACAAAGTGCAGGAAGGAGACAGCAGTTTTTATAACTTTGTTTCAAATTTTACTTAATAAGGGTTATATTAAATAAGCAAATTATAAATGTATATATACAGGGTGTTATGAAATTCATTATATATATTTGAATGAGTGACTCCTAGGGTAGTCTACAGAAATACCCAATATTTTTTTCTTAAATCGAACATTTTAAAAATTTTCAAAATACCCTAAAACCCGCCCATGTTCGACGCACCTGGCTGAGCGAACAAATGGCCCGACATAGCGCTTGACAGAAAATTGCGCGCGAAAAACTTAAAACAATTGAATTGTTGTAACGTTGCCAGATATATAAATCTTTAAGGAGAATTTACTTTCTGTTTTTAAGCGTAACTTAAGACAAAGAAAAAAAAATTAAACCTTTTCATAAGAAAAAACAAAAAAAAAATAGTAAAATGGCATTGCGAAATCAATCCTTTTCTTCAGTAGCCTCAATTTTAACTCATATTTATGACACCCTATATTAGGTTATAAATGAGATAAGCGTTATTCCTACTAGCTTAAACTTTCTGCTAAGAAAAAGTTAAAAATCAAAACGAAAAATACTAATTGATAACAGCTACATAGTATTTTAAATATCCAAAATTCTTTCATTACAGCATTTGAAAAAAAAAACACATTATTCTGTTTCAGGCAGCACGTTTAGAAAGTTGTTATTTGTCCTTTTGTTAAGAAAATTATCGTAACTTACCGATTTTTTGAAAAGATCCCCATAAATGAGTTTTGCACCCGCAAACGTTACCATAATATGTAAATACTATTAGTGTTTAAAATTTGATTTAGTTTTCAACCCTATTAGGCTAATTTAAGAAACGCTATAATCAAAGCACAACCTAGATAAAACTGATCAAAATATTAGTTAACAACGGATCGACGAAGACCATTTTCTAGGTAGTGAAAAGAAATTACATTATTATTTAAAACTTCTAAAGAAAAAATATTGATACCATTCATTGTATGGTTTTTATGCTCTTGTTAATGGTTAAATGAACTGTAAAAACTTAAATAAGGCGCACGGCGCTGATGCCATTTAGAATGCTTCTTTTTCGATCTCTCTTTCTCATGATACATGTATCATGTCCCTTTGTCACTTCCTGCCTTAGTGTCTTGATGAAGTAGCTGGCGTTGATTTGGCGCGAAAACTTAAAACATGACGCGTGTTTGTATTGTTGCCTTTGAAATAAACCAAAACCAGACATTTTGTAAACTGGCTAATTCGCCAGAAAACTATTATGCAACCATTATTACTATTTGTAGTATTTTTGGGTTGCCTGTCTTTTGTTAAGGGTCAATGACATAGCTATAATGTCAATGGCAAGACGAGTTGTGTTGTTTAATAAATAAATAACTTTTTAGTTTTTCAGTGTTGATAGTAAAAAATACCTTGGGTTCTTTTAAGCATTATGTTTTAATTAGTTACATAGTCGAATGTTTTTTACATTAACGGCTATACTTACCTGCTGTTTTGTTAGGGTTTGTTTAGATTTTACTCTAAAAGTAACAAAAACACTAGTTTTCGTTTTTAATATGACGGATAGTAATAAAAAAGCCTGGAATATTTGTGTTTAACTTTTGTTAATTTTAATTATTAGTTGAGTGCTCTTTTTTTCATTATTGACTGTACTGTGTTGTTACTGCTAAATGTGACTGTTTCAATACTGGAAGAGTTTATGAAGGTAAAGTTTACACAGGCCGACAAAAAAAGTTGTATTTTAGAGACGTGACTCTACCTATCTTTAGTAAAATTATCCGTTGAATCCGAAAATGATAAAAACAATTTTTCTGACGTATGGATTTCTTCCATACACCCTCAATTCCCCCAAAAATTCAAACTGGCCATCCAGCCTACCTATCTTTAGTAAGATTTTTTTCTGAATACGAAAATGATAAAAAAAAATTATGACGTATGAATAAACGTATAAATAAACCTGTTAATAAAAGTCAAATGTTCTGTTAAATTTAAACAAAAATAGGCAAATAAAAAAATACAAGCTTAAGTGTTAGGATTTTTTTGTTTAAATCTAATTTTGAACTAAAATTTTTGTATAGGTGCTCTTTTTAATCCAAAAATTTCTTGTCTCCCTATTTGAACAAAATTTTACTCTTGGTTTGAACAGCTGTTCTCTTTATTTTTTGTGTTGTAGTATTTTAAACTTTTTGAAATTCATTTTTTTTGAAAAGTTAGTTGGATATCTTACTTCAAAGATAACAAAAATATTATTTTTGCAAACCTGTTACATACGAATATTATAGAGAGCCTTGGCAATGCCACAGTGACTGACTGACTTGACTGAAGTGAAATCCCAAGTACACGTGCACCATTGTACTGTCCAAGAAATTCGACATTTATTTTACTATTGTGTGTTAGCAGCCAAAAGCTTTGGGGCAACATATCGTAATGTAGTTTGCCGCGAGCCGCAACATCTTAAACATCCTTTTGGAACATTTTGGACATAAGGTCTTTCTTTGATTCTGGTCAAAATATGGTCTGTTCTTCAGCCACCCGGGGTGTGAGCCTGCCTGCTTAAGGGTAAGGGCCCAGAAATCGCGATAGCAGGAGGGCACCCAGACCAGAATCAAAAAGAATAGCCAGACTTAATAATGTCACTTTTTTCTTGAAAGTTTTGACTAGAAAATCATTTTTTAATAAACGGCATACGACACAAGAACAGTCTAAGTCTAAATTGTCGTCCACATTCACAGAACATGATCCCTCCACTTAAAAAAAAAAACAGAAATACACCCCGAAAAATCCGAAAATACACTTAAAATATGCAAAACTCTTTAAGCGAGCTCGTCTGAACAAATTTAAACCCGCGGAAGGTGGCAGAAAGATCGCTTCCCTGGCTACTAAATTTCCCCATTTCCTCGCGAAACGCGTTGTTTGTAAGCGGTGTCAATAACCTACATAAAGGCGTAGTAGGCGAACTGCGGATATTGGGAAACGCGTTTCCAGGTCCAGGCCACGATGGCGACGCGAGAGAAATTGACAGTGTTTAAGCAGTAAAATTTTTTAGGTTTACGTAAGATTTCACATGAATTATAAGAAATTAAATCCATATTTTTATAAAATTATAGTATAATGTTAAAAATCATGCATTATCTTCTCCATATTATATAAAAGAAGAAACTGACTGACTGACTGATTGACTGACGTGTCAACGCACAGCCCACACCTAGGTCTAGAAACTTAAAATTTTGCACAGAGGTTTCTTTGTAACGTAGGCGTGCACTAAGGAGAGGTTGTTCAAAATTTAATCCCTAAGGGGTTGACACAGGGGTTTAAACATTGTATGGAAATACAATATTAGATGGTCTTATTAACTCGAAACTTCATAGAAGTACTCTAAAAAATAGTTTAAAGCGTGTTTTACAGTTTTTAATAAATCAACCCCTAGGCTGGTGGTTAAATGGGGGTTCACAGTTTGTAATGGAGTAAAATTGTTACACCGCGGACGAAGTCGCGGGCAAAGAAAATAAAAGGGTTTGAGAAAAGACGGAACAGTGTATTTGCGTCGAAACACGAAATCAGCTGTTTTCAAGTGGGCCGATAATACAACACTGTTTTATCGACCAAAATGACAGATTTTCTTGTCAAGTTCTTGGAACTACTGGCAAAGCAGCTCTCTTCTTTACCGACTGGAAAAACTTTGCGCGGGAAACCCATTAAAAAATTTTAAAAAATATATCAGAGGCAACGCTTACGCAAACGCACTAAAAAATAGTGTTGATCTCAAAGTTTGTATTGTGCTCTAAAGACCTACTTAAGTTCGATTTATTCATAGTAATCTACTATATAACAGGGATAATTAGCAAATAGTTTGACTTGCCCGATAAAACAAATCCCCCAAGGTAATTTTTGTCAATGATTTTACTACTTATAGATAGATACCTGCTATTCTGTAACATACAATAAGTGATACATTTAAAAGGCCTTTAGATCTTATTAAGAATTTCGAGAACCACACTAAATTTCAGTACGATGCTTAAAGCATTACCTTACATTTAATTTATAATCTTTTCAGTTAAACATTATGAACGATGTTTCAACACTAATTATTACATTTTACCGTTAAGTAAACCTACGACTTGATTAAAAATCTTAAGCTGTAACATGTTACTTAAAATTTTGAATCCACCAGTTAATATATTTAATTAACGTTTAGGCAGCGACATCAACATGAGTGCTGTCACATTAGTTTAATTACTTTAATTCTTGATCAAATTGTCTTTGCAACTGGAGTAAGACTCTTTAAATAAAAAAAGGATAAATAACATCCAAAAGTTATAAAGAAGCGAAATGTATTGTTATCAGTTCGGTTTTGCAGTCTCTAAATCTCTTATAATGTTGGGTGCCAGTGTTACGCTTTCCCTCCCTTAAAGAGAATATATTGCAAAGCGACTGTTGCCAAATGTGGCTAAAAATAAATCGCCCTAACCTGTTATCCCACAGATATCAATTTGTGACCCAGGTACGCCCTGAGAAGGTTATCTACTTACAACTCTTACCTAATCAACCAAGTCAAGCTGCTTGTAGAACACCTCCATACGCTAGCTCTATTCTCAAGGTATAGGTTTTTTTAATGACAGATGAGCGTCTAGCTTTTAACGTCAAAGTCGGTATTTTCAGTCTAAACTTTTGGCTCTAAGGGGTGGTCCGTTTAGCCTTTAACGTTGAAACAAAACCAGGAAAAGAGAACTAATATGTCAAGTCCGGTATTAAAAATTACTAGGTAATCAAAACAAATTATTGTTTAAGGCCAATACATTTAATCTTTAAAAAGGTTTAGGATATAATGACAAGTCCTGTTTTTTTTAAATGCACGCTCCTCAGAGACAAAACACTACATGAATTACCTACGTAATTTACAGAAATTAATGAGGGATAAACTCACCCAGTAGAATTGATCCAAGTTTGTTTGACGGCAGTCACTATATCCACACAATAAAGTCAGCTGTGCTTTAGGGTATTGTGACCACATAGACCAGACAACTGGAATTTCTGCTTGGTCAAAAACACTTGAATCAAAACTGTTAACCGCCGAAAAGTAAAATATAATTACAAGAAAGATCTTGGTTTGACAAAAATCCAAGTTAAGTTTTAAAGTTACGGTATAGAAAAATTTACAAAGTTACTGAAAAAAAATGTACAAGGTTACTTTCAAAAAGGTCCAAGTGGTTGTGGACACTAGCACGCTTGACGGTGACTATACCCCCTGCACCAAAAAGCCAACTGTGCTCCTACAGGATACAGCCACAAGTACCAGCCCTGGGTTAGCTTAACTACTCCAGCCCTGATAGGTCCACTAGGCCAAAACCATACTAGGATCCACCTCCCTCTACTAATAACCCCATGAAAATAAATGCTACCCGAAATTTGTACATTTAAAATTTATGCCCAAGTAAAAATGTAGTTACATGACTACACGTATAGATTCTAATATTTAAATTTAGTTACAGGAAAATTTATAATATTAAATTTATAAAAATTAAATGTCCAGTTTGGACTAACGAGGCCTGGTAGTACGCTTGCATGTTGTCGACTATCCGCCCGCGTTTACACGTTACCGGGACCTTACATACGTTCGAACGCACAAGAGAAAAAGGTTATTAAGAAGGTAAAACAAAATGATCATATTATTATAGCAAATTACGTGTCTGAAGGACTCCACCAGTAAAGTACATAACATTGATTCCCCGGTAAGGCATCCCAAAATAAAAGAACCTCGATGAGGTACAAACAATATTGCACCAGGTAAATAAAAGATAGGGAAAAATTGCCCCTCGGCAAGAATCAATGTCGGTAACTACACTGGTAAGTGAAATTTTAAAAACTACACTTAGCTGTCTGCAACCATCGAAGTTGCCTGTCGGTGCGTTGAAACCATGGAGAAGGTTCTCAAGTTCCCTGCAGAACCTTGGTGTCCCGACGTGGACAGGATAAAGAATTTTGTACCAAAACTGACAACTATCTAGTCCCAAGGTCATTCAAGGTCACGCCAAAACCCCGATGTGTCCAAACCATAAATTTAGGTACTTTAACCCAAACGTAAAACGTTTAATCCAAAATTATGTAGTTAAAATTTAGTCCAAGCCAAAAAACTCAGTCCAGCCTAAAAAGGTTTGGACCCGTCCTAAAAACCCTACAAAAAAATACCCTATATAAGTAAAATCCATTCTCAGTACGAGATTATAATAGAAGTAATTAAATCAATTTTGAATTTACATATATTTACAACCCTAAATCTGATCTATACAATTTCGCTTACCTTAAATTAATAAGGGTTTTTCAGCCCCGAAAGAAAACATATTTTTATCGGCATCGTAGCCAGGGAATGTATAACATCCAAAGATCCTACTAATACATTCCAAAAGGGATGGTTCCCAAGAAATTATATTTGCCCATGTGGCATTTTCCAAGAGAAATTTATCTGGGTTTAATCCCCATGTGCTTTCTTGTCGACGGCCAACAAAGGAAAGGGACCACGTCACGTTGTCTCCTCCTAAGCTAATATAAAAAAAATATGGTTCCTTTAACAGCAGGGCCAACCCTAAACTTCAAATTCCCCTAAGAATCTACGCCAATTCGAAAACTCGCAATAAAAGTTAACCCTTTTTCTTAACAAAAACCCGGTCGTCTGTGCCGCCAGAAAACGGCTTACGGCCGGTCCACAGCCTAGAAATCCAAAAAGAAGAATGTCAGCGTCCTGACATTGACTTATATTATAAACAACTGGCTGTCACAAAATAATCTGTTTCAAAATAAACACTTTTGAAAGAAACAATTTCGAAACAAAAAGACCTAGTCGAAGTTCAATACCAATGCATCCAACCATCAAGTCTGGACGACTAGCAATATATACCAAGAAAACTGTCACAAAATTCCACTAACCAAAACATGGAAAATAATCAGGAAAAATCCACTCGAACAGCATCGAGCCATCTATCAGTATTTCTCTCTTAGCAAGAATATACGGAAGGTATAAGGTACTGTTGATTAAACTATTATTAAATTGTTAATTAAAGTTTCTAAAATCCCACCATAAAAATCTTTACCTATAAAATGAAGTCAAAAAAAAAATGGTACTTTATTATAAACTCAGAGTGGTTGTTTTTACCCGTAACAGTATTTAAAACATAAGTTAAAATTGAAAAACGGTAACAAAAACCCAATTGGATAATAATAATAAATGCCTTTATTTTTGGTAACAATTATTCTCGTACGTTACATACATTTTGTTTTCCATATCTACCAAATATTAATAGTATATCTATATATAATACATATTTTAAGTAGCAGCATCTTTAAGTCGCCAAAATAAGATACCTGAAAATATTAGTTGAACCTGTAAGGGGTTATCGATACAAAATTTAATAAAAAAATTTAATATCTAAATTTTATACTAAAAATCTAATTTTTGTGTTTCATTTTAAAACATGTAATTTTCCCATACCTATTCCCCCGAACTGAAAAGAACAAAGAAATTAATACGACTGCTACAGAGATATACATAAATCTGTTTCAATCCGATCAAAACTGAAAATTTTGGATACAAATCTGAATTAGAACAACTTCTGTTAATATTATGGTCTAAAACAAAAATTAAGGGCAGTTCTAAGAACAACTTCATTTTTCGGTGTCCCGGTATATACTACCTTAACCTTTATTATTCAAATCTTATTTCTTCATAAAGCAGAAATTTTTAAGAATAATGCCTTTTTTTGATTAAAATGAAAATTTCCCATTGGTTAAAAAATATCCTGACAGTGCACATTAAACTAAAAAGATGTTGTTGGATTTTAAATACTTTATGCATGACGCTAACTGATTAACCTTACTTAATTGTCATCAGTTATTTGTTATAATGAGCAAGTTATCTGAATACAAAATTACCAAAAATGTTTTTTAATAATAGCCAAAGGTAATTACAGTTTTTTTTTTAGAAATACTTACTAATTTTTTAAGTCATTTGTTTAACCTGAAATCTTACCATTTTGACTAAAGCCCTTACTGAACTGAACGATACTTAATATTGTAAAGATATGTTTCTGAATTTGTAACAGCAAAAGTTAAGTAGAAACTACAATACGCTACAGCATACAAAAACAATGCCATGTTTAAGAAAACTGAGCACCAGCAACTGGAATGTATGCTACTGTCGAAGCTCATGACAATAAATTAATATTTACTTTTTTTAACAATATAGTCAATAACTGCCTTCTTCAGCAGTTCTTAAAATTTTTGGTTACGTGGTAAAAAAAGTAAAATTATAAAAATTTAAATAATAGAGTGCTAAATAATAAAACATTGGTTTCAGATTCAAAATGTGGGTAAAACAAAACTTTTTTCTTTTATTACTTTTATAAAACATTTTTTTTCTACTTCTAGGGTAGTACAAAGTCTCAGCTGAAAATGTTTAAATATTTTTATGTTACTTGTACCCTTAAAATATCAGATACATTTTATCACTTCTTAAATAATTCTATGTTAAGAAATTTTTCAAATAATTTGGTGCCCCACTAGTCTATAAGTTTGTAAATAAGTGTAAGTGGCAAATATCACTACTAACTTTCCACTTGCACGTACAAAACGTTAAAAATGGCAGCACCTCAGTATGAAAAAAACAAATAGTAGCCCCATTTTCACAATCCTTATTGATCTAAAAGTCTCTAACCCAAACAATTTTAAATATTCATAAAACAATGGAATTATATTATTGAAAAACAAATCACAATTATAATCTGCATCTCAAAGTAACGATATCATAAAAAATCAGTGTATTATGTGGGTATACTAAAAAATTTACCCATCTTTTTGTTTAGAAAAGCTCCATATAGGTATACAAGGTTTAATATATAAAATGTTCAACGTAAAAAGTTGGAAAGATGGAACTTTAGCTCTGAAAATTCTCAATACCATTCACCTCATTAATACTCATCCATGATACTAACTTCACTTCTGTCACCTGAACATCTGACAGCACGTGTTCAGCGGACCAATCAGGTGGAGGCCAGAAGCTCGGTGGCGTACTAAAAGGTCAGCTACTTCTTTGCACATTTTGTATTTAACAGAATGTTTTGTTTTGACGCTTACTTTAATCAAAGAATTTTGTTTATAATTTTATAATACTGTGTAGTTGTACTCAGTTAGTGTAATAAAATAGTATGTAAATTATGTGAAGCTCTAGTGCGACCACCGGAATGGATGTGTTAGTAAATTTTTGTGAGGCTCCAGTGCGACCACCGTGTTGGGTTTTGATTTTTAACCTTCGTTTAAAGGCATAAAGTCTGGGCTAGTAGGAATAACGCTCATCATTAATAACGTAAAGGGTAAGTAATAATTCTTTGTGTTAACTATATAACATAGCCTGTTTCGTTCTGCTTACAGTGTCAACCTAATTTCACGAGTACATGGTCCATATTTCCCCATATAAAGTAAAGAAATTGTTAAGACTCATTTTTAGTAAAATATGTCTTTGGAATTAAAAATGCTTTGGATGATTTTTGCTAAAAAAGGGATAACACAGCCCCACAAAAAAAAAAATTTGGTACCAGTATCGAGACAACTATATCCATATGTAATTTTCGACGCGGAATCCGAATCCGAGGTCAAAAAAAATAGTACACCCCCAAAATCAACCCCTAGCGCTAAAAAACACCTCAGCAGGGTAAAAATGACTTAACGCTCCACGAATAGTCTTAAATCTCAATAAATCTAAGTAAATATAAACATTCAAGTATATAACGCATAAATACAAACACTACTTTCCATTGAAAATCACCCCCATGAGTGGGTGAAAACTACCCCTCATACAACAGGAAACTTAAAAAAATACAGTGGTTGCAAAAAAGCTTACGATGCCTAGTTTTTTTTGCAAGGAGTGAGTAACTGCATTAGTTCCAATGCGATGCTCAAAATCTACCCCCACAGAGGGGCGGAAACCACCCCTAGATTAAAATTGCAAGGAAAATCGGGGAAAAAATTTTGTCATCGTGCTATCGAGGCAACTGTATCCCTATGTAATTTTTAAAATTTTTTTTTATAAAATCATACACCCCCAAAATCAACCCCTAGCGCGAAAAGAAACTCGATAAAGAGGGTAAAAATGGCTTAACGCTCCACGAATAATCTTAAATCTCAATAAATCGAATTAAATATAAACAGAGTTAACACCACTTTCCATTGAAAATCACCCCCATGAGTGAGTGAAAACTACCCCTCACACAACGGGAAATTTAAAACAACTGCAGTGATTGCAAAAAAAGCTTACGATGCTCAGTTATTTTAGAAACAGTATGTAACTGAATTAGTCTCGATGCGATGCTCAAAATCTACCCCCATAAAGTGGCGGAAACCACCCCTAAATGTAAATTTCAGTTGCTGTTGGTCCGTAAAAAGAGAGACAGATTCTTCACAACTAAAAAAATGCAGATGTTTTGAGCTTTTCTAAAAGGTACTGCAACTATTTTTTGAATTTATTATATAATTATATGAGGAGCAATTTTCACCCTCTCATGGGGATGTCACTGAATGACTTTGGTGCAATGTGTAAGTTTCACCTCCAAACTGCAGTGCTGCATGTCTTTAGCCAATTTTAGCATCGATTAAAATAGAAATCACGATGATAAAAAAAATTTTTGCCCGATTTTTCTTGCAATTTTAATCTAGGGGTAGTTTCCGCCACTCTGTGGGGGTAGATTTTGAGCATCTCATCGGAACTAATGCAGTTACTCACTCCTTGCAAAAAACTGGGCATCGTAAGCTTTTTTTCGCAATCACTGCATTTTTTTAAGTTTCCTGTTGTATGAGGGGTAGTTTTCACATACTCATGGGGGCGATTTTCAATGGAAAGTAGTGGTAACTCTGTATTTATGCGTTATATACTTGAATGTTTATATTTACTTCGATTTATTGAGATTTAAGACTATTCGTGGAGCGTTAAGTCATTTTTACCCTGCTGAGGTGTTTTTAGCGCTAGGGGTTGATTTTGGGGGTGTACTATTTTTTTTGACCTCGGATTCGGATTCAGCGTCGAAAATTACATAGGGATATAGTTGTCTCGATAGGGGTACCAAATTTTTTTTTTTTGTGGGGCTGTGAATAAATGAGGTACCTAATATTTAAGTTTGTGTTGCTATTAATTTGTCTGCGTCGAGAATAGCTGTTTCTAATTGTTTCTGCCACCAAAAGCACGACATGAACTAAATAAATGACATGTAACAAATTTTAACACTTGTTTTTTAGGAAAGCACCTACGTTAAGCATAATCCCAGCTTCATCAGTGACTAACATTAATATGTTTTGCGTCTGTGTATTGAATTCGTCGAGTGCACCCAATACTAATTTTGAAAATGACATAGCAGTCGTATTTTTTAGTCTTTTCCTGGCAAGCAAATAAGGCTTGGATGATTTTTAAAACGCGCACTAAAATGTTACATCGACAGACAGCCACAGCGGTTTAGTGTGTAATTTACTTCTGATATTATTTTCGATTAAGTTTATGACATGAGAAAAACGACATACCACTTCTCGTCTACCCGGTAATGATCAATCAGGAACATACTTTTTCCAGACTATTTGAAAGTGTTTTTGTCTAATATACAGAGTGTTATGAAATTCACTGCATATATTGGAATGGATGACTCCTGGGGTGGTCGAGAGACACATTGAAGACTTTTTTTTTGGTTTACCCGAACAACAGTAAAATTTTCTCTAACAGTCGAAAACCAGACCAAACGCGCGTCCGCTGCCGCGACGTTGGCAAAATTTTATGTTTGAGGGAAATATGTTTTAAATTAGGTCTACTAAAGAAAGTAAATCAATTACGCTAGAATTGTCCAACAATATACTGTTAATAAATTTATAATTGCCAAAAACGCATTATACTTACTTACACTATACTTATATGAAATACGATATTATTTCCCTGTGTATTTAAAAATGTATTTATTAGGTACGGGATGTATTTTTGCAAAAACATAATTTCTGTATGTGTTCTTTTTTTTAATATCCTACACCTCTTAGCATTTTTAGGAAAACTAAATTTAAAACCGAGTTTAAAACATAACTTTCGTGAAGGTTTTGCAGTCAGCGACGCTTTAAAATTTGACAACATTACATAAAGAGAGTAAAATCACCTGACACTTATCAGTGGTGTACCCAGACTGAGCTCTGGGGGGTGATATTGTCACGTGGTACCCGGCACCTCCACCAAAATGTCACGTGTTACCCGGCGCCTGCACCAAAAGTTACGTAGGGGTTGATAAAAAATATCGTAAAGTTTACCAAAACACTTATTTTCAGCAGCTTACATGGCAACTAATATATACGTTGGCGTACGAGCAGCTTTGAACGGGGTCACTTATTCGGCCTGATGGGTTAGCGCTACCACCGGTACTGCTAGCGCGACACCACAGCACAGCCTGCCGTCGCGAAGCGACAGTACTGCTTTTTTTGCATTTCACTGGTATTCTATGATATGAATCTCTCAAGAACAGTTTGTACAAACAATGGATCTTCAACCTTTTTTTATTGAAGGGCCTGGTTTGGGTTTTTCCATCGACCGGCGGGCGAGAATCAGTGGAAAGTGGCAGGTGGAAAAGCGGGGCCACGCCCAAATTTTGCCACATTTCGTGAAGAATTCACCCAACTAGTACCTAGTTACGTAAATTAAATTATTATTTTTTTCAGTTTTCGTCTAGACGAGGTACTTAATAGATCTGGAGTAGACAATATTTTTTAGTTTTGGGTAATTTATTACGTATTTATCGAAATTGTTTTTTTTATCTTCTGACACCCCACGAAGACCGAAGTCTAAGTACTATGTACCGTGGGTGTACTGGGGGATCGACTCACACATCCAGAGCTGGAAATATCCGTAGGGATTTCACCAGCCCTTTAAGAGGATATGTGGGGTGGTACCACCTGGATCGAGGAATAATTCCTCTACCACCTTCCCCTTTGTATTCGGACCGCAAAAGAATGAAAGGCGGGCCGCGGGCCGCGGGTTGAAGACCCCTGACATAAACTGTTCAGGGTTCATAAAATAATTGCTAGGTCAGAGTGGTTTCCAAAATATAAAATAAATAATATGATAAAATGTATGAGAATTTCGAAAAAATACGAAAAATAGGAAATATGACAATAAAAAATTAATTAAAATATAATTGAAGAAATAAGAATATTTATTTTGTGTCATAAAATTAGTATCGTATTTTTCCCAAAAAATTGCGTTGTTCAATAACTGAGTAAAGTATCATATACCGAGTGGCGTTGCTTTGCGAGACGAAAATATTGTTAAAGTGACTAGTGACAAATTATTTAAGTTGCCGCTTTTTTTGTACTTTCCTTTTAATATTTAATCAGGTTACATCATAACATCGTTAAATCGTTCGAATTTGGATCATAAATGTGACCATGAAGAAAATAAATTGAAAGTTTGTGCACCTTGTGGCAGAAAGAATTGAGAAGTTAAAACAGAATCACGAAAAATTAATTTCAATAAGAAAGAACAAAAAGGATGCCAAAGACTGTCACAGTACAGTAAACCTTCCGCTTTTTATTGAAGACGACGAAACTTACGTCATTCAAAAATGAGTGATACCCGAGCTACACAAATTGCAAGGCTACGTTAACCATCTATTTTGAAGGGGCATAATTCCTCTTATTAGACGAGAGAAGGCTCTCCTGTGGCCGAAAGAGTTGAAATCGATCGCAAAACATTATCTCGGCGAGATTTTTGAAGGCAACGCTTGCCGAAAACTTTTAAAACAAACAGATGAACTTCTCCAGCATCCAGCTATTTATTAGGGCCTTGGATATTTCCGGTTAGTACCAATTGTATCTGCTTTAAAAGCAATGGACCCTTGGCGTAAATTGTTGTTTTTCGACAACATCGGCTGGACCCGATTTAAAAAAAACATTTGGATGAACTTTTCAAAGCTGTTCGTAGCACGGGAATTTCTGATTCCTTGAAAATCCACGTTGTTCTAAATCATTTAGAACATTGTCTTCACTTTTTAGGAAATGGCGGCTTAGGCTCGCGGTCGAAGCAAGATGGAGAGTCCAATCATCGAGAATTTGTAATTTTTTTTACAGATATAAAATTAATTCAGTCAGATTCTTCATATCCAACTCAGTTGAAAAAGACAGTAGTTGAATTTTCTTTATGGCACATATGAGTGTGTACAAAAAATTGATTTAATAATATATTTAAGCATTTATGTATCAGTAAACAAATCATTAAACTTTATACATATATGTATTTTCATATGAAAATTTAATGAATGGTACACGTTAAAAAGTAATGGTATTAGTATAACGAGCGCAATGGACATCTGCAAATGTATTGATTTAATTGCTTTTCCTTAATGATTACATACTTAACTACTTATGTTATTAATGAGAAATAGGAGCATTACACACATTAAAAGAGCGTCATTGTACATGACTACATGCAAGAATTATCACGCACATCTTCAGGCTTCACACATATTATGTACATACACTAAGAGATACATTCACAAATTCGTACAATAAAGTAGGTATTGTCTGCCCAAGATATTTGCAACCTACAAAATAATTTAAAGAATGCAAGGGACGGACGGCTTAAGCAACGTTGCTTTGTTTGTAAACTAGATGTGGTAAGAAAAGTGTAAATCTTCTTCAAAACTACTTTACAAACAATTGGTAACGTTGTTTAAGCCTTCCACTGCATTCTTTAACCTCTTTTGCCGGTTGCAGATATCTTGGGCAGACTATACACAGTCTACGAATTAAAATGTAAAATAAAAAATAATGATAAATACTTGTAGCAAAGTGTCATACTTACGAATTCAAAATGCCGCATACCTGGCATTTGAATATTCAAAATTTTCATTTTGAGATATTTTGGGACTAGAAGCTGATAGGATTTTAATTCAAATGGCATTTTGATCTATAAACATGTATAAAACTAGTCACGGAAGCAGTTTCTGGTGACAGTTTAGTCATACCTATCATTGCTTCAAGAGTACTGTGTATACTTTGTCACGAATGTCAAACGTGTTAAACAAAAAAAAAACTAGAACAGGTTTATTAAATTTGGACATATCCTCAGAGATTTGTGCTTTTTAATAAATAAATACATTTTTAGCTTTGAGTTTTTTAATAGTGCTGACAGTAAAAAATACCGTGGATTTTTTAAATCATTGTATTTAATTAGTTAGTTAGTGGAACGTTTTTTTCATTAATTAATTACCTACTATTTTGTTGGTGTTGTATAAGTGTGTTCCTTTCTAGAGAAAGTGAATTTTACAGAGATTTTATTTTAAAAGTAACAAAAACATTAGTTTTCAGTTTTTAATAGTGCGGGTAATGACAAAATACCGGAGAATCTTTTAAGTATTGTGTTTAATTCGTTATTGGAACTTTTGTTAGTGCTAGTTATCAATCAAGGGTTGGTATCTCGCATTAAATTAATGGCAGTACTGTGTTGTCGGCATTTTTTGGTATACTGGTGTTTGGTAATCTTAACCATCTTCAAAAGAAGTGAATTTAAAGGTATTTTACTACAAAGGTAACAATAACATTATTTCTTCTGCTGACTTGTTACATATAAAAAATCATTGATAGAATTGGAAATTTCGGTATCATGTGTTTCTTGTCAGTGGCGGGTACCGCTGGTTAGAGAAAGGGACGATTACCAACTTTTTACTGTGAAGCGTCATTCATGAATATTTTCTTCAATCTGAATTTACACTAGGATTTACCGGTTTCAATATGCAGTGAGTTTCATAACCCCTTGTGTCCTGTGGGATTCCACAAACACTAACCATGAAAATTAAATCGGAAATGAATACAGCATGCATGACACGAGGGTTATTATTTTGTTTGTGGCGAACACTCTCAACATGTTGTTTACAGTTCCTTGTTGATCAGCCAATGAAACTACAGTGACAACATACAAACATACAGTGAGAACTGAGAACGTACAGGTTGGCATAAATTTTTTTTAAAATGCAGGCATTTTTTTCTTAGAAAAACGCTCAGACATCTCAAGTTTTGATTTTAGGCGCGCATTGTTTAAACTATATTTCCTGTATACAGCGTGATCCAAAAAGAAAATATCATATCACACTTAATTTTTTTAAATAATAGAGACCTCTTTTTTATTTCATTTTTGAATTCTACGTAAAATTTCAATCATAGTTCATGATCATACCCTATATCTAAATTGAAGTTTTGAAAAAAGGCAGTTTACCTTTAAAAACACTAAAAATAATAAATAGCAAACTTCGAATTCTTGCAGAACATTTTGAAATACTTGAGGTTCTATATACCGGGTGCCCACGAGTTTACTGGCCAGCTCGTTATTTTGTTGAGAAATAATATTTCAATTTGAAATTTTGGGAACTCGTATGGTTGCTTTAAATGCAGATTTTGAGTGCTCGAACATCTGACTATGGTTTCCCGTTCAGCCGGAAATAAGTCAAATTTGTTATTTTAAACGAAACACCCTGTATATTTTTTAAAATTTGGATTCTACGTAAAATTCTAATTATAAAAAGTGCATCATACCCTATACCTATCTTTAACAGTTTTCAAGAAAATGCCGTTTGAAAATGTCGAAAGAGCCGCAAACTATACTGTTTTAACATAAAACAAATGAATATGCGAAAGGTTTAATGTATTATCCCAGATAAAACCAGACCTGATGCGAAAGCTCCAATGTCGCCTGTACTTCATGCGACGGCGAGCCAAGGATTGACGAGACGATCCGCCGGCGGTCTGGCCTGGCATCTAGTACCGAGACCGAGGTTATAAATTTAAACCACAGCATCACAGCCACTCTTCTTCAAATGTAACGTAACTGCCGTATAGTACAGACGCCTGCACTATCGCAAGGCGATGGTGCAGGCAGCCCTCAAGGTCATTGAGATTGAACACGATATTTGCCAGTCTTACGCATCTGGTCAGGTTTTATCTGGGGTATTATTCTTACTTCTTTTTAGGGGCCTTGTATGCTTGTCTCATGACAATCTCACTTCCGGTGCAACCGATAGTGTTACAAAATATGACATTCAGGCACAAATTACTTCAATAATTTCAAGTGAACGACCTACTTTAAACTCTAAATTCTAATTTATCTGACTTTTCTCTATACTTTTTGCATACACCATCCCAGGTCTAAAGTTGATAGTTCTTGAGATATGGACAGCTAAAAATTTAGATGCATTCCAAATTTCAATCTTTCTGATTTTATCTAGGCGGCTATGGAGATCATTTGTCGCTTGATCAGCTTCATGATCATAACCATGTCAATTTCCAATTATTTAATCAAGATGGCTATGAATACAAGACGCTTGTCATATTTTCTGTTAATAATATCACCACCAAAACAAATGAACAACGTGCTCAGGTAATTTCAAAGAGTTCGTCTGAGAGAAAACGGTCAACACTTTGAACAATTTGAATAATTTATGGCTAATTTCTTATTTTTTAAAATAAAAACCTAATAAAATTATTACTTCAAGCACTACTCTGATATTACTAATTATATGTGTCTCCTTTCTACACTTTCTTAATGAAACAATTTTCAAACGTCATTTTCTTGAAAACTGTTAAAGATAGGAATCGGGTATGATACATGTTTTATACTTAGAATTCATGGAGAATCCAAATTTTAAAAAATATACAGGGTGTTTCGTGAAAAATAACAAAGTTGAGTGTATTTCCGGTTGAACCGGAAACGACAGTCGGATGTCTGAGCAATCAAAATCTGTATCTAAACTAACTATACGACTTCTCAAAATTTCAAATCGATATATTATTTCTTAACAAAATAACGAGCTGCATTAAGAAAAGGTAGAAAGGATACCAATAATTAATAATGTCAGAGTAGTGCTTGAACTAATAATTTTATTAGGTCTTTATTTTAAAAAATAAGAAATTAGCCATAAATTAAGTGTTCAAAGCGTTGACCGTTTTCTCTCAGACGAACTCTTTGAAATTCCCTGAGCACGTTGTTCATTTGTGTTGGGGGTGACAATATTAACACAAAATATGACAAGTGTCTTGTATTCATAGCCATCTTGATTAAATAATTGGAAATTGACATGGTTATGATCATGGAGCGGTTCAAGCCACAAATGATCTCCATAGCCGCCTAGATAAAATTAGAAAGATTGAAATTTGAAATGCATCTAAATTTTTGGCTGTCCGTATCTCAAGAACTATCAACTACAAAAGTTACAGAGAAAAGTCAGATAAATTAGAATTTAGAGTTTAAAGCAGGTCGTTCAATTGAAATTATTGAAGTAATTTGTGCCTGAATGTCATATTTTGTAGCCCTTCTGGTTGCACCGGAAGTGAGATTGTCATGACATAATATATTAAACTTTTCGCATATTCATGTATTCTATGTTAAAACAGTATAGTTTGCGGCGCTTTGGACATTTTCAAACGCCATTTTCGTGAAAACTGTTAAATATAGGTATGGGGTATGATACATGTTTTATAATTAGAATTTTACGTAGAATCCAAATTTTAAAAAATATACAGGCTGTTTCGTTTAAAATAACAAATTTGACTGTATTTCCGGTTGAACCGGAAACGATAGTCAGATGTTCGAGCACTCAAAATCTGCATCTAAAGCAACCATACGAGTTCCCAAAATTTCAAATCGAAATATTATCTCTTAACAAAACGAGCTGGCCAGTAAACTCGTGGGCACCCGGTATAATCTAATTTCTTGCCTTATTCGATTTTTCAGATCGTCAATATTATTTGCTCTACTGACGTACACTTTGGATTTGAGGTAGCCCCACAGAAAACAATTCAGCCGGGTTAAATCGAGGAATCTGGCCGGCCATAGTGAAAAACAGTATAGGTATTTACGCACTTGGCGAGTATATAAAAAAGTCTTTTTCAAAAACGGTTCAATTTAGATATAGGGTATGATACATGAAATATGATTGAAATTTTATTCAGAATTTTAAAATGAAATAAAAAAAGGGGTTTCTATTTGAAAAAATTAAGTGTGACATGATACCTTCTTTTCGGGTCACCCTGTATACATCGAATTTAGTCTAAAAAATGCAAACCTAAAATCAAAACTCGACGTGTCCGAGCGTTCTTCTAAGAAAAATATGCCTGAATTTTAAACGAATTTATTCCAACCTTTAGGTTCTCACTGTATACTGCAATACGTTTTGGTACCGCCAAATTTTAAATCCAGGAACATGTGCTGCATGGTAAACACAAAACCGAAGAGAGGGTTTATGCGTGCCGCAGTGTACGAACTATAGATGAAGCACCAGCGAAACAGGGTTGCCAGATGAGCTTTTAAAACTTTGCTCAACATCTTTTCCCCAAAAACATACGCTTTTAAAAAAATTTCCGCAAAAATAAAAAAATTTTAATAGAATCTAATTGAAATGATATATTTACAGTGGATTTTTGTATTTTTGTGCGGAAGTTTCGAAAGCTGCTCCCAGCGTCTTATGCTCTCATGTCAGATTTTAAGAATTGTCGAACTGTCAGAAACCTGAGCAGACCTGAACAACCCTAAAATAATGAAGAAATTCCTACGGATTTTTCCAGCTCCATAAACCATCCGATAAAATCCGATAAAAATAATTAAAAAACCATTGTACAGACTAGAAATCCTTTTTCTTATAAATTACATACGACACACAGTCTAAATTATTGTCCACACTCACAGAAGATGGTCCATTGCAAAAAAAAACCAGAGATACGCCTCGAAAAATCCGCAAATAGATTTAAAATATGCAAAATTTTCCAAACAAACTCATCCGAACAAACTAAAACTCGTGGATGGCAGCAGAAAGATTGCTTCCCTGGCTATTAAATCTGACCGATTTCTGGCGTAAAGGTATGTCCAGCAGGCGCGGCCCGTGAGTTTTTTTACAGGTGGGTCAAATTTTGTGGGAAACTAGTGCAAGCCTTTTTAATATTTTTTTTTTATAATTTACTCACCTTTTATGTTGTTAAAGGTGTTTGTATATCAAATCGATCCTTCTACCCTGTTGGGAGAAATGTTCAATCACTAGCTCATTAAAATTCTTCTTATAAAGGTTCTAATAAAAGGTTTCTCAATGCTCAACATAGCTAAAGCGCTTAACCTCGACTCCGCCATTGTATTTCTTAAGAAAGTCTTAATCCTTTTTAGAGTCGAAAAGCACCTCTCATTTTCCACTGTCGTCATTGGAATAGTACATAAAATCTCTAATAATTTTACACTTTCTGAAAACGTTTCACCAAGATTCATTTCTAACAAGAGCTGTAAAATGGCAACAGCGCCTGCACTATTATAAAAATCTTCACGACTAAATAAAACATGCAATTCTGATATAAGCTTGGAAACGTTTATCACCTCATAATTATTTTTAACATGTTTTAAAATGTTAAAAATATTTAACATTTTAAACTGTTTACAAAATACAAAAGTTATTTGTATTTTAATACAAATAATCAGCAAAATTATTTGTATTAAACAAACGTGAGACAATTAAATGTTCTGTAAAATTAAAACGACAGCGAATTTCTGACAAAATTATATCGCATATTTCTAAAGAAATTGTTCTTTTGGACTCTTTCGGATTTTTTTTAGATGTACTTGCCTCGATGTTAACATTTATTTGCGTCTGTAGAGATAACACTCTCTCTAATTTTTTGAATGTTTGAATTAAAATCTGCAATATATTTACCAATCAAAATTGCATCAATATCAGATTTTTGCAATTGACAAAAAAGATATCAACATGGGGCATACCAGAGTCAAAAAATGACAACCAGTAAAAAAGTCAGAAATATTGTACATACTTGGCTTAAAATACCTGCTAATGTCTTCTCCTCTGTCTTTAGTGGTCTTCGATTTTACATCCAAAAGAGGTATGGGGCGTCCTTTTCCTTTAATTTCTAAACGTTTTTCAAATGGTAATGAACTACTTATTTTACACTGCAGTATTTCTTGCACTGTTAAAGCCATTGTTAACATAAGTACCCAAGTACTAGTACTGCACAAAAATAACACAAATAACAAATAATATCCAACTTGAAAGTCAAAATATGTATTTGAACATAACCGATAAACAAAAACAAAGTCTTAACGATTGCTGCATCACTCACTTCACTTGTCATTTCTGACATAGCGTCGAATGCTGTGTTGCCACATTGCTGTTATTACTATAGGTTTTAATGTCTTATAGACACAATACAATTATTATATTATTATTAGTAGTAGTAAATACCTAAATATCTTAACATAAAATTAGATAAGCTTATATTAAATGTATAAATGTATCGCGAATTGCGAATATTGTTCTAATAATAAATTGGCCAGACTTAAATTAGTGAGTCAGAATTTGCGACAACCCGACACCTAGCGCGGTGGCGTTGACAACCACGCGTGCCCCGAAAGCGATATTATTGGTGGACGTGGGCCGTCGACCAATTGTGTCTCTTTTTAACTTCCTCAAGCGCGTATGTCTGTTTCTCTCTTACTTTTAATGAATTTATATCGTCCATATAAACCTATAAGATCAATTTAAAATATGACCCAGCCCGGAGCAAGCTTGGACATTCTTTGACGATGGCTTGGCTTGATTCTTTCTTGGGGAGTTTTCGCATGGAACTTTGAAACAAAAGATTCTTTTATGGTTTTAAAAAATTAAAAAATAAATTATTAGGTAGATCACTGAAAATTTTAGGTGGGTCATTGACCAAATGACCTTATGGACGGGCAGCGCCTGATGTCCAGACCAAACGTGCCGCGCGTAGTGATTGCAAACCCACAGTGTTTTAAATCCCGCAGGGGATTTGCGGGATTGGTTCTAATCCCGCGGGATCCCGCGGGATCCCTCGGGATCCCGCGGGATCCCACATAGGGTTTTTAATTAAATAAAATTCGATAAATTAATGTTTATTTAATTAAGTATTGAACCAACTTTAATTTTTTATTATAAAAATCAACAAATAACCGTAATTCAGTTAAAAAATTATTTATATAATTTAAAGTCTAGCATCTCTTAACTATACTACTATGACTATAAATCAATCAAATTTCTTCTTAATTAAAGTAACAAGTAACTTTGGGCAAATGATCTTCAAATGTTTATACGCGGGATCCCGCATAGGTTTTTAAATTTTCTAGAATTCGATAAATTAACGTTTATTTAATTAATTATTAAACCAACTTTAATTTTCTATTATAAATATCAAAAATGTATGTCAGTCAACAAAATTATGTAATTTAAAGTCTAGCCTCTCTTAACTATACTACTATGAATATAAATCAGTCAAATTTCTTATCAATTAAAGTAACAAGTAACTTTGGGCAAATAAACGTCAAATGTTTATACGCGGGATCCCGCATAGGTTTTTTAATTTTATAAAATTCGATAAATTAACGTTTCTTTAATTAATTATTAAATCACCTTTAATTTTCTATTATAAATATCAAAAATTAACAGTATGTCAGTCAACAAAATTATGTAATTTAAAGTCTAACCTCTCTTAACTATACTACTATGACTATAAATTAGTCAAATTTCTTATCAATTAAAGTAACAAGTAACTTTGGGCAAATAAACTTCAAATGTTTATACGCGGGATCCCGCATAGGTTTTTTAATATTATAAAATTAGATAAATTAACGTTAATTTAATTAATTATATTAAACCAACTTTAATTTTTTATTACAAATATCAAAAATTAACAGTTTGTCAGTCAACAAAACCATGTAAGTTAAAGTCTAGCCTCTCTTAAATATACTACTATGACTATAAATCAGTCAAATTTCTTATCAATTGAAGTAACATGTAACTTTGGGCAAATAAACTTCAAATATTTCTACGCGGGATCCCGCATAGGTTTTTAAATTTTTATAAAATTCGATAGATTAACGTTTACTTAAGTAATTATCAAATCAACTCTAATTTTTTATTATAAATATCAAAAATTAACAGTGTTTCAGTCAACAAAATTATGTAATTTAAGGTCTAGCCTCTCTTAACTATACTAATATGACTATAAATCAGTCAAATTTCTTGTCAATTAAATTAACAAGTAACTTTGTGCACTTTAAATGTTTATTATGTTTCTACCTGAGATAATAAGTCTTACTAGTTTTTATAGTTAATCACATTAGTTTGATTGTAAGGTAAGTATCTAAGCAGTCTCATTAATTTTCATATTATAATACCACCTTTGGCAGATACACGTTTTCGCGTATTTTTTAAGAGTTTACGGCTTTTTCATGGCTATGCGGATCCGCATACCTGGTGCGGGATCCCGCAGGCCGCCAAATGATGCGGGATACCGCTGGATCCCACTTTGCGGGATTGCAATCCCTAGCCACGCAGTAATAGAAGAATATATGAACCTTTTAAACGAATTGCTTCTTATCAATTGTGGACAGTTTAAAAACTTCTGCCGTATGTTGATCGAAGATTTTGACTATCTACTGATTGATTGATCCGACTATAAGAAAAATGGACACAAATTACAGAATCGCTGTATCCCCACAGGAGAGGTTGGCAATAACTTTGCGTTTTTTGGCCACAGGAGATTCTTTAGAAGTTTAATGTATCTCTTCAAAGTATCCAAGCAGTAAATATCGACGATTGTTATTGACGTTTGTAGAGCATTAAATGAAGTATTAAAGGTCTATAGAGGGTGTTTTGTACATCGATAGAAAGTTTTTACAGGGTGATAGTGGAGGTCATTTGGAATACATACAGGGTGTTATGAAATTTACTGCATATAATGAAACCGGTAAATTCTGGAATGAATTCAGATGAGGGAAAATTAGTCATAAATAGCGCTTCGAGATAATAAGCTGGATATCGCCTCTTAAAAAATATTTTTTTAACCACTGCCTACCCCTGGTAATAAACACATGGTCATATAAAAAAAAAGGTTGTTGTGTTGCCAAGTCTCTCAACAATAATTCTATGTAACAGGTTTGAAGAATCAATATTTTTGTTACCTTTAAAAAAAGAAATTATACTAAGTCTTCCAAAATTCTCAAATTCAAAAAGTTAAAATACTCTAACACAAATAAAACAATCCAGAGAACAGCTGTTCAAACCAAAACTAAATAAACCAAGCAAAACACTCAGAAATGTTGTGTTTTACTAAGCTATCATTTAAAATGCAAATCACTAACCGCGTACGATATTTTGTTAATACTATCATAACACCAATAAAGGTGAAAACTATTTTCTTTCACTAATTAATAAACAGAAAGCAAAAATTCACACGACGTTATTCATTCATTCATTCATTATCTCATCAACAATGATGTTACATTATAACTTCACTTATGTCGTCACTGCTTGGAAAAGAGCAGCAATGGTTGGACCCCTGGCGACCAATCAGATGAACGCAGGCACGGCAAGGCGGTGAATTTAAAGGCAGAGAATTTTTAATTTCTTTTGCATATTGTCAAGAAACAAGATAAAATAAACAAAATAGAAACACGTATCTTATCTAGTTAAATCGATATTTAGTAATAACACCGCTCTTTAGTTAATTATTTATAATATTAAATAGAAACTCTAAATTGCTCGCACAATTTCGTCGCGATAGCCTGACTACCCCAATCAAACCCAATCAGAACGCGTCTGACAATGATCGCTAATAATCGTTCGTCTTCGTCAAAGTTCGAAAACAAGCTTCAGATCAGGTGTCGGTTTTAGACATCTTTGCACAAATTTTGTATTCAACAGAATAATGTTTGTTTTTGTTCTCAATTAGTGTGATAGTAAATTAGTGAAACTCTGGAGCGACCCACCGGACTGGATGTGTTAGCAAATTATGAAAGGCTTAACGGCGGCGGCGGATGGTGATTGCGTTTTGATTTTTAACCTTTTTTTAAAGGCAGAAAGATTAAGCTAGTAGGAATAAATAAATAATGCTCATCTCATTATTAACGTAATAGGTAAGTCATAATTGTTTGATTTGCCGTATAAGAGCCTGGTTCCTTCTGCTTACAATGTCAATCTAATTTCACGAATGTATAGTCCATATTTTCCCATATTAAGTAAATATATAAATAGACCACCCCAGGAGTAACCTATTCCAATATATGCAGTGAATTTCATAACACCCTGTATAACCCTATTTATCCCCATACAAAATATCGCCGTCTTTGCGATATCGGCCATTTTTCATTTTTTTGTACAATCTTTGAGTTGCTATTTCAAGAAAAATTTTCTCAAAAGCGACCCAACCCAAAGGATGAAAATAGTGTCAAAACTTTTCTATTGTATATCAACCGTATATCATATTATGACAAAATGGATTAAAGGCACTTAGTAGAGAAATAATAACCTTTATTAGTAGCAACCCAAAGATTGTAGGAAAAAAAAATTAAATGGCTGATAAAACGGTGATACTTTGTATAGAGAAAAATAGGGTTATATATATTCCAAATTACCTCCACTCTCCACTATCACCCAGTGAAAAGTTTCTATCGATGTACCAAACACCCTATATAAAGGTGAATAAATCCTTTATTTGAAGTTTTATTTTTACTCATAAAACTGCACAAACATAAAATTAACATGACATAACCAAACTAGATTGGACAGACCGCCTAATCGCCCCCCGAGGGGGCTCTATAAGGTCGGTAATATCATCATTGTCACGCCCTGAAAATTTCGTGTTTCTAGGCCATATATTAAGGAAGGTATCACACTCCTTCGGACTGATGATGCAGAACAGATGGCCCTTCGTAACCGTATCGCTACATACGTATAAAGACCTACACATATAAACATTTTTTCAAGGTCGTCCGCTCCCCAGACGCGAAATTTTTGCAAGGTCTTCCGCTCCCCAGACGGATATTTGCCAACACAAAGACTTTTCGGACACCCTGTATACCATATATACAAATAACCACGCATATAAATACAAATATAGACGATTTTCTTGAAATTCGACTTAATTAAGCTGATTTTGGTACTAATAAAAGGATTTGCAAATACTAAGACTTTTCGGGCACCCTGTATTAGCGATGGGTCATTCGTTCACTTTCAAGAGAGCCCGCTCACTCGTTCAGCTCACTTGGAAGAGTCGTTCGCAAGGAGTCGTTCGCAAGGAGTCGTTCGATTAAATGAGGGCTGCTACCCGTATCTCCGAGCTGCGAATTGCGGCGCTCTTTACTTTAGCGTGACACCTGCATTTGTTCATGTTCATAAAATAGAGCAAAAAATGCTATGAATTACACATTTTCGACTGCCGACGGCACGCTGCTTAATTGTGGCGCGGCGGCTTCAAACAAAAATAAAATAAATATTAAAATATTGGAATGATTTATGGCTTTTTTTGCAGGGCGTTTGAGTTTGGTGGGTACCGAGACCGACACAATAATATACTAATATAATGGAATGGTGCTGGCTTCTACTTGATGGAAATTAATTACAAAACTTATTTGAAATAAAAGACAAACTATGTCTGATTTCCACATTTATTTTCTTATTCTCCGACGCGTTTCGCTACACTGTAGCTTTATCGAGGAGTTACAACTGAATGAAAATGTAAACCAACTAAATATTTATACAAACTATAATCCATTACTTAGGTAGGTAATTAGGGAAAACCGTGGATCTATTATAATATGGATTCGATATCCGTATACTGTGAGCGTATCGAACGTGAAGCCTTATATAATATAAATATTTTGTTGTTTGTTATTCTCTTGAGAGAGCAGTTTACGAACTACGAACATAGACAAGACTACGAATTACTACGTAATTGAATCAAGAATGGTAGTAGAAAGAGATAAAATAGCATTGGAGTGTTGGAGCTCAGAAGTGTTGTTGTCTGCTGGGTGCTTAGGAAAAACGTCTGGGAACGCTCGGTTACACGTACGTCTTTGTCTAATGAACTAGAAAAGAAAAAGTGCGACGTATAGATTTATATAGATTTATAAATTACTCAGGGCGACTTTAAATAATCGCCTTTAGAAATAACCTAACATAACATAACCTATAAATAATAAAACCTTTTTAACTTAAATTTATTACTATTTAGCAGAAAAATAAAATATTTTGGGGCTTTTATTACTTTTAGTAAATCTTGTGATGCTTCTAACGTATTTTTGTATAAAAATACAAGGTAAAATAAGATGTGGCCAATGTTTACAAATTGTGTTTACAGTGTCGTTTAGAATGGTTTGTTTTGGCTTCAAAGAATGTGAACTCATCCCGTATCCAGTCCTAATAAATCCATGGGGAAAACCCACAGAGCTTATTTTTCAATATGGTCAATATTGAAAAGATTTAATAAGGGGGAGGTGTTTACCTCTGTTTGGTCGTTCAAAAGCAGGCCTATGTTTTTGTGTAGAAATTAACCGACACAAAAACACAGGCCTGCTTTTGAACGACCAAACAGAGGTAAACACCTCCCCCTTATTAAATCTTTTCAATATTGACCATATTCAAAAATAAGCTCTGTGGGTTTTCCCTAATTACCTACCTAAGTAATGGATTATAGTTTGTATAAATATTTAGTTGGTTTACATTTTCATTCAGTTGTAACTCCTCGATAAAGCTACAGTGTAGCGAAACGCGTCGGAGAATAAGAAAATAAATGTGGAAATCAGACATAGTTTGTCTTTTATTTCAAATAAATAATATAATAATACCTAATACTGAACCAGGCTTTTAATAAATCATTTGATTTGATTTTTGGTTGTTTTATGCGTTAGTTTGTGGCTTGAGTTTTAACCTACCCGCAGTATACACCTCTGCTTAAAAAACGTTGTAGCAGATTTACGGCAAAGTAATTAATCGTTAGTCGTAAAATAATAGTAATACCAAAGACGTACAAACGGTGTAATGTATTACCATACAGGCCGCTAGATGCTACACCACTCTCGTTCTATTATACGACTCCGACTGAGCCGCTCCCGGCCAGCGCTCTTCGCGGCTCGCGATCTCCGAGTTGGCCGAAATCCGAAACTCGCGAAAGCGTGGAGTGGAATTTCTACGAACGGACGAGAGCGAGCCAGATATTTTAACGAGCGGTGAACGTATCGTTCAGTTGATGGAAGCGGCTCATTCGCGACTCTTTGAAAAGAGTCGTTTAAATCGAACGACTCGTTCGCGAACGACCCATCGCTACCCTGTATACACAGGTACAATCATAAACACATATTAACCCTTTCGCTGCGGGCGTCCGAATTTTCGGACGCTGATTTTTGCGTCCGATATTTAGTAAGTTTTAGTAGTAGAAGAAGAGGGACTGTGCCCCACCCGCCACCCGGGTGGATCTTATCTTGTGATCTATGACGTCATAGCTCGGCCACCTTTGCGCAGGTGCAAATTTCAAGTACGTCATCGAAGTCTACGTCACTGGATCTTACGTCAGCAAACCCAACCTGCGCGCGCAGCTGTCAAATGTCACCTGTCAACTGTCACCTGTCACTTGTCAAATGTCAAAATTAAAATTTGACATACGTCACGTATGAAGGATGACGTCATAAGACATGTGTAAAAGCATGTCAGCTGTCACCTGTCATTTAAGATCTGTCAACTGTCACCTGTCACTTATGAAACGTTAAAATAAAAAACTGACATACGTCACGTGTTCAAAATGGCGTCAGAAGACATGCGTAAAAGTATGGCGGCTGTCACCTGTCATTTAAGATCTGTCAACTGTCACCTGTCACTTTTGAAACGCCAAAATTAAAATTTAACGTAGGTCACGTGTTCAAAATGGCGTCAGAAGACATGTGTAAAAGTATGGCGGCTGTCACCTGTCATTGAAGACCTGTCAACTGTCACCAGTCACGTGTTAAACGTCAGAATAAAAATTTAAGATACGTCACGTATTCAGGGCGGTGTCCGAAGACGTTTAAAAAAAGAATGGCGTCGATCGGCCTTAGGGTTCCGGAGATATAGTTTTTTGCGATTAGCGACCTAACGGCTGATGGTGGAGAGCCGAAATTCGCATGGGGGATAGTGACGGAGCAGATCTTTCGATTTGTCAAATTAGTTTTCAAAAATCTCGACTTTGAGGAAAAAATTAGATTTCAAAATTTTTACATCACCCTGTATAGTAAATTTTGGATTAATTATATAAGTTATGAATATTAGGGGATTTGGTAATAGAAAAATAGGTATTAGATCATCGGAACTAGTAAAAAATTAGATCTCAAAATTTTTACATCACCCTGTATAGTTAATTTTCGATGAAATATATATAATTTAGGAATTTTATTTAAGTTAATAACAACTAAACAACTCACGTTAAAATCGTCAATGTTTAAACTGGGGCTGTTTAAACACCCCTGTTTAAACAGCCCTGTTCAAACAGCCCTGTTTAAACTACCCTGTTAAAAACGCCTCTGTTTAAACAGGGTTGTTTAAACACCCCTGTTTAAACAGTCGACGGTAGCACTTCCGGTTGATGATAAGGGGGTCGAATATGGTAAAAGTCGTGATGGATATCAAAGAAAAGAGAAAAATTGAAATAAAGTAATAACACTATTCGGGTTTCTTAATTCCGAGAGGTAAGGGCATTAGCAATTAAAGAAAATTAATGATTTAATTTGAAATTGTTTGCAAGGAAATCAAAACGTATTTACATGTCGTTTAGTGGCAATAGAAATGAGTATACAGCGATAAGGACGGTGGAAGCCGTCAGCCTTCGCAACTTCCGTCCTTATCAGGAGAATATTAATTAGTTGAAAAAGTTATTTACTTGCAAAATAACAGTCGGTATGTGTGTTTAGATCGAACCAAATATGTACGTAGAACCGATCGGTAAAAATTAAGATTTTAAAATTTTTGAAGAAATAGAATGTATTAATATTATTTAAGTGAATAATACTATGTAGTAGTGCCGTGTGTAACTCGGGAAGTTGTGGTTAACATTTCCGGTGATAAGGTGGGCTCGAACGTGCGAACAACAGAAAGAATTGCAAAATATTAGTATTGTACTGATAAATAAAACATACAATTAGAAATTATTAACTTTATTTGAAGCAGCAAACTGCGTCGTTAACTTGTTAGGACCCGTCAGTTTCCGGCTGATAAGGAAAAGCATAAAAGGGAGAAAGAGGCAATTTGCAAAGCACAGTTGGCGTCTGAATCTCCTAGTGTGCACGTTAAGTTCGTTGCCAGCCAGCCAGTCGGAGTGTTCTTGGTTCTTTGTTTTTTTGTGTGAAGAAAGTGTACTGTGAAATTTTTGGGTAAGTACCGATTGATATTAGCTTAAAGTTTTGTAGTCTGCATGTATGAACAAAAATGAAATATCGAATATTTACAAGAATAGTAGTGCCGTTTTGTCAGGGAAAATAAAAAATAGTCTATCGATGTGTCTGTCTTACAACCTAGTGCCGCTTTGCCAGGGAAAATCAAAAATAGTCTGTCGATGTACCTGTCTTACAACTTTAGTATACAAAATTATGATTTTAATTTCGCGTTTAAGTAACAGCATGGAAATCTTCAATTATTTACAGTAATATTAGAATCGGGATCGAGTAATAGAAAAGGAGGTTGGTCTTAAACCCTTTTTTTATTTTTTAAACTATATAGATTAAGATCAAACATACTTTTTAGAATTAAAAGTCGCTGACAGTGTTCAAAATATTTCTTTTTTCATTAGTTGTTTGATGTTTAAACGTAGTGACTTTGAGTATTTTTAAAATATTTTTTAAAATATTTTACCAAAGCAGTAGAGTGACATAGCTTCCAAACAATAAATCTTTTAAACTAGAACCTAACAAAGCACTCGTAGTCTTCATACATGTAATATTGTTTGAAAAAATTTTAAAGTCGCTGACAGTGTTCAAAACATTTATTTTTTCATTATTTCTTTTTTTTTTGTTTAAACGCAGGGACTTATTATTTTTAAAATATTATTTTTAAAATATTAATTTACCTTAGCAGTAGAGGGACGTAACACCCAAACAAGAAATCTTTTAAACTAGAACCTGACGAAGTATTCTTTATGCATGTAATAGTGTTTTAAAAAATAATTTATCTATCGGGTATGTATAAGCGCTAGTTTTGCTTGAAGTTAGGCTAAAAACTGGAAATTTAATAAAAGAAAAAATTTATCAAACGGCGAGTAGGGAAAGATGATGTATGTTCGGTTTCCACTCACATCTCGGAGTCACATAATAGTAGGAGTATACCAACAAGGGTTCGGAAACATTTTCCTCAGTCAAAATATTTTATTTTCCAGAAAATGTTTGTGTGCGAATTCTGTAGCCGTGCATTCACCAGCAAGGATCACCTCAAACGTCATGGAGATTGCCGCTTAGCAGTCAAGATCTGCGACGTCTGCAGTGGGATTTTCAAGTCGGAGGGGGCTCTTCTTCGCCACCAGAAGGAGAAGCACCCGGCCCCCAAAAGACCAGCGAAGACCACGCAGACATCCATGGCGAAAAGAGCAAGACTCGTTTCGACAGATGGTGAGTAGTTAAAAATTGAAATTTTCTTTTAAGACTAGAATTGTTTTTAGATAACTTTGATACTAATTATTTTTTCTTATCTCTAGAACCATCTACATCAGCAACGCAACACTGCAAGGAGTGCAAACTGGATGTTCCAGTCTCCCGATGGGGAGGACATCTGAGAACGTTAATCCATCGGGAGAAGTGTTGTGTGAGGATGCAGGAGGAAGAAGGAGTGGTGCGGGTGGAAACATCATTTAGAAACCGGATCACTACCTACAGACTCACTTCAAGCCAAGACCCAACCAACGTGAAGAACTACGTACAGCAGCTGAAACAAAAATTCGTCAAGTTGGTTGGAGCCGTTGTGTTAAGGTACGACTACCTGAAGATTGGCTTGGAGCTTTTCGGTCGCTTTCTCCTGCAGTCGAGCGAGTCGGAGGAGGTGAAGTCCTTCAACACCAAATACCAGCTGGTGAGCAGGGCTACGGACTTAGAGGAGCTGTTTGACCAGTTTATCGCTATCCTAGACCGGAAGTATGGAGAATTTATGGAAAAGGATAGTGGTAAGTGTAAAACTATTGCAAATTTTTTTAAAACTTCAATATTTCTTACTAATACCTATTTCTATTGTTACAGGGTGGGCGCTCCAACAACTCCTCCACTTAGAATTAGGTATCAACAAGATCCAGCCTCTAAAGCCATCTTCCTACATCCCGCTGCCAAAGGAGATTGAAGCAAAGAAAGCTGTTCTGAACATCCAGAACACGGATCAAAAATGTTTCATGTGGTCAGTCCTAGCTGCCCTACATCCACTTCATTGGACTCAAAATGCAAACAGAGTCGCGAACTATCTGCCTTTTGAGAACGAACTGAACTTTACAGGTATAGAATTTCCGATTAAACTTATCGACATCGCTAAGTTTGAGCGACTCAATAATATTTCTATTAATGTCTATGGACTTGAAAGGGTTTTTGACAATGGTAAAAATATTATTGAAGTCGTGGGTCCCTTATACTTTACAAAATCTCGTAATAGGGAGCGACACGTAAATTTGTTAGTAATCAGTGATGACTATGGAAATAGCCATTACTGCTTAGTAAGAAACATGTCTCGCTTGATCTCAAGTCAATTATCCAAACGCAGGGAAGCTAAGTATTTATGTGATGGTTGTTTATCATATTTTTATTCAGAACAAAAATTAAAGACTCATCAGGAGCACGATTGCGGGCACGTTTTAGCTAAAGTCCCAACGACAAATTTAAAAAAAAATAAATATGGTGAAGAGATTCCCGAGAATATTTTGAAATTTACAAACTTTGAAAAAAAATTAAAAGTGCCTTTTGTTGTTTATGCCGATTTCGAAACGATCCTTGAGCCCCTGGATACAGAGGAAAATGCGCAGGATCCCAATACGTCATACACTATGAGAACGCACAAACATGTTCCATACTCGTTCGGTTACTACATCAAATGTGACTTTGACGATGCTCATTCGATTTACCAAAGTTATAGAGGTCCGGATGCTCACAAAGAATTCGTAAAACGATTAGAGATTGATTCTAAATCAATCTATAATCGCTTTATGAAGGAAGTAGTACCCATGACACCTATTTCTGCGGAACAAGAGAGGGAGCATCAAGAAGCTAGGGTGTGTCATATTTGCGAAAAGCCATTTGATGTAGCGTTAAACGATCGTGTGCACGAACATAGCCATACAGACGGCTCCTATCGAGGTCCCGCGCACTCTGTATGCAACCTGAATTACAAAATCCCACAATTTATACCCATCTTTTTCCATAACATGTCCAACTTTGACTCCCACCTGTTTGTTAAGGAATTGGCTTCCAACGAAGAAAAGTTGGATGTTATCCCCCAAAACAAGGAAAAGTATATCTCCTTTACTAAACATGTTTTGGTGGATAACATCGAGAACAGAGATGGTAAACAACATCAGGTATTTTTAAAATTACGCTTCCTCGACAGTTTTCGTTTCATGGCCAGCAGTCTCGATAAACTGAGTCAAAATTTAAAACCAGAACAATGTCGAGAAGTGAGAAAATATTTCGCGGAAGAAAATAAGTTTCAGCTTATTCGACAGAAGGGTGTCTTCCCATATAATTACGTGGATAGTTTCGCGAAATTGAATGACACAAAGCTTCCATCACAAAAAGACTTTTATAACCAGCTGAAAAAAGAAGATATTACTGACGAGGATTACAAGCGTGCTGGGGCTGTATGGAATTTATTTGAATGTAAAACTTTAGGCGAATATTCAGATATTTATTTAAAATCCGACGTTTTATTATTAACAGATGTTTTTGAAAGTTTTAGAGACGTGTGCCTTAACACTTACGGTCTAGATCCTGCGCAGTACTTCACGGCGCCCTCTCTTGCGATGGACGCTGCACTCAAGTCCACATCAATTTCCTTGGAATTACTGACGGATCTAGACATGGTACACTTCTTTAAACACGGTATTCGCGGTGGGGTCAGTCAGTGTAGTGTTAGAAAAGCTTTTGCAAATAATAAATTTATACCTCATTATGACGCTTCCAAACCTACTTCCTACATCATGTATTTAGACGCTACCAACCTCTATGGTGCGGCTATGTCACAATATTTACCAACGGGGAATTTTAAGTGGTTGGATGAGACCGAAATTCAAAGTTTAGATTACATAAATGTCGCGAATGATTCTAAAACTGGCTACGTATTAGAGGTAGATTTAGAATATCCCGAACAGTTGCATTATTTACACAACGAACTACCCTTTTGTCCACAATCAATAGCTCCACCAGAATCAAAATTCCAAGATATTGAAAAATTAATTCCAAATTTTAAACCTAAAAGTAAATATATAATTCATTACCAAAATTTGCGTCAGGCTTTAGATTATGGGCTTAAGCTCACCAAAATTCATCGCGTTATATCTTTTGACCAATCACCGTGGCTAAAGAAATACATTGACCTAAACACAGCGATGCGCAATCAAGCGCAAAATAAGTTTGAAAAAGACTTTTTTAAACTTATGAACAACGCCGTGTTTGGGAAAACAATGGAAAATGTGGAGAAACGGGTAGATGTTAAACTTGTTTCTCATTGGGAAAATATTGGTAGAAGGTTGGGAGCCGAAGCGTTAATCTCGAAACCTCATTTTAAAGATCGCACTATTTTTAACGAGAACCTGGTAGCTATCCAGATGAAAAAACAAAAAGTCACATATAATAAACCGATTTACGTGGGTTTCAGCATCTTGGAAATATCCAAGACGATTATGTATGACTTTTTGTACGGGTATATCAAGCCAAAATACGGCAACAACGCGGTATTACTCTACACTGACACCGATTCCCTTGTTTTGAAAATTACAACCGAAAATTTCTATAGCGATATGGCACAAAATTTAGATAGATTCGACACGTCTAATTTCTCACATGAAAATCCACATGATGTTCCTGTAAACCAGTCAATTTTGGGCAAAATGAAAGATGAGTATGCAGGAAAAATCATTTGGGATTTCTACGGTACCGGGGCGAAGGCATATTGTGTAAATGTGGAGGGAAAGTTAACCAAAAAAGCTAAGGGAGTTCCTGACTACGTCACCCAATCCGAACTGACTCTGGACGATTATAGGGAAGCGGTTGACGTAGAAGGAACTCAGATTCATCGTCAGATGAACACTTTCCGTTCGCATTTACACGATATGTATGTCGAACTTAAAAATAAGGTAGCGCTATCACACGCGGACGATAAGCGTTACCTTATTCCCGGCGACTTGGAGAACACGCTTGCTTGGGGTCATAGAGATATTGAAAAGTATAAGGAATCATCGGAAATTCCATGAGCGAAGACTGATTACGGGGCAGCTAACTTTCCTTTAATCCCCTTTGGTAGCTAAATGTATGACTTTAGAGGCTGTGATATTAGATTAAGCATATATGTTATTTATTTTATTATTTATTGTATTCATTTATTTCCACTCTATTTATTGTATTAATATATTTCACCCTAGCCTACCCTATTTATTGTATTCATTTAGTTACTGTATATGTATATTTTACCGAAGTTTACCCTAGCTTTATTTTTCTATTATTTGTTTATATGTATATTTTACCCAAGTTTATCCTATTTGTTATTTTTATATTGTTTGTTTCTATGTATATTTTACCCAAGTTTACCCTATTTTTTTTTTTTGATTTTTTATATTGTTTGTTTATTTTACTATATTTACTATTTCCAGACCGCTGTTCGGTCAGATTTTTTGCTTTTTTAACTTATTTTACCCAAGTTTACCCTTTTTTGATTTTTATATTGTTTGTTATTTTACTCTATTTACAGACCACTGTTCGATCACATTTTGTGTTTTTTTTGAACTTTTTTTTCCACTTTAATAAATTTTTGTGTTTATATTGGTGTTTTATTTCCTTAGTTAGAACAAAGAAAAACAAATTAACGTTAGACTATTTATTTAGTAACAGTATAATATTCAATATTAAGCTTATACAATTCATAAACATGTTTTGCAAATAGGTGTATTAGCTTCTCGGTCCATCGAAATAGATACTTGTCTGTTGTGGCATCTTCAAACTTGAGACTTCTCTTCTCACCATTGCGATGAAACACTAGCGTGTACTGTCCAATTATCATAAATATATCTACCCAATGGGTATTGAAACAATCAAAAGTGCTTAGAAATTCTTCAAATTCATCACTGGAGAAATAAAGTTTACCATAACCAGTAGTATGCAAAATTACTTGTTTGCGTTCCTCTTCTGACACAGTAAAAATGACAGTTATAAAGTCACCAATCTCGTAAACTCGGTTAGGCTTAGTCTTAAGAACTTTCGCTGGAACATCAGGACATCTAGAGGACGATTCAAACACCTTATCCCAGCTGGAAGAGGAGGAGGAGGAGGAGGAGGAGGCCGCCATTGGTAAGTTGAAATGGTAAGTTTCGAAAACAATCTAACCACAGATTTATATTCTTGGTAAAACTTAATGTCTCTTTTCAGCTTGCGTATTTTTTTCAAATGCTCGTCTAATCTAACTGACAAGTCGACTGTCTTTGTCATAAGCTCGAGACTAAATGATCAAATTTCTCAAGGGGGGCCTAATAATATAGGATAAAATTAAACAGGGAATACAGTTTAACTTCTTTATTTAGGTAAAAAATCATAAATATATTCATACAAAATTTTTGAATTCTTAGCACTACAAATACAATATTCTAAAGCATGATAAGAACAAGTGGTTTTACTTAGAGCTAATTTCGGTACAGCAACACTGCCCCCAGTAAATTCTAAATTAACAATATCGGGTATATGCTTAAGATATTTCATCGTGGAAAAAGTTTCCAGTAAGAAGGTCTTCTTTACATGCCCCTTCACATAGATGACATCAACATCCCGTAGATCGTTGTAGATAATGCGGTGAAGTTCATTGTAATCGGTTTCGCCGGAATTGTAGTATAAACCATGTCGGTTCCCATATAGAAACATCACTTGCTTCTGGCAATCATAGGACAGCTCATAAAACGGCCGAACGGGTTTGAAAAGATAGTTCCGTATTTGCTTTCCATCGTAAATAGCCAATTCTTTAGCTTGAAATTCTGGAACGCTGAATCCCTGAACGTCAACCACAACAAACTTCATCGTGCTGAGAGGGTTGAATAGTAACTGATTACAACAGATCACGTACTTGACCTGTTAAAGCCTGATACTCGAGAACTCGATCATGAATAATTATACAAAAGGCTCGTGACTCCTTCGAGAAGTTTTCGGAACTTTGAAACTCCAACTTAACGTCAATAGTATTACTCTTGAGGGCTTCATTTTGTTTGGAACAGTCAATAACAAATAGGGCTCTGCCAGCGAAAGCGAGAAAATCCAAGAGCGGCTCCGATCGTTGTTTCCCCAAATAGGTTTTTTGAAAGTCCGTATACATCTGATAGGCTTCTGCAAACTGTCTATTGACAAAGTTTAGGTTTAACGACTCATAGGGGTAAACTTCAGAATTCAAATGTAATTTGACGTCGGTGATGTTTAAATTATCAAAGTAGGTACAATCAGCGTCAAAGTTATCTTTTCGCTTCTTCATAAAAAATACAATGACGTATCGGGCTCTCTCAGACATGGTCTTAACGGTCCAAATATCACGCTTTGTTGTTCTCAAAGCAGGCAGTTCATGTAGTTCCCAGTTTCTAAACGGAATATATATCGGTTTGTTCTTGGCAATTTCATCCAAAAGCCTTAATTTCACTGCATCACTCGGGTAAATATGCTTCACTTTCAACTCAACCGTTTTTAAGGTTATTGTCGCCTTCTTAGTACCAGTGGACTTGTAGCAGTTGTCATCATGACGAGCACGGACCAGTTTAATTTTCTGTTTACCCATTAATACATTGTGGTAATCGGCAAACACGCCAAACAATAGGGAAAGGGGGATACGAAAATTAAAGTCTTTAGATGTTTCATCCAAGGTCTTGACAGTTCCACTTGGCCAATTCCATCCAGCTATGTCTAGAGCACGGCTTTCCTGCTCATTTAAACATAGCAGATTTTTAACGGTGCTAACAATACCAGGATCTCGAATCTTTTCAATCTCCTTACCATTAACTTCATAGGAAATGTTGTCAAAGAGAAAGGCTCCAGCATTATTGGTTAGATCGCAAGTACCGGTCCTACCAGTGGCATCTGCTTCCACCTTAAACGTACCCTCTATGTAGAGTTGAGCTTCACTCATATCCAAAAAGACATCTTGCTGATTGATAACAATCTCGATTTCGTCATTGTTATTAAAGGAGTTGGTAAAGGGGTGATAAGTGTGCCATTCTTCGCGAATGACCGACTCATCACTCTTGATCTGATTGAAGATTTGAAGTTTTTCTGACATGGTAGCCGTAAGGACTGCTTATAGACTGCAAATATAAGATATTTGAAAACGTGAGTGACCCCTTCGACTTCTGACCACTGAATGATCTGCCGGTTGAGGTATTAGTGTTTAAATACCTTTTAAATACTAGAACCATTTCGTCTAAGTTCTAATCGAATTACTACTTCTTCACCTCGAAAATTAAGAGGTCTAGAATCCTGGTCTACTAGCGTGAGAGTGATGTTATAGATGCTTTTCTGGTTCACAGGTAAATAGATTAGATTCCTTGGTTCGATATTTATACTGTAGCCGGGGTCAACAGTTGGTGAAAATTCGTACAGAGTATGTGAGGGATTATTTGTGTAATACGAGCCGGAAATGATGTTACACTCTACTCGAATAGTAACAACTTGTATAATTTCCACAGGTTGATCTGATTCGTGGAATTTACCAGACTTTAACAGTTGAGACGAAAATCCCAACACCTTTGCAATACTGTCTTTTGGCTTAAAGTTTATGTCGTAGACACTGGTTAACTCACACTTTAACGTATTGTTATTGGGTTTAAGCGATAAGATGCGATTCCGTTCGTCTGCGGGAGCACTGGGATCTAGGAGCTTACGTTGTAGAAACTGCTCGATATCTTCCAACTCGTAGGACCCTGTTGGTATTTCCAATACTCGCTCCTCCTGATTATTGATAATATAATAAAACTTGTTTCGTCCCTCTTCTATATTGGGAATCGTGTTCCAAGTGTTTAGCGAAATTAATGCTAACGAGTAATCAAACCTGGAATCGAGCTCTATGGGAGGTACAAAGTATGCTTCAAGTCGATGAGAGCGACCTTTTAACGTGAATGTCTGTGACATGACTGCGAGCAATAAGCATCAACACCTGCATTTATAAAGTTTCATTGTAGAGAAATGCTAGAGCAAGATGTCCACAATTGGTCATTCCATAATCCTGATACTGATCGGAATTAAAATAGATTTTCACATTTTTCATGTACCTGACAAATTCCTTGGGTGGTTTCAAGTTGCCAAAACTATCGAAATAAACAACTCGATTACCGTGTTTCTTGTAAGCTACCCAATGTGTTCCGAAGCCTGTGTTCCGATCCAAATTAATAACACCACACTCTGTTTTGAAGGGTGCGTTCGGTAAAGTGTTTCGCATAAATACTCCTCTAAAATGCGGTATTTTTAATCGAGTGACGTACGACTTAATATCATGATCGGATAACGGTTTGTCAGGTAGCTTTATTGGTAGTTTTTTGGCAGTTTTCGTAAAAACAATCCATAGCCAGTTTTGTGTTTCTTTAAATACATGCCGCTACCCTTTTTTCCCAATGCAATCGCCTCCATTGTTTCGTTGTGTCGTTTCGATTCTTTCAACTTCTCCTTGGCACTTTGAGCGTCCTTAACGGCCTTAGCTATCCCCGCGGCGCCTCCGCTGAGTGCTCCCAGGGCACTAAGTCCTGCAAATATGGGAATAAGTGGTAGAAACCCACCCTGTTTCGGTAAGGGTATTATTCGTGGTACGTTGATCCTCTTACGTCCTCCCACCTTCTTGACCGTTACTCGTGCAGCTTTAAGTATTTTACTGAGAGTTCTTTTCTTACTAACATCACCAGTACCCGTATGTCGAAGTTGTTTCTTAAGCAGAGTGACCACTGATGATAGGGGTTTCATCTTCTTCTTGCGAGCACCCAACTTGCGTTTCACCTTCTTGCCAGCACCCAACTTGCGTTTTACCTTCATAGCGTTCGTTACTAACCACGCTGAAGCTTTTTCACCCAAACTGGAATCGTTTGCCTTTACTCGTTCCCAAGCTCGGTTCTCCAACACTCGATCGGCTCTATGTCTTTGTTCCAACTCTGTTGACTTGGCGTATTCGATATCGTGATCGCGACAAGCACTATCCAATTTGTTCTTTGGTCGATCGCCTCGAGCCAGTCGCTCTTGAAGTTTGGTTCCCGGTCCGCAATAGGAATAACCAGGCAAATGAAGCTCGAACGGGAGCTTGTTGATAGCTGTATTTAACACACCTGCACCCTGCAGAGTCTTCATTCGTAATGAAGCCCTGGGAGGGTGTAGAGTAGTATTTATAGAGATGCGTCAAGAGAAGCAGAAACTCAAAATCCAAGTTTATAATTGCGATATGAAAAAAGAAAAGTGCCTCAGTAGCAAACATGGTCAACTTCTGCCTTCTACAATTCGAGCGTTAATCTGTGGTCCGAGTAATTGTGGCAAAACCAATGTAATGATTAGTCTTTTGATTGATGAAAATGGTTTAAAATTTGAGAATGTGTACGTGTATTCTAAATCTCTACAGCAAGACAAGTACGACTTTCTTCAACAGGCTATGAAACATTCCCGTTTAGGCTATTTCGGCTACAGCGATAATGATGAAGTTTTAGATCCTGCCAGTGCCCGACCTCACTCTGTATTCATATTTGATGACGTAGCATGTGAGAAGCAGGATAAAATACGTAATTATTTTTGTATGGGTCGACATCATGCGATTGATTCATTCTATTTATCGCAAACTTACTCGAAAATACCCAAACAGCTGGTTCGTGACAATGCCAATGTATTAATTTTATTTAAGCAGGACGACTTAAACTTGAAACATATCTATGACGATCACGTTAATACAGACATGACATTCGATGCATTTAAACATATTTGCTCCGAATGTTGGAAAGATAGGTATGGTTTCCTAGTAATGGTGAAAGACAATGATATTGCTAAAGGCCGATATCGTAACAAGTTTGATACATATATCATACCCTAAACCCTCGGGACTCAGTGTGACACTTGACGTTCTAGAAGCTAGATGTGTTAAGTCTCGAGAAACAGGGTCTGTTTAGTAGTTGTTTTAGCTGTTTCCTAGCTGTTTTTCCCGAACAGGGTCTGTTTTTTAGCTGTTTTTTCCAGAACAGGGTCTGTTTTTTAGCTGTTTTTTCCAGAACAGGGTCTGTTTTTAGCTGTTTTTCCAGAACAGGGTCTGTTTTTTAGCTGTTTTTCCCCGAACAGGGTCTGTTTTTTAGCTGTTTTTCCAGAACAGGGTCTGTTTTTTAGCTGTTTTTCTAGAACAGAGTCTGTTTTTAGCTGTTTTTTCCAGAACCGGACCTGTTTTTTAGCTGTTTTTCCCGAAACAGGGTCTGTTTTTTAGCTGTTTTTCCAGAACGGGGTCTGTTTTTTTAGTATGTCTACCCCCATGAGCCAGCTCGATAAAGACGTTAAACGTAGGATTATCCAAGCTGCACGAACAATAAGAAAGAAGTATTTAGCATTAAAGTTGGAGCGAGGCGAAGAAGATGAAGCTCTTAATAAATTATTAATGCCGATTACCGATCCTCTGATTAAGCTTGTGAGCGCTTCCGCCACCACCACTGCAAAAGCTAAGAAACATAAGATTAAAGTGGAAGAGAGTGTTGGTGTAAAACCCAAAGTTAAACCGTCCAAACCTCCTGTAAAATTTTTAACCGAGGAAACTCACTACGGGGATGTTGCTGCTGCTGCTGATGATGATGATGATGCTGTGTTTGAAGAACCAGCTCAGAATCCTGCGGAACACATAAGACAGAATTTTGAAGATTCTCTTCGAAAATCTGATGTCTTTGAGACTTTTATCGAGCAGTATCCGAAGATTGCTCAAGACTATCTGAAACTATATTGGACGGACTCTACCGAAATAGATGCTAACAGCCTGAAATATGATTTGGTGACTGATTCTTGGAGCTTAGGTTCAGAACCGGTTAATTTCTTAAAGAATGGTGATATTCAAGTTGGCCCCCTTACGTATAAAGGAACTCTGGGACTATACGATTTATTGTTTCTCAAGGTTCCTCAATTTAATACCGCTGCCGATGAAGAACAATACAAAGATATTTTAAAGCGATCAGATTTATACTTGAAAGACAATGGTCAGTTGAAAGGTAATAGATCCCACAAATACAATGCCATTGTGAAACCACTAATTTCGAAAGGTTCTACCAGTAAAATTCCTTCGCCCGGGGTTAGAATAGCGACCAGATCGAAGTCTGAGAAATCTGGATCTGTGAAATCCGGATCTGCCTTAATGGAATACAACGAAAAACCCAAAGAATATGTCTACTATGATGACGTAAATGAGCTGGTTGACAGGTTAAAAAAGCTAGACGCTTCCAATCAGGTTGGCAACAATAATAACATGAACGAGATTTGGAGCATTTTGCATGAATTGGAACACCTTGGAGTAATTGAATTCTATAAATAAGTTTGTTAAAGCTGTTATGCCTTAGTACCGCAGTAATCATGAATAAGTTTGGACGTTCCTTGCCCACGTCGTCTAATCAGAAGAGAGTGAGAGTGTTGCAAGCACCCAACTTGATCACTCTTACAAAAGATGGTGATTACAATATTCGAGATCATCGGCTTTGTAACGTTAAATCACCAGCAGATATCGCTGATGCTGTAAATAAAAAGTTTGTAGAGAGTATGCTAACTTCACTTTCTACTACCATTGATAGATCGCTGAATGATAAAATACAAGTATCCCACTTGGAGATGTTGAGACAAGTAACGGGGTTGGAACAAAAAGTAAACAACTCTAACGGTAGTATTGGAAAGCAAATGGAGGCATTTACAAAAACTAATAAGGGTTCTGTAGACTCGGTATCCAACCAACTTAAGCTGCTTGACAACAAATTAAAGAGCGAGACTTTAGTTTTGAATAAAAACCTGGATCGCCTATCTACCCAATTCAAGGATCTCGAAAAACGCCTAAAAGTTTACACCAATCAGGCTATTCAAAATGCTCTCAGACCAGTTAGGACGGATGTGGGAAAGATTCGTGAAGAACTCTCCAAATTATTACAAACAGTTGATTTGCTAAAGAAAGGATCTTCCCGTCCACCAACTGTTTAAAATGTAGACGTATATAATTCGATATCTTGCTGCAGAACCTCATTCTTTGAGAAATAATGGCCAAGGGCATTACGAAGGCGAGAGAACAAGTTGTTAAGGAACTACATAAACCCGCTAGAATCAAATTTAAACGTCGCAGATTTATCCAGTATGGTTTAGACGATACGTTTGCCTCCGATCTTGCGCAGCTCGATCAGTACGCTCGTGAAAACAAGGGATTTAAATACATCTTGGTTGTAATTGATTGCTTTTCAAAATTTCTCTGGACCAGACCTCTAAAGTCGAAAAATGCTCAGGATGTGACTAATGCCATGGATCATATACTCAAACAGTCTCGGAGGATTCCGAAAAAGCTGGTGACAGATAATGGGAAAGAATATTACAACGCTAGCTTTCAAAGTCTTATGAAGAAGCATGGGATACATCATTACAGTACCTTTAGTATTTTAAAGGCTTCTATTGCTGAACGAGTAATTCGAACGCTCAAAGAACACCTGTTTAAGTTGTTTACCTTGAATGGTAATCATAAATGGATCGACTTGTTGGAACAAGTTACAAATACTTACAATAACACCAAACATCACACAATCCGCATGAAGCCGAAGGATGTTAGCAAGAGTAATGAGAAGAAAATCTTGGACTCGGTTTATAGTCGTTTAAAGGTTGTGGGAAAGCAAAAATTCAAAGTTGGCGACATTGTTCGCATCAGTAAGACCAAGCACGTGTTTGAAAAGGGTTATGTACCTAATTGGACCACTGAGTTGTTTAAAGTATCTCAGGTTAAGATTACAAATCCAACGACTTATTTGCTCGAGGACACGAGCGGTCAACCCATTAGTGGTGGATTCTATGAAGAGGAATTGCAAAAAACCAAACAATCTGATGTATTTCTTATTGAACAAATTTTGCGTAAAAAGGGCAAAAAGATGTATGTAAAATGGCTTGGGTTTGATAAGTCCCATAACAGTTGGATAGATATAGTGAAGGATGTGGTTTAAACGTTTGTTCTTTGTATAAATAGACAGAATTTTTCCAGCTTTCGATCAGTTAAAACTATGCCGTATTGCAAAGAGTGTGATAGTGAAATTTTATCTCATAGTGCTCATAACCGCACTCTAAAACATAAGCAGCAATGTAGTGAGAACTTGTACTCTCAGGTAAAATTAGTTCGAACTGCTTTTAAACACCGCATACTAACTTACCATCTGACAAGTGACTTACATTCGACCGATGTTAAGCAATATTTAGAAGATCTCAAAGATACGGTTATGACTTTACTCACTGATCCTTTAAAGACTTTTCCCCAGCTTAAAGTTAATATGGAGCTATATGGACGTTATCTGTTGGCATCAACACAGGAACAAAACATAAAATCGTTTAATACAAAATTTAGTGTTATTTCTCCCAACACTAATTTGGACGACTTTTACAGCGAATATCAGATCTCTCTAGTGAAAAAAGCTTCCGAATTCACCGAGATGGGAAGCGGATGGGCGTTATCCAAACTACTGTTTCTCGAACTTAACATCAATAAATGTGGAGTGGGGGTATAGTTTCCTCTAAACTCATACTAATCCTAATACGTTGGCTGACGTCATTATTTTAGTGCGAACCATGGCCAGTAAACGTTGTACCGCTCCTGCTGCTGCTGCTGCTTCTGAGGTGATGGAAGACAACGACGACAGTTCCCGAAGCTCATCGCCCTATTGGACATATCTGGACAGTATGATTCTCCGAAGTAACCGAGAAATTCGCAACGAGAAGAAACTCTTGGGCGAATTTTGCTATCCTACTGGCAATGTTACAGTAATTGTGGGCCTTAGTATTGCCAGGGGGATGATGCCAAGTGTAAAACTAACCACAACAACAACAACAACAACACCCGAACATCTTCAGCTCTCCCTCTGCCATTCTGATTGGATCGAGTTTTTGGAGATTATCGACAAGATGATTGCCGATACTGATGGAAGTGTGACAACAACGCAGATGTCTTCATCGGAAAATTTTACCGTATCCAGTGCTATTCTTTTGAACGATCGATTATTTAGACTCAAGAGTAATGATGTAACTTTAACATTTTCTTACAATGATATAAATTCTATTGTTAGCATTAGGCATTTAATTAACTATAGATTAAAGTTAGTCGAACGTTTACAATTTAGAAGCTATTATGACGATACTTTGCAGTATGCAAAATGTTTTGTTACTATTAAGGATACCTTTTTTGAAATTGTAGCCAATCTCTGTAATTTAAACCCATCTGAACAAAGTTATTACATGTTGGAATTATTGCATTACAACCTGCAAAAATTGTTAGATGACTTTGATAAACTGTATATGTATTCTGATGACTTATAATAATAAATCTTTTACAACTCTCGGTTCCTTTCTTTTTTTTTCCTCTCACCCTTATCCTACTGTTCCTCATAAAACCACTCGATTTCCGGCAGAGTTTTCATAGTTGTTCCGACGTTCCTTGCAGTCAGTTGTAACCTGTTCCGACCTGTCGTGACTTGTTATATAACCTTAAAACACACGTCTTTGAGTCTCATAAGCGTGTCTGTGCAAGATGTCAAAAGAACGTCAGGAAGTTTGCATCGATCTTCAAGGTTACCCCTTAGCCAGTGGGTTTATACCGAAGGAGTTGGCTGTGTATGATGGCGTACGATTTTGCAGCTTTCTCTTCAAACCTCCGTATGGCAGGAAATTTTTAAAGCCTGAAGATCTCAAGATTGTCGAATATTTGGAGGAAAACTACCATGGACTAATGTGGGAGTCTGGCTGTTTGGACTTGAATCAATTTGAAAGTGTTTTACGTAACATATGGCTTCAGTATGACTCTCCGAAATTTCTGGTTAAGGGCGATTTAAAGGCAGCTTGTTTAAAGCAGATTTTTGATTCTTCCCTTATATTTAGTATTCCTTTAAAGACCGAACCTAAATTAAGTAAATATAAGAAAGTTGTGGAATGTTTCCACCATAAGGACTTTAATGTTTGGCATTGTGCCTGTAATAATGCTAAGTTATTGTATAATTTCCGACATTGTTTTTTAAATGATCTGGAATAAAAGTATATAACAGATTTTGTTTGTTTTATTTCTTAGTATAGCTCGATTAGTCTAAGTAGAAAGCCGTTGTAAAATGGCTGGTCGCAGTGTAGATTGTACTGATTGCTTAGACGACGGTCTCGGTTTTATTCGTACTTTTGAAGAACGACTGATCACGTTTGCAAATTGGACCAATAAAGTTAGTCCTAAAGACCTAGCACAGGCTGGTTTTTATTACACCCAGCGATTGGATATCGTTCAATGTGTCTTTTGCCGCTGTGAGTTTACTGATTGGAAAGAGGGAGATGATCCGCTAGCCGACCACTACAAGTACTCCCAACATTGTCCGTTAGCTAAAGTATTGTGGAAGTGTCGCCAACTGAAAAAGGTAGTTCCACCATCATCATCATCGCCCCAAAGCTTGAAGAGGAAGACGAAGATACAACAGCCGGAACCGCTCCCAACTCTCCATGTTAGTTCTCTGTTCTTAATACCGCTTTTGGTACTATCGTACAGCGGACTGATACACATATACGACCTTATAAATATCTATCAGTCCAAGTTTTAAATCATTTTGACATCAGTCATGGCAGCGTTAAGTTCGACCTACATTCTGCTCGTTGCGGTAGTGCAAAACGTATTCTACGTATACATGCCAAATAATGTTAAGGATGCCGCCATCATGATGGAAACCGAGGATTTTCCCTCCAATAATACGTGGTTACATATGGTTTACGAAAGAATAGACCATCAGCAAACGCCTGTTTTCTCTATGAAGATTCCTACGACAGCAGCAGCAGCAGCATCAAGCAACCTTCTTCGCTACAAAGTAAAGTTCATCTTTCGAGATAACACCGTTGGCGAAACCGATTGGAAGACAATAATTCGTGGGGATACATTAACTAGCATGCCATCATCATCATCATCAAACACAGTTTTGAATTTACTTATATTTATAACTATAGCTTGTTCATTATTGTTAAGTAATGTAATATTTAATATTTGTAAGACAATTCGACAACATTATTAATTAAAACCGATTTTTTTCCTACATCGCATTTTCTTTATCTACATCCGCTACCTACGATGCGGTTACCATGCATAAATTAAAACAAGTGTTAACCTTATCGACCGGAAATGGCAACCACAAAGCCAGCCTTATCACCGGAAACTGCTAACCGCAGCTTCCTATGTTTCACGCGGCACTAATACATATTTTTGCTGTTATTATTCCATAAAATTCAATCAAATAATATTCATAGTTTCTATAATTAAATTAAAAAATTTCCTATGTCCAGTGATATAAAAATTTTGAGATCTAATTTTTTACTAGTTCCGATGATCTAATACCTATTTTTCTATTACCAAATCCCCTAATATTCATAACTTATATAATTAATCCAAAATTTACTATACAGGGTGATGTAAAAATTTTGAAATCTAATTTTTTCCTCAAAGTCGAGATTTTTGAAAACTAATTTGACAAATCGAAAGATCTGCTCCGTCACTATCCCCCATGCGAATTTCGGCTCTCCACCATCAGCCGTTAGGTCGCTAATCGCAAAAAACTATATCTCCGGAACCCTAAGGCCGATCGACGCCATTCTTTTTTTAAACGTCTTCGGACACCGCCCTGAATACGTGACGTATCTTAAATTTTTATTCTGACGTTTAACACGTGACTGGTGACAGTTGACAGGTCTTCAATGACAGGTGACAGCCGCCATACTTTTACACATGTCTTCTGACGCCATTTTGAACACGTGACCTACGTTAAATTTTAATTTTGGCGTTTCAAAAGTGACAGGTGACAGTTGACAGATCTTAAATGACAGGTGACAGCCGCCATACTTTTACGCATGTCTTCTGACGCCATTTTGAACACGTGACGTATGTCAGTTTTTTATTTTAACGTTTCATAAGTGACAGGTGACAGTTGACAGATCTTAAATGACAGGTGACAGCTGACATGCTTTTACACATGTCTTATGACGTCATCCTTCATACGTGACGTATGTCAAATTTTAATTTTGACATTTGACAAGTGACAGGTGACAGTTGACAGGTGACATTTGACAGCTGCGCGCGCAGGTTGGGTTTGCTGACGTAAGATCCAGTGACGTAGACTTCGATGACGTACTTGAAATTTGCACCTGCGCAAAGGTGGCCGAGCTATGACGTCATAGATCACAAGATAAGATCCACCCGGGTGGCGGGTGGGGCACAGTCCCTCTTCTTCTACTACTAGTTTTATATTCTTTCTCTGCTACAATCCGAATTTTAATTTTTAGTGGTGGGGAGTGTTTTACAGGTTAGACCGGGCGTCGCGGATGTCCAGAGTGTCAGTTGGGTCTTTGAAATAAAAAGGTGTTATTTCATCTTTTGGACTTGTCCCTTCTGAATTCGCATGTCTTGTACAAAGATTTGACGAAAGGATCTATACCATTAGCGAAGTTCCAGATTGACTTAATTCGAGAGATATTGGCAAAATAACCACCCCCAGTCAGGTAAACATAGTTACAATTTTATATTGTTTTCGTATTTATTTATTAAAATTTACTTACAGATCTGCTTCTAAGGGAAGGACTATGGCCGATCATCCAACCCGTCTTACAGGAAGGCATTTTCCACGAAAGGTTCCTTCTACTGGAGAAGGAAAATGTAGCCAAAGGAGGTGCGCTGTTTGTGCGAAAAATAATATTGTAAAAAAAACGTTTACTTGTGTGTAGATTGTGGGGAAATAGCGTTATGTATTATACCGTGTTTTGAAATATATATATATATATATATATATATATATATATATATATATATATATATATATATATATATATATATATATATATATATATATATATAGCGTAGTTTATGTGTGTTTACTTTTTTAATTAGTAATTAAGTAATGTTAAAAAGGTTAATTTTTTTATTTTCTGGGTCTTATTGTGTTTCTAACGTGAGGAAGTTTGCGAATGGTTGTGCGAGTACGTGTGCGAGTGAGTCTAGTAAGGATTAATAAATTATGTCTACAGTGACCATGACAGTTGTATGTTTATCTAAGTATGTTTTGAATGTGTGCGAGTATGCGAGTGCGTGTGCGAGCGAGTTTAGTAAGGATTAATAAGTCATGTCTACAGTAACCATAACAGATGTATGTTTATCTAAGTATGTTTTGTATGTGTGCGAGTGCGTGTGCGAGCGAGTTTAGTAAGGGTTAATAAGTTATGTCTACAGTAACCATTACAGATGTACGTTTATCTAAATATGTTTTGTATGTGTGCGAGTGCGTGTGCGAGTATGCTAGTGCGTGTGCGAGTGCGAGTGCGTGTGCGAGTGCGTGTACGAGCGAGTTTAGTAAGGATTAATAAGTTATGTCTACAGTAACCATTACAGATGTATGTTTATCTAAGTATGTATTGTATGTGAGCGAGTATGCGAGTGCGTGTGCAAGTATTCATGCGAGTGCATTTATTATTATGTTATGTAAGCATGAGTAAACACTGATTCTTGTATCGATATATGTACTGCTTGTGAAAATTTTCATTTTCTGCACTAAAAGATTCCCCTGTGCTACAGTACTATAAAGTGTCCCGCACTGGAGGTTCAGTTAGGCTGGAGACCTCGCCGCAGCGAAAGGGTTAATACAAGTATATTCGATTTGCGTGAAATCTGACTTTATTAAGTTTATCTAAGTACTAATAGGAGTATTTGCCCAGACCCAGACTTTTTGGACACCCTGTATACATACACACTAACTCCCACACGTTTAAATAAGAATATAGTCGATTTACTTAAAATCCCACTTATTTAAGTTTATCTTGGTACTATTAGAAGTATTTGCCCGTACTAAGACCTTTCGGACACATGTACAAGCATAAACACACACAAGCAATTTTTTATTTGGGTAGCTGTGACTACCCAAAACTGAAATTTTGCACGGAGGGTGAATTATTTTCTTTATTGTCTGATGTTTGTCAGGTTTGACTTTAAATTTCAGGGTTAAGTCTCAGTCGTTGTTTGTAACGTCCCGCGTCCCCCTTAAACTACCTACGGGTAACAAACTAAAATTTTCCTACGCCGGATATAATCTTAATATCTAATCCCGTTTTCATAGCTAAGGGGCCTTACAATTCTGAGTTGTTTTCTTATGGCCGTTACAATAGCCGCTGCTTTCTAGCACTTTCCTAATTAAGTATATTACACTATATGGCTAACACTTTATGGTTAGTCCCTTTTCGTGAATTCCACTTATGAGCGTCTATATTCACCTTCACGATATTTTACTGATACGTCCGGTAAACGCCGCGCCGCTTGCCTAGGGTTTGCCCGTCTATCAGGAGGCTGCGCCTCTCTCACGGCTTTGTTTAAAAGGCAAGTACGCGTGTGGCTACCGAACCGCGACCAGTCACTCCTAGCACTCCCTGAATAACCTATTTTCTAATAAATCGCGGTTTTTATATTTATTTTACAAAAGTGTCGATTTTGTTTCAAAGCTTGGGTTCTTCTGCTACTAAAAATAATTCTGATTTCAAAATTGTTCTTAACAATAGTTTTAAGATACCTTCAATCGAATTTGGTAAAAATCTTGGCGTAATTTTTGATCAGCATCTTAATTTTAATGAACATTTAAAACATATAATTAAAAAAGCATACTACAAACTAAGAATTTTATATAACTTTAAGGACTACTTAAATACCGATACTAAACTTAGACTGGTTGATTCAATTATTCTAAGTGGATTAGGTTACTGTGATATCATTTATCAGAAAAATATCAGTAACGAAGATAAACAGAAATTACAAATTCTTCCAAATATCTGTGTTCGTTTTTCAATAGGGCTAAAAAAATATGATCATGTATCACCTAGTTTTGACCAACATAATTTAATTAAATTAGAAAAAGACGCGAAATCCACATATTATCCTGTTTTATATGTATATAAAATAATTTTAACTCAGAAACCAAGAGATTTATTTGAAAAAATTGAATTCGGGAATAATGTTCATAATGTTAATATTAGAAATCAGAACGCAATAGAAATACCTAAATATCATACAGAAAAATATAAGTCTTCCTTTAAATATACCTCTTCTGTAATTTATAATAATATTCCTTCTAGTCTAAGGGGCTTAAGCTATATCAATTTCAAAAAAATATAAAAAATTATTTAGTAAGGGTAGGATTGGAAGAATGTTTTTTTATAAATCAAAATCCTACCTATTTATGCCAACTAGTATACTACTGTCATTTTTTGGTTTTCTTTTTTACTTTTATCGATTTTATATTTATATTTTAAATTGCTTTATTGGCATAAATAAACATCTTTATCATTATTATTATTATTAAACCGACCAAAAGGGCACTACTATAAGTTGGGGACAAACTTAACGCCCTTAGTCACAACCGGTATTTAATTTTGTCAAGTTTAATTTTTTCCAAATTATTCAAAACTCTCCGACCTAAAGTACTTGCAGGGATAGTACCCTTGGCAGCAAAAGCCCTTCTATAGGTCTAAGTTAATAGAAAGAGTAATTTAGAAAACTCGATCGAAAACCGGGATCGAATTTTCCAAGTCGCTCCCGAATTATGATGATTTTTATTTATCCTAGATTTCGCGACCCAAGCGATAAAATGACAGAGAGCATTTGATTTGAATCCCTGACTTTAATATCAATTTTTTCGTCGATTTTACCGTGCTCTCCGTATGGTTATATCAACGAAATAAAACCTAAACCCTGTTGCCATGCTTACGGCTTACACTCCAGCCTTGTTTAGATTATGCAGAAAAATCGTTTGTTTCTCTCTGTGTCGCACTCACTTGGCAACTCTGCTTGCCACCGCGTCGTGTCTGCTCTCCACGACTTGCTTTGAAAATGGCAATTTTTCAGAAAATTTTAGGACCGCGATAGAAATAAATCTTTTTTTTTATAACTTTAACGAAAAAATAAGCAATTTTAATTAGTGTGGAGTGATCTTAGATAATGAGGGAAGGCATGTAACAAAAAAAGAACTGTTAGATACGAGAAATAATACGTTTAAAGATGAATTTTGATGAAAAAAAAACAGAAAAAAATGAGTTTTACCCCCTAAATCCGGTCCTGGATCATCCATTCGGGATTCATTTTAAAGCCTGATTATATCCCCACGGGATAGCGTTGAAAACGTCTTGAAAAAGTCCGACAGGAAAAGAGATAGAGTGATTCGAATGTAGAAATGTCATAGAAAATAGCTTAAAAATCGAAATTTAATCGTCTGTTGCTCCCTTCCTATAAAATATGAAGAAACCAAAAAATATGAAAATTACGTATTTCGGGGAGCTCTTTCCGACCAGGTATATGGGATTTTGATTTGGATCTGTTGTGATCCCAAAACAAATTAAAAACCGTCAAAAATTTTCATCAAAAATAATAATTTTCGGTTTTTCCCATTTCCGGTCGTTTTAGGTATAGGTACATGTATTGCAAAATGAAAGTATTTGAGATTCTAAAGTTTCCTGGGAAAATGGTTTTTCGCTCCCAGGATCCGTTTTCGAGTTATTAACTGCCAAAGATGGCTCTGCAAGCGGCATTTTTCGACATAAAAAAATCAAAAGTATGGCTTCCCATTTTCCGAATACCGCCATTTTCAATAGGGTTCTGAAGCTCCCGGTCCTCTACAACCTCGTAAAGTATAAATCGATTTACTTAAGTTTTGCGACCTGTATCCGATTTCAACGGAAATCGCGGAAATTTCGAATTTGACGTTTAGTAACTCCGAAACGCGACACCCTGTATAACTGAATTTTTTATCGAAGCTAGACGCACTATCCCTCTATTAACCCAGAAAATTTGGTCGCTTCCACACTAACCGTTTTCGAGAAAAATATTGAAAATGTGCAAATGTCCAAGTCTGCGACAACAGACGAACAAAGTTGACCGGGGGGGGGGGGATACATACCGTCGGAACGGCGGTCTGTAAAAAAAAAATTAATCTTCTAATATCAGCAACTAAACTTATTTTTACTTATAAAACAGTATAAGAGCAAAAATATACTTTAAAGCAAAACTCATTTTTAAATTATTTACAACAATCATACAGATCTGTTTGTTAGCAAACTCAGAACAATTTGGAACTCGCGAGAATGAACGCTTTTCTTTGATGTACCGACAGGAATTGGGTCGTGTTCGCTGATGTTCGAAGTGGCGCAGATCGGCGAGGCTTACCGTCAAAATAAAACGCGCCGCGCTGTTTGGCGTAGCGCAGCGCAGTTGGTGTGGATAAGCCTTATCGCGTGCTATTGCCTTTAAACGGGGCCAATAACGTACATGAAGCCGTAATAGGCGAACTGCTGTCATTGCGAAACGCGCTTCCAGACCCTGGCCATGCGACGACGTCGGGCGACGCGATAGAAATTGGTTGTGTTTAGACAGTACAATTTTTTGCATTTACGTAAGGTTTCAGATAAATTATAAAAAGTGAAATCCATATTTTCATAAAATTATAGTATAATGTTAGAAATTTAACACCCCATTAATGTATAAAAATTTATTATTTTATCTCCAAAAAGTTTAGGGATGCGGTGCTTCCCCTGCTTCCATAGAACGCAGTTTTTCTAGTATATCCACGGAACATGCCCTAATAACACAAAAATTTACTTCAAAGAACGTTTTATAGAGACCAGCGGATGTATCAGAAACGTTTTCAAAAAACCTTGGACCTACCTCGAACGTTCGTGGGAGGTAGTTTGTCCACAAAAAGAATGTACCAGAAACGAACTTGAGAAACGCCCTTAAAACGTTGTTTTACGTCCAATGAACATACTGCAGAATTCAGTTACATAAGTACACCTAATATGTTTTGGGAACGTTTCATTAAGGCCCATGGAGGAACCAAAAATTTTATCAAAGAACCTACCCTGAACGTTTAAAGGACGTATTTTGTACCTTAAAACGTCTAGGACGGGATTTTACTTTCATAGCTTAATTTGCAAATGAAATATTTTTACCTTTGGGAATGGAACATGGAATTATGAACACACAGAATATATAATTTTGCAAATACTTTTTATAAACCGAAGCGTCAACACTACATTACAAACTGGTCATTTGTGACATCGTGCAACCAATCATTTTTCTATTCACAATCGGTAAAAAAGCGCCAAATTTGAAATTGCCATGTACCGCAGGGGGTACCGGAAAATTTTAAATTTAAATGAAATAATAGTATACTTTTTTAAATTTTTATCAATTATATTCCATAAACGCAAATAATAATCATTCAGTTCCTTTGTCCTAGAGAATCGTTATACGTACGTTCTAACACAACGTACCTGTAACGTTACAAATTAAAGGTCTTTGAAACGTCTTTGGTGGGTATTGGACGTTCGGACCTAGTTAGGACCTAAAAAGTACGACCACAGAACGTACTGTGTTATTAGGGTGGTACTCAGGCTTTGGCCTTCGTGGGCTGTCAATTTGGCAAACAGCACAACTCGGTTCATTATGTCATCGCGGGTGTTTTAATTTCTCTCCTTCAATATAGAGTTACGGAATAGCTTTCGAGAAAAACTGACATGCCACAGACTGACTGACCCATTTCTGCAATTTTCAATACACATGTACATGTTGCACAGACGTGCATGTCTTCCAAAATTTTTTAATTTTAATTAATAACAGTTATATTCATTACTAATGAAAACATGGCTGGAAAAGAACATAACCATTGTTTTTCATAATATTTACACTCCGTTCGTCCAATCATATAGTGGCTGACGTGTAACCACGTTGCCCAATTTCTCTGCCCCTTAGGTTCGATACTAATATAATTATTTTGTGCTTTAACGTATTTGAGAGCGTTATTTGAACTGGGGTCTGGAAATACCGAATTTTACACACGTTATCCAACATTCTGTTGATTTAAGATATTAAAAATTAATTAGGTTGTTTTGCACCCTCATATCTATATTTTGAAAATATATGTAGTTTAAACAAGTATATTTGATTTTGACTAATAGAAATATTGATTTTATTATGTCCTCAGTAGACATGAGAGCATGTAGACACTCTAATTGAAACTATGGAAAAAGCTGATAAAGAGCACTATGACTCCAGCAAAGATACCAGTTGACAATGCTAATTATTGTCTCTCTACTCTACTCTAATCAATGTAGAAGTAACAAGCTAAATTAATATTTTCTGTTTTAAAAATAAATTAGGTTACTAGTACTGTACTAAATAGTGCAAAACTACTAGTAAGAAGTTTATTACTTAAATAACTTCTATATGATTGTGATAAGAGGGGCGGATTTAGAATTTCTTCAAAAAAAGGGGGGGGGGGGGCAGCAACGTCAACTCAAGCTACAGAAAATTGTAGACCAAAAAAATGGGTAAGTTCCGTGCGGCATTATTATTTTATTGTTTAGGGATTTAAAAAATGAACACTATTTCACAATAATTGAAAAAAAGAAAATCTCGGACGGGAAATTTTTTACAATCAAGATAATGGACGAGAGATTACACTAAGCCTATTCTGGCTTAACCAGAACTGTTGGTTATCTTAGCTAACACGCGACAGAACACATTTTGATTGACATGAAGGTACCTATCTAGCATTTGTGTTTTGGATCGATATACGAAAATTTCTTGAAAACACATTTTTTTGAAAGCATATTTTTTTCGAGAACATCTTTTCTCGAAGAGAGAATTTTTCCGAAAATACAGTTTTTTTGTCGACCACCAACTTTTGGGAATTTTGCTTAAAAAGCACATTTTGAAAGTACGAGATCATTTTTTGAGAGAACATTTTGTTCGAAAGTACATTTTTCAAACATTTTTTCGAAAAAGACTTCGAATATTCATTTTTAAAAAAAAGATTTTTTTGAAGAAGTAATCTATGTACATATGTATGTATATATAAAATACCATGTCCTTACTGACTGACTGACAGATTCATCATCGCCGAGCCGAAACCGCTGAAGCTATAGTTTCATATTTTATAAGGTAGAGACTCACGAAAAGGGACTTTACAAAATTCAACCCGTAAAGGGGTCATAAGAGGGTTGAAAGTTTATATGTAGAAAAAATATTTACAGCGAACATCCTTAAATCTGAATAGCAACTAAGGGCGATCAGGCCGAGTGATCAAGATTTGAGACTGATAGTGATAACAAAGTGTCCGATTATAGCATGCGCGAGGATCGCACTGATTCGTTTAGGTGGTACTATCAAAATGTACGAGGACTAGGTACGAAGACGGTTGATCTTTTCAACGTGATATCAACTGTAAGTGATGAATACGATGGTTTTATGTTTACAGAAACTTGGTTGCGAACCGATATATTTAACAGTGAGTTGTTTGATTCTCGTACATTCAATGTATTTCGCAGTGATCGTGATTTTCTTGCGACTGGCACTAAACGAGGTGGCGGTGTTCTGTTTGCGCTTAATAAAAAAATTAATACATCACAAATTAGTTTGGAATCTTTTTCATCGCTGTTTAACGATATTAAATTTATTAACTTGTTACTGGTCAAAATAACAATTAATTATCGCATTCTGTATGTTTTGGTATGTTATATACCGCCGTCTTATAGTAATGATGTATATGAAACGGTATTTGAAGCAGTATCAGAATTATATTGTATTTATGGCTCAGATTTCTTGTTCATTGGCGATTTTAATATGCCCGAATATAGTAACTGTATCACGAATCGTGTTTCTTCGCCTAATTTTATCTCTTTGTCAAAATTTTGTAATTTCTTTGACTTGATAAATTATAATAAGGTAAAAAACTTTCAGGATCGCTTGCTTGATCTGGCTCTGTCTAACATGGTTTGCAGGGTGACTGAGGCCTTTGATGCCTTGCTTCCCCAGGACGGCTACCATCCTGCTTTGTCTGTGGAGCACGCTATTTCTAAAAAAAAGTCTAAAGCACACCCAGCAAGGGTAGACTGTGAGTTTAATTTTAAGAGGGCTGACTTTCCTAGTCTCTATGCTGCGATGTCTGCTGTTGACTGGTCTTTTCTGAGATAATTTAATAATGACGTGAATTTAATGGTACAATCCTTTACCGAAAAGATCGTAAGTTTATTCAGGTCCCATGTACCTACTAAAAGACCGGCCTTGGCCGTTTATCCACCATGGTTTAATGGAGCGGTGATAAGTAAGTTGAAGCGTAAAGACAAATTACGGCGAAAATTCAGAGAAACAGGCAACACTCAGTTTTATGAGCAGTTTGTTAATTTGCGTTCAGAAATAAAAACTGAAGTTAAATTATTACATACCAACTATGTTCGTAATATGGAAGCCAACATTTCCGAAGAACCAAACAGATTTTGGTCTTATTTAAATATAAAGAATAACAGCTCCACTATGCCATATACTATGAATTATCAGAATAAGATTGTCGACGAACCTCAGAGGGTTGTCGATAGTTTTGCTAATTTATTTTCGCAGACTTTTCAGGATGGTACCTCGTCCCCTGCCTCTTTCGATCTGCTGGAGGATGCAGCACTGTCGAATAATTATCCCACTTGTATTTTAACGTCTGTTATTGAGGCTGATATTAAAAAAGCTATAAATAAACTAAAGCCGAACCTGACAATGGGTCCCGATTTCATTCCATCATTTATTATTAAAGATTGTTCTCCTGTATTGTTGTATCCGTTGACTTTAATATTTAATACAATTTTGTCGACGTCATGTTTTCCGGACTCTTGGAAAGTCTGCATTTCTCCGGTATTTAAGAAGGGTGACCGCAATGACATTAATAGCTGCCGGCCTGTTGCCATAATTTGTAATTTTAGTAAGGTGTTCGAGACTGTGCTTCATGCATTTCTGGGTGGGCACGTCTCGAACATGATATCTGATAATCAGCATGGATTTATAAGTGGTAAGTCGACCGTCACTAATCTTGTGTGTACTACTCAGTATCTCTGTGAACGGCTGGATGGACAGAGTCAGGTGGATGTTATCTACACAGATTTTTCAAAGGCATTTGACATACTTGACCATGCCATCTTGATTAGTAAGCTGACATCCTTTGGTTTTTCAGGGCCGTTAATAGAATTAGTAAGGTCATATCTTTATAACAGGTATCAATATGTGCAGTCCCGTGGTTACAGGTCTGTCAGATTTCTGCAGTCTTCTGGTGTGCCCCAAGGATCCGTACTTGGGCCACTATTCTTTAATCTTTTTATTGAGGACATTGTTTCGGGAATGGAGGTCGACTGCTTGCTTTATGCTGATGATCTTAAACTTTTTTGCGAAATATTCTCCCCCGAGGACACTATTAGGCTTCAGAATAGCTTGAATGTGGTTTATGTTTGGTGCCGAAAAAATAAACTTCCACTTAATCCTTCAAAATGTAATGTTGTGTCTTTTACTCGTAAACTAAATCCAATAATTTATAATTATGATGTGGATGACGTTATACTTTCGAGACCTAATACTATAAAAGATCTTGGTGTAGTATTTGACCCTAAATTGTCGTTTATAGATCATATTGAATCCGTGGTTAGCAGTGCGTCTAAGGGGTTGGGTTTTATCGTGCGGAACTCTAGGGACGAGCCTCTACTCTTCGTGCTCTGTATAATATGGCCTTTGTAAGATCACGACTTGAGTACGCATCTGTTGCGTGGAGTCCGATCTACCAGGTCCACATTTCTAGCTTGGAAAAAATTCAGCGCAAATTTATGAAAGCATCTGTTTTTATATTGGATGGCTGCTGGCCGGCGATCGGATACCCGCACGATGTGCTGCTCAGTAGATTTAATTTGTCTGAATTAGCTATTAGGCGATCACTTTATTCTGTCGTGTTCTTGTCTAGGATACTAAATAATAAAATTAAATGTATAGGCCTCACAGATTATGTAAAAATCAGGGTGCCTAGATTGGAGGCTAGGAGAGCTAATCTTTTTCTAATGCCAGCGCCGCGGACAAATATCCTTATTTCGTCACCGTTTTATCAAATGTTTAAGAATTATAATGCTATAGAAAACAGTGTAGATATATTTTGTTGTAACGTTGCTCAAATTAAAAGGATATTTGTCTAACTTTTCTTCGTATTATAAGTATATATTACCATAGTTATGATTAGTTTTTTTTTTAAGTTATGTTAATTTTATGTCTTCTTTTTCCTTATCCTATAATTGGTAAACCTGTTGGATATTGTAACTAAATAAATAAATAATAAATAAATAAATAAATAAATAAATTAGTTGGACCTATTAACTTGAAGCTTCGTAGAAGTACTCCAAAAAATAAATGATTAAACACGTGTTTTATTTTAATAAATCAACCCCTAAGGGGGCAAAATGGGGGTTCAAAGTTTGTAATGAAGTATTGCTATACCGCGGATGAAGTCGCGGGCGCAAGCTAGTTTACTATAAAGCAGACCTAAAGAAATCTGACCAAACACAAAAAAGGTTCGTTTAGGTTTGTTAAGCAGATTCTTCTGTCTTTTTTTCATTGACTTTTTCTAAGCTAGTAAACTTCGTTTTCGAAACAATTTTCGAGAAACGTATTCTCGAAAGATCCTTTTTTTGAGAAAGGTGTTTTCGAAAAAATTTCGTGGATCAATTTTCGAAAAGACATTTTCAGAAAAAAGCTGTTTTTCGAAAAAAGTTACTTTCGAAAAAGACGGTTTTGGAAAAAAACAGATAACATCTTAGCTTATCTACACGCAACAGAGCAAATTGTTTGTTTAAGGCGTAATTATTCTAGCATTTTTTTATTTATGCCTTTTGTTCATTTGGAGGGATATATGTACTTACGAAAGTTTTTTAAAAACCATATTTTTCGAAAACACGATTTTTGAAAGTACAATTTTTGCAAAATATAATTTTTCGAAAATAGCTAAAACAGTTTTTCGAAATCTAGGAATATTTTCCAAAAATCTGTTTCCGAAAAAAACTATTCGGTTATTTATTTACTTTAAGAGCCAAAAGCGTAGGGCGCAAATTTCGCAGTGCGATTTAAGAAAGGTATTCACAACCATCTAAAACAATGTAAATCGGAAATGCCAAAAAGCTGTCATTTTTAGTGTTCCGTGAAACGGAACACTTATGGAATCACGTCGGTGTCCGTCCATCCGTCTGTCACAGACGATTTTCTCTGAAACGTAAATATTTGAAATTTAGCACAGCGATACAGTGTGGTGGCCCAATTATAGACTTGAAGTATAAAAGTTGAATTTTGAATCTGGGGGTTAATTTCAGGGGACAAACTGGGAAATGAAAAACATTTTTTTTTCAACGGCATTGTATAAGGTGTCAAATGAAAGCTTATAAGCACGAATTCAACAATATATATGATGGATTTTTTAAAATATTTTTCGTAAAAAACTCTTAAAAATTGCTGTCTCTCACCCATATCACCAAAAGGATTGCTCAGAAATATCTGAAAAAAATCATGAATATTGAGAATTAAGTGTAGATTGAGCCAAGATTATCAGAATTGATGAATTGTTATGAACAATTTAATTGTTTATTTCCTTATAACTGAACCATTGGTTTCACAGAAAAAGTTTTTCAACAAGAAACATTTCTCACGATGTAAGGAACAACTTTTATCCTTAAACGTTTTTCATAGATTTTAATTTGGCTCAGTCGTAATGCTAATGTATTACTAAAAATAATTTAAGTAAGGGGTTGATGGCATGGAACACTAATTGTGTAAGTTTAGCTTGCACTTTATATTACATATTATGGATTTAATAATTATATTTTTGTGGTATACTTTATTTCACAAGACCTTACATAGAAAACAAAGATTTGTTTGTGTTATTGGGCAGAACATGTATGAATGGTTAACATATTTGAATGTTACAATATTTAATTTTATAAAATTCGCTATTGAAATATCCCTTGTGTCCAATGATCAAGGGCGGGGGGGCTGTGCCCACTCTAATAGCGATGGGTCGTTCGCGAACGAGTCGTTCAATTTAAACGACTCTTTTCAAAGAGTCGCGAATGAGCCGCTCCCATCAACTGAACGATACGTTCACCGCTCGTTAAAATATCTGGCTCGCTCTCGTCCGTTCGTAGAAATTCCGCTCCGCGCTTTCGCGAGTTTCAGACAACTCGGAGAGCGCCAGCCGCGAGAGCGCGAGCCGGGAGCGGCTCAGTCAGTCGGAGTCATATAATAGAACGAGAATGGTGGAGCATCTAGCGGCCTATAATAATACATTACACCATTACCAGTTTGTACGTCTTTCGTATTACTATTGATTTATGATTAACGATTAATTACTTTGCCGGAATACTGCAACAACGTTTTTTAACGGCGTATACGGCGGGTAGTTTATAACTTTGAAATCCATATTACATAATCATTATCTAATTGACAATCGACAATTTTTGTTAATATGTATTTACTTTTATCTTGAACATTTTATTTTAACATAAAAATTTTAATCGTTCCAATATTTTAATTAATTTTGTTTAATTTATTTATGTTATGTATATTATTTTTCTTTGAAGCCGTCACGACACAATCAGGCAGCGGGCCGTCGGCAGTCGTAAATGTGTAATTCACATCCGCGTTTTATGCTCTCTTTTATACACATGAACAAGTGCAGGTGTCACGTTAAAGTAAAGAGCTCCGCGATTCTGTAATTCGCAACTCAGCAGCCCTCGTTCAATCGAACGACTCCTTGCGAACGACTCTTCCAAGTGAGCTGAACGAGTGAGCGGGCTCTCTTGAAAATGAACGAATGACCCATCGCTACACTCTAAGCCTCATTCATAGTGACAAGATTTAGTTGTTTGGTGTTACGTCATTCTACTGATAAGAAAAAGGTTAATATTAAGAAATCATAAAGTCACTGCGTTAGAAAGGAAAAGAAATAAATTAATGAAATTTTATAAAAATAAGTATATTTAACTCATAATGTTTGTGCAATAAGTGAAGAGAGGTAGTTTGTGTCGAGGTTATAGTTAGAGTTTGTATCAGAAATTGCAGACACGCTAACCTATAAACCACAAAATTGAAAGTGGTGTTTCTATCACATAATTTGTCCTGAAAATTAAAAAAAAATTAGTCCTCTTAATCTTTGGTAAGCTTACAAAATCATTTAGCAAATGAGGTGAAAACTCTGATTAAAATACCGTTCTAAATTTTATCGGTTATTGGTTAGCGTTCCTGCAATTTCTTTTTGCAAAATCGCCATAATAGCTTTCATCCTTGGCCCAGACTTATTATCGTAAACAGTTCGACTGATCACGAGCCTTTCAAATAATCCCAGCAAAACGACAAGAAAAAAGAGACGGGGACAGGGACAGGGAAGCAAGAGCGAGATTACATGTATTTTCTATGTCGTTTTCAAAGACGTTTAGTAAACGTCAGTAATTTTTCATAGCAATAAATATTTGTGTTATAATAGTGACGAAAACGGGTTTTTAGGCGAATGGCCAATAATAATAGTACCAACAGCAGAACCTAAAAATAAGTAATAAATGAGTGCGGGGTACTTTTACTGTTTTTATATGATGCGTTCCAATTTTGAAACGTTGCTGAGAGCACGAATTTTATGTTTTGGATATAGTTTTCCCGAAAATGTTACTTGGTGTAGGATAGTAAAAAAGAAACCCATACAGAAATTATGGTTTGTGCAAAAATAGATGCTACCTAATATATTTTCAAATACGTAGAAAAGTAATACCGTATTTCATGTTATTTTTTAATGTTGTTTTGGCAATTATAAATTATTAATAGGTTATTGCTGGACAATTCTAGCGTAATTTATTAATTTTTTTAGTAGAACCAATTTAAAACTTAAAAATTTCTTCTCGAAAATAAAATTTCGCCAACATTGCAGTAGCGGGTATGGTCTGGTTTTTGGGTGATAGAAAAAATTTTACAGTTGTGCGATTAAACCAAAAAAAGTATTGAATGTGTCTCTAGACTACCACAGGAGTCACCCATTCCAATATATACAGTGATTATTCTTAACACCCTGCATACTACATTAATGACATATTAGGGTAAGCCATTCTTTTTTATAGTTTTATTCTTGTAGTTTCAAATGCAGTGACTTTTTTTACAATATTAATTTGTTCTTAACAATAAAGTGGCCGCAATACCCAATTAGTTTGTTTCTTTTCTTCCTTGTCAACCCCGTTTAAATATAAATAAACAAGTTTTACTTTTATAAAATATTTTATCATTAAACTGAATTTTAACTTAACTTCCTAGCAGACTACACCCACCGGTACCTTCTTAGTGATGCAACTGAAAATAAAATGCTTGTCATATTAAATAAGAAAATCGATTAAATCTGTTTGTTCGCCCTTTACATTAACTGAACAATGAAATTAACACAAAAAATTAGTCATTCAAAAGTAAAAAGTATAATTTTAAATTTATATGAAAATTATCATTTTAAAAGTTTTCATTTACATTAATGAAAGGAAATCCAGGCGCGCGAAATATCTTTTTACGCCCTTATTTTTGGTGCTTAATTAATTATGCAAGCAAAACTTACCCAGCTTTAATCATTTATTATACTTGGTCTGGCAAAATTCTTTCAAATGCTTCTTGATTTTCGCATAAACAGGGGACTTAGAGCTTCCAGAAACTTGTCCTTAAAAATAAATTATGGAAGTCTTGGCTTCACCACCCCTTTTTAATGAAATTTTGTTCTTTGTGCAAGATTTTAATTATACCATATTCTAGAGCCTAATTGAGACTTGCTAATTTTAAAGCCAGGAAAAATTTCAATACTCGTTTGACACTGGTTATATTAGCCTTAAATAGTTTAAGCATTATTGAAAGTTTACACATATTAAATTTTTAACTTCTGTTTTATAAGAAGTATAGAGATTAAACATGGCATAGGATAATTTGGCAGCTTTAAGATTATGTTAATTTGCCAATTAAAAAACACCTAAGAAACCAAATTTATTTTCTGAAAAACTTTTATTTTTACATCCCTTTAAATTATTTATTTTTACCTTTGCATACCAGCAATTGTTCTAAAAATGCGCTTCAGAACTTGGACTCATCTTAACTCGTCTTTTCCAGATCTCATTGTTCCCCCCCCCCCCCCCCCCGTAAAAGTCCTAATCCAGCTTTTTGAGCCACCCTGTATTATCCTATACCAAGTTTTTGAATAACCATGTTCTTTCTTTAAAATGTAAAAGTTTTTATGAAAATATACTTTTTTTGTCGATATTAAAAAATTAATTTTATTTTCGGGACGTCCTGTATGTTCCACACCTAATTCACTAACATAAAAACAGTTAACTCCAGTATAATTATTACATCATCATGATGCGGAACTTTTTGTGAACAGGTATATATATATATATATATATATATATATATATATATATATATATATATATATATATATATATATATATATATATATATATATGTATATATATGTATATATATATATATATATATATATATATATATATATATCATATATATATATATATATATATATATATACCGGGTGTCAACGAGATCACTTTCCGGCTGCCATTTCTGTAGTATTTAATCGAACAAGATGAAACTTGGCAGGAGTCATAGGCTAATAAAAAGTCACTTTTCTAGGTACTTGTCAAATTTCGACGAATTCCGGTTTAGCCGGAAGTGACACCAACTTTAGATTTTCAAATGAGACACCCTGTATATTTCTTGATTTTTGGAATCTAGAGATCATTTTACGTAGAACTGTATTATTTTTATTACTTTTTGTGTCAATTTACCGTTTTTAAAACAAATTTTTTGTTTTAATCTAGAGTGCCATGACCCACCTTAAATCGTTCTAATAGACGTGTACATCTGCACAAAAATACCTACACAATTTTATCACTTTTCATTTGTCTTACCAGAGCGTTCAAAGTTGAGTAAATCACTTTTTTGATAAGAACTTAAAAAAAATAAATACAACTATAACACTTTCATAGTATAATTAGATGTAGTTTTTTATTACGAATCCAACGGTGTATCAAAACATCAAAATTCTCTTGGATTTTCTAAAGAAAACTGCATTTTATAGCCATAGCCATTTGTTATGGTTTGATCAAACATGTAACTGCACGACGATCAAATATTATATCCAGTTAGCCATGACAAACAATTAAATTATTATAGATGTTGAAAAAATAACGGAATGAAGCCTCAAAATATTGTTAAATTTGCCATGGAAAACAATTGAATTCAGGATAAATGATAGAATTTTACAAATTTGTAAACAATTATTTTTTCTGGTATTTAATATTATGTTTCTGGTTTGTGGCGAATTGTTTACAGCCACCCATTATTATTATTTAGTTTTATCATCACTAACTGGATATAATATTTGATCGTCGTGCAGTTGCATGTTTGATCAAACCATATAAAATGGCTATTGCAATGAAATGTAGTTTTCTTTAGAAAATCCAAGAGAATTTTGATGTTGTGATGCACCATTGGATTCGTAATAAAAATCTACATCTAATTATACTATGAAAGTGTTATAGTTGTATTTAATTTTTTAAAGTTATTATCAAAAAAGTGATTTAATCAACTTTGAAAGCTCTGGTAAAATTGTGTAGGTATTTTTGTGCAGATGTACACGTCTATTAGAACGATTTAAGGTGGGTCATGGCACTCTAGATTAAAACAAAAAATTTGTTTTAAAATTGGTAAATTGACACAAAAAGCAATAAAAATAATACAGTTGTACGTAAAATGATCTCTAGATTCCAAAAATCAAGAAATATACAGGGTGTCTCATTTGAAAATCTAAAGTTGGTGTCACTTCCGGCTAAACCGGAAGTCGTCGAAATTTGACAAGTACCTAGAAAAGTGACTTTCTATTCGCCTATGACTCCTGCCAAGTTTCATCTTGTTCGATTAAATACTAAATAAATGGCAGCCGGAAAGTGATCTCGTTGACACCCGGTATATATATATATATATATATATATATATATATATATATATATATATATATATATATATATATATATATATATATATATATATATATATATATATTCAGGGTGTCCCGAAATTAGGGGGCCAAAGTTAAACAGTGCATTCTGCATAGGAAAATAACACTAACTTCTTTAATAAACATGTATCGAAAAATGGCCCCTAACGGAGCTACGGCCCCCTAAATAGGGGCCCATGATGATGGTGTTTTTCAAATTATTCCTACAGGGTTGAACATAAAAACATGAGTTTTTGGTATATTGGTAATTTTGACATGCTGAATCTAGATCTAAAATCAAAACTATCCAAAGTTTATCATAGGCGTAACATTTGGGGGGGGGGGGGGGGGGTAAAGGTACAAAAACAGCCCTAACTATTTTATGAGTTAATGTTGTAATTTTTTCCTGAAATTATGAAAATCTAGAGCTTTTTACCAAAAAAAGGTACTCTTGATTTACATCGCTTAGATGCACCATTGTGAGAAAAATGCCTTTAAAAGTAACACTGTTTAGCATAGACGGATCAAGTAAAAATTAATTTTCCAATAAAACTTAGTGGCAGGCCATGAAATCGAATGTTTTTACCAGATTTTCTAAAAATTAATGCTACTTTTATAAGCATATTAACATGTATGTTGTTTTGTGAAAATAATTTAGAGTTATGCATTCTTTCACACGAATATGCACAATGGCTATTATTATTATTATTATTTGAGCAATAATTAGTTTTATGCGTAATTATGTATTGAAAGACTAGCCACTAGAGGAACACTAATTTACTTTGATTAAATGTTCAAACAAATTTTCATTTTGTTGAATGCACAGTCTGGTCCTTTTCCTGATATTTTGCGTAGTACGAAGTATTTCGAACCGGTTTTCTTTTTTAATTCGATTTCCAGCCGCATTAATTCGTCTTAGAAGCTCTTCTGGGCTATATACTTCTGTGGTGTAAATAATATTGCACATATTACCCCACAGATAATAATCTAAAGGGTTTAGATCAGGAGATCGAGCTGGCGAGTTTACCGGGTCACCTCGAGCTATCCACCAGTTTGGAAAATTTTCATTCATCCAGTTTCTCACCGGTTGGCCAAAGTGGGTTACCTAAATTTCTTTCAAAATGAGCTGGCAGAATTGCTAGGGGAAATTCCTATACGCACTCGGTTAGAAATGTCCTTCCAGCATGATGGGGCGCCAGCCCCGGCGAACCGGTGAGAAACTGGCCGAATGAGAATTTTCCAAACAGGTGTATAGATCGAGGTAGCCCGGTAAACTGGCCAGCTCGATCGTCTGATCTAAATCCTTTAGATTATTATCTGTGGGGTAATATGTGCAATATTATTTATACCTCAGAAGTAAATAGCCTAGAAGAGCTTCTAGGACGAATTAATGCGGCTGGAAATCGAATTAAAGAAAACCTGTTCGAAATACTTCGTACTACCCAAAATATCAGGAAAAGGGCCAGACTGTGCATTCAACAAAATGGAAATTTGTTTGAACATTTAATCAAAGTAAATTAGTGTTCCTCTAGTGGCTAGTCTTTCAATACATAATTACGCATAAAACTAATTTATCTTTATTGCTCAAATAATAATAATAATAATAATAATAATAATAATAATAATAATAATAATAATAATAATAATAATAATAATAATAATAATAATAATAATAATAATAATAATAATAATAATAATAATAATAATAATAATAATAATAATAATAATAATAATAATAATAATAATAATAATAATAATAATAATAATAATAATAATAATAATAATAATAATAATAATAATAATAATAATAATAATAATAATAATAATAATAATAATAATAATAACGAACGTCGTCGAGAACGAACTTCCAGATGATGTCGATATGGTAGCACTTAACAACGCTGTTTATAGTGCTGCAGCAGAGTTAGTACCAGATCGACAAGACAGTGGATGAAATAACACTATTAAAAGAAATGACCGAAGAATCAGACAAGTTTCCCAAAAGATCCATATAGGTCGACAAGAAGCTTCGCGTATACAGTGTGTGATGGACTACATAACATCTGGCCGACCTTTTACGGACAAAATCAGGAAAATAGCAGCACAACTTAGACAAGCCCATCACACATTAAACCGAGTTACATTACAGACGATTAAACAACATAAGTTAGACCGATACGAGCTCTAGGGATCGTTAAACAACGTCTACTAAGGCGTATGAAGGCTATAAGGGATAACAACACCTTTTTCTGTAGGCCTTCCCGCCTTGTAGAAGATCCTCCACCGGTTGTTGAAAATCCACCATCCACAGAACAAGTGGAACATTTCTGGAAGGGACTTTACGAGACACAAACACCATTGAAGCAAGACTCTCCAGCACTCACTCATTTTCAGGCCTACTGCACACAGTTCCACCAAGATCAGGAACCGAAAACGGAAATCACTGCGGAGGAGGTTAGGAGGGCTGTGGAAGGTACTAAAAATTACGCAGCCCCTGGGATAGATGCAATTAACAGCTTTTGGTGGAAGAAGGGAAACTTGGGCGATCCAAGGAACTATAGACCGATAACGTGTGTTAGTTCCTGCTATAAGATCTTTACACGTATCTTGTACGCCAGGATGCTGGATACTGTTGGTCCTGTACTTAGGGACGCTGTAGAGCAGCGCCGAGGAAAGAAAGGTCTGTCGGGCTGCAAACAAAATCTGCTCATTGACAGATGCATCACGCAAGACGCGGTACAATATAAACGAAACCTATCAATGGCCTGGATAGACTATCGCAAGGCTTATGATACAACATCGCATGAGCTCTTGTCTCATCATCTGCGCGGCTTAGCAGTCCCTCCCGAACTGACTCGGTGCATTGAACATCTAATGCCTCTTTGGAGAACTCGGTTTTCGATAAGATCTGGGAACGCCAATATTATTACAGAACCAATAACATTCAGGAGGGGAGTATTTCAAGGAGACACTTTAAGTCCACTACTGTTCTGTATATCACTGTTAGCTCTGTCAGTGTCCCTTCGAAGAACTCGTGGTTATTCCAACAGTCACTGAAGATAGTGCAAGAATATACAAAAGCAGTGGGCATGGAATTTGAGTTGGATAAATGTGCCACCATTAAACTTAGTAAAGGCCGACTGGAACAGCAAGAATACATACAGCTCACCGACGGGAGCGTTTTAAAGCATCTAGAGGAAGGAGAAACTTATACTTATCTAGGCATCGATCAAAATCGCTTACAAGATGCCAACAGAGTTAAAGAAACTCTCCGAAGCAAGTACAGACAACGCTTGCGAAAAATCTGGCAGTCAGAACTCTCGGCCAGAAATAAAATATCAGCGACAAATATGCTTGCTGTTCCGGTATTATTATACTCTTTTGGTGTATTGAAGTGAGCCAGGAACGAGCTGCGAAGTCTCGATTCTGGCACACGAAAAATGATGCACCTTCACAGAAGCGTTCATCCACGATCATCGGTTGAACGAATATACCTCTCACGACAACATGGGGGACGAGGCCTACTCAGTTTGGAGAGACTTCACGACAGAATTGTCTTGGGTCTGGCCTGCAATGTTTTAAATAGCCGGGATCCACTACTGCAAATCGTACAAGCTCATGAAATTGCCGGTGTTGGCGCATTTCTATTTAAGGCAGCCGAACGTGCCGCAGATGAACTCGGTCTTAACTTTGGGATTGAGGACAGGCAACGCCACCGCCAAGACATGCTCCCACTTCGGGACCTACAACCACAAGTATTAAAAAGGACCATTAAAACTGCAGAACAACAGCAGCTACTTCGAAGGCATGTCGAAAAGCCGCAGCACGGCGTCTTCTATAGAAATATGGAGATGCTGGGGCTGTCCAAAGAACTGACTTTCAGTTTCCTTAGGTCAGCTATCCTGAAGTCTGAGACCGAGGGATTCCTCATGGCTTGTCAAGATGGAGTGATCAATACACTTACATACCGTACGCGTTTTGGTGACATTCAAGACATCAGATGTAGGGCGTGTCGTCAAGAGCCCGAGACGCTCATGCATCTCCTGTCAGCTTGCAAAACTCATGCAACTACTTCTTATATATATATATATATATATATATATATATATATATATATATATATATATATATATATATATATATATATATATATATACATATATATATATATATATATATATATATATATATATATATATATATATATATATATATATATATATATATATATATACAGGGTGTTCCTAAATGTCGTGCTGATAATAAAGAGGGTGATTCTACAAGCGATTTTAAGAGAAAAAGTTCATGTGACCATATGTCCTAAATCGTTTAAATTTTAAAATACAGGGTGTTAAAGTTTAACTTTTTTATTCGTTTTTGGCGTATACCTTGTACATTTTTTACGATATTTAATTTAAATTTGGTATACAGTCTACCATAATTAAGCTTTATGAAATGGTAATATTACATTTTAAGAAATTATACAGAGTACTCCTTTTTTTGGGACACGGTTCCTTTAGGCCCTCCCAACTTTTTATTGGAACGCCGCTGGTTATTTTTGCTTCTGGAATCGTATCTCGCATTTTATTTTGTAACTTTTTATGTCTTGTAATTTTCTGATATTTTGCATTGTTTAGAAGATATTATACCTCACATCTTCTCCTCATTAATCCTCGCACTCAAAAAAAAATCAAGATTGCTATGGATACATTTTTATTAAGTGTTTTCTATTGTAATCTTGGACAGTACTATCATAAAGTTTAGTTATGGTAGACTGTGTACCAAATATTTAAATTAAACATACCTAACTAAGCTTTCTGAAATATTAATTATTCTAAAAATATATTATTAATAATACAAGTTAGTTAACTAATTACAATAATTGTTGAAAATGGCTCCCTCCTGCCATTAGGCACGCCTCAGATCTTCTTCTCATTGATCCCCGCACTCTTTCAAAAATACCGGGAGTGTTTCTAACCGTTCCAAATCCAGCGATTATGCGATTTCTTAAATCGTCCACAGTATCCACTGGTGTTACATACACTAAGGACTTAATATGTCCCCATAGGAAATAATCTAAACTGTTTAAATCGGGTGACCTAGGAGGCCATGGTTGTGGTCCTCCACGACCTATCCACCTTTCAGGATACATTTCATTTAAATATTCACGTGCCAGAACACTGAAATGTGCTGGAGCGCCATCGTGCATATACCAATGTTGGTTTCTTAATAAAAGTGGTACCTACTTCCTCAAGTAGAAGTGGCAATTCTTCTTGCAAGAACAGGCGATATGACTGACCATTAAGGCGAGCAGGTAAAAAGAAGGGACCTATCAAATAATCTCCAATAATACCAGCCCATACGTTTAATGAAAACTGCTCTTGATAATGCGCTTCTACTATGGCGTGTGGATTTTCCTGAGCCCATAAATGATTGTTATGAAAATTAGTTATTTGATTTCTTGAAAAGTTAGCTTCATCTGTAAAAAGGATTTGACTTTCAAAATGGGGATTTACTGCGAGCCTCTGTAGGTACCATTGACAGAAATTAATCCGTAAAGGAAAATCCCGGGGAAGCAGTGCTTGCACTCTTTGAAGATGGTATGGGTAAAGTTGCTGGTCCGACAAGATTCTCCAAACAATTTGATGACAAATATTTAAATTTATGGCAATCTTTCTAGTGCTGGTTTCTGGATGATTATCTATTTCATTTAATACAGCTTCCTCGATAGCTGGTGTTCTAACAGTACGAGGTCTTCCTGCGTTAGCTGTATCTTTTTGAAAATGCCCAGTTTCATGAAGGCGTCGATGAATATTCGAGAATGTTCTACTGTCAGGTATCACACGATTCGGATATCTTTCACCATAAATACGTCTGGCTTCAAAAGCGTTTCCATTGGCAAGGCCATAAATAAAGTGCATATCAGCCATTTCAGAATTCGTAAAATTCGGCATATTTATTAGGTAGATAAATTTCAATTCAAAACTGTAGCTTACACGTTAACTAATAATTATTGACTTACTTAGCATAAAATGATTTCTGTTGTAAATACGAAAGAATTGTACTGTCAAAGATGACAACAGAAAAAACTTAATAAAAATGTATCCATAGCAATCTTGATTTTTTTTTTTGAGTGCGAGGATTAATGAGGAGAAGATGTGAGGTATAATATCTTCTAAACAAGGCAAAATATCAGAAAATTACAAGATATAAAAAAGTTACAAAATAAAATGCGAAATACGATTCCAGAAGCAAAAATAACCAGCGGCGTTCCAATAAAAAGTTGGGAGGGCCTAAAGGAACCGTGTCCCAAAAAAAGGAGTACTCTGTATAATTTCTTAAAATGTAATATTACCATTTCATAAAGCTTAATTATGGTAGACTGTATACCAAATTTAAATTAAATATCGTAAAAAATGTACAAGGTCTACGCCAAAAACGAATAAAAAAGTTAAACTTTAACACCCTGTATTTTAAAATTTAAACGATTTAGGACATATGGTCACATGAACTTTTTCTCTTAAAATCGCTTGTAGAATCACCCTCTTTATTATCAGCACGACATTTAGGAACACCCTGTATATACGTATATATATATATATATATATATATATATATATATATATATATATATATATATATATATATATATATATCTAAATGTAAATGCGAAGATTTACTTCTTCGCTAGTGCAGCGAAAAGGCCGTAAATGAAAAATAAAAATAATGAGGACTATCTTTGATTCTGGTCTGGGTGACCTCCTGCTATCGATTTCTGGGCCCTTACCCATCAGCAGGCAGCGAAGAAGTAAATCTTCGCATTTACATTTATTATATTACCTATAGGCCAAGAAATCTTCCATTTTTCTATATATATATATATATATATATATATATATATATATATATATATATATATATATATATATATATATATATATATATATATATCGCCATAACGCTGCCTTAAGGGTTCTATACTACCACCTTAGACATTTTTACGGTAGAGATCAAGCTCCAATAATTCCATATGTACCATCGGAGATAGAAGCAGTAGTGGAAAATGAAATGTGTCGTATCTATTGGAACTACGCATTTCACACGACCAGACGAATCCAGGCTAACAAACCGGACATCGTCGTTATGGACAAAAACGCGAAAACCATCTACGTCATTGAGTTCTCATCACCAGCCGAGACGAACATACTAAGGAAAGAGGAAGAAAAACGCGCAAAATATACTGACCTCCTGTATGAACTACGCAGGTTATGCCCGGGCTTTTCTGTTGAAATGGTTGTGTTGATTGTTGGTGTTTTGGGAGGAATTCGAAGTACGCTGCTCTCTGAACTACGAAAACTACCATCGTGTTGCGATTCACTTAATGAACTTGTAATGAAGATGCAGAGAGCAGTGATTCTGGGTTAGCTTCGTCTGTTGAGGCAGATGAATTTGGCTGATGACCACTGACCGAGCGGACGCAAGGAGTGGTTATCGATATGAGCCTTCCGTCGTGGTTCTCTATGTGAGTCGGAGCCATGGAGGGTCACGATGGGATCCTTTCAATAATAATAATAATAATAATAATAATAATAATAATAATAATAATAGCCATTGTGCATGTTCGTGTGAAAGAATGCATAACTCTAAAATTATTTTCACAAAACACCATAAATGTTAATATGCTTATAAAGGTAGCATTAATTTTTTAGAAAATCTGGTAAAAACATTCGATTTCATGGCCTGCCACTAAGTTTTATTGGACAATTAATTTTTACTTGATCCGTCTATGCTAAACAGTGTCACCTTTAAAGGCATTTTTCGCACAAATGGTGCATCTAAGCGATCTAAATCAAGAGTACCTTTTATTGGTAAAAAGCTCTAGATTTTCATAATTTCAGAAAAAAAAATTAAAACATTAACTCATAAAAAAGTTAGGGTTGTTTTTGTACCTTTACCACCCCAAATGTTACGAAAGTTTATCAAACTTTTGATAGTTTTGATATTAGATCTAGATTCAGCATATCAAAATTACCAAAATACCAAAAACTCGTGTTTTTATATTCAACCCTGTAGGAATAATTTGAAAAACACCATCATTGTGGGCCCCTTTTCAGGGGGCCGTAGCTCCGTTAGGGGGCATATTTCGATACATGTTTATTAAACAAGTGCACTGATTAATTTTGGCCCCCTACTTTCGGGACACCCTATATATATATATATATATATATATATATATATATATATATATATATATATATATATATATATATATATATATATATATATATATATATATATATATTTATATATATATATATATATATATATATATATATATATATATATATATATATATATATATATATATATATATATATATATATATGTATATATATACAGGGTGAGTCAAAAGTACTTTGACAAACTTCAGGAGGTGATTGCTGGCATTATTTTAAGGCGAAAAGTTTATATAAACAATGGACCTCGGCGGCTTCGTTACGGAGATACAGGGTGTTGAAAAATTTAAAAAAAAAAAGAATTTTTAAGTAGCGTCTAAACGTTTTGAGCTTGTGTTATAAAATTCGGTGGATGAGATAAGCACCTAAGGACACTCATTTTAAAAGCATATCGCGTTCTTAAATTTAACCAGTGGCGTCGGTACGAAACTTTCATATAACATTTTTTGTGAAAACTATGCTACGCCACTGACTTATTTTATTTTAACTACCATTTTGTGAGGCCTTGCTTTATTTGACACAAAAAAAGTCTCTTGCGTTTTTTTCATACGGGGAACGGTTTAAAGGTAAATTATTATTTTATTCGGCTAAACAAATGTATTAAAAAAATATTTTAAATTGATCAAAAAAGTGTATTTTAAATTGATCCAAACATTCAGACATTATTAAAATAAAAACTAATTTATTTAAATAAATAAGTAACAGTTATAAAATTGCCTTAAATAAATTGTTGGAAATGTCCACCCTCAGCCAAGATGGAGGCATCTAATTTTTCAACACCCTGTATCTCCGTAACGATGCCGCCAAGGACCATTGTTTATCTGAACTTTTCGCCTTAAAATAATGCCAGCAATGGCCTCCTGAAGTTTGTCAAAGTACTTTTGACTCACCCTATATATATATATATATATATATATATATATATATATATATATATATATATATATATATATATATATATATATATATATATATATATATATATATATATATATATATATACAGGGTGTTATGAAATTCACTTCATATATTGAAACCCGTAAATGCTGGTATGAATTCAGACTGAATAAAAATATTCATAAATGGCGCTTCATGATAAAAAATGGTAGATATGGTCCCGCAAAAAATTTTTTTAGTAACTGCGCACCACTGGCAATAAATACATGGCCATATAAAAACAGCGGGAAACGTCAGGTACAGAAAAAAAACTTTTGTTCTGACATCAGTAGTCACTGTGACGTTGCCAATTCTCTCTAGTATATTCCTATGTAAGTAAAAGATTTGAAAAAATAATAGATTTGTTATCTTTAAAGTAACAAATCATACTAAATCTTTTAAAACATTCAGTTTCAAAAAGTTAAAATACTACAACACAAAAAAATCCAGAGAACAGCTGTTCAAAACAAGAGTAAAATTTTGTTCAACTAGGCCGACCAGAAATTTTTGGAAAAAAAAAGATTACCTATACAAAAATTTTGGGGTCCATAACATTTTAGTGCCACAAAAACTAAGAGTTTTTTCATAAAATTAAGGATATTGTGAATGTTGTAGAGAGTAATTCTTTACAAAAAAGTGCGGATTTTGTTGATTTTATGTTGAAAAATTTTCGCTTTTCCTAACCTCAAAATTGACTTTCCTATTCATAAATTACGAAACAAATAATCAATCGCACTACCAAAACAATGGAATATAAAAAAAACAAGTAAAAGTGGGTAAAACCTGAACAAACCCCAGCAAACCTAAGCAAACACTATACAGGTAATGCTAACGCTAAAAAAATTCTACATTCTTATCAGCCGAGCTTATCAGCTTAATATCACCATCGCTACATGAAATATAAATACATAATACATAAATGGGCGAAATGACGCTTACTTCACCAATATTAACCAATAGAAAACAAATATCAGTACGTCCTTCAGCTATGACGTCAGCCGCAACGAAAAATTTACCAACTTTAAAGGCCTATATTTGTAAAAAACTACATAATCCGCAATTTTTATTTCAGAAACCGTCGAATAGTTCTATACAATACACTAACGATTCGTATCTCTATCAAGGCTCAAGGCGTGTGGCACTAAAGTGATATGTCACCAAATTTTGGTTCCAAATTAGCTTTAAACAAAAAACTCCCAACACTTAAGCATGTACTTTTTTTATTTGCCTATTTTAAATCATATTTAACAGAAGATTTGGCATTTATTAACAGGTTTATTCATATCTCCCTTAATTTTTAAGCGAAATTCCTCACATCTAAATTAATTATAAACTTTACCTTCATACCATCTTCCAGTAAGTCAAATCAAGATTTTTTGATAAAAGGAAAAGTTGTTTCAAATAGCATCATTGTATTTACACTTGCCTAGCTCACTTATTTACGACAAAAAAATTCAAAAACTCTACAAAATAACTGTAAAAACGCGCTTCCAAGGACGCATTATGAGGCTCTTGACTTGAAATAAAGTCCAAATGAAACGAAAACGAACTTTCTCTGTCGGACTCGCACGCTGTTCAAACAATAATAAAGTTTATTACTACACAATACAACCCAGCCGTTTGGTTAAAACATGAAAGTCCAACAAACACTACGACGGCTCTAACCTAGTTGGAAATAAAATTAGGGTCCGATTTGAAAATAAAATACAAATATTTATTTACTCACATTGTGTAATTTAAAAATGCGAAATACGAAAATACTTCGGTAAAAGTAATATAACATACAGGGTGTCTAAAAAGTCTTAGTATGGGTAAATATCTTTGCTATTAATAAAGATAGAGACACCAAATTTTAGTTGTATTTTATTGGTTAATAAATCTACTTTTTTATGTAATTTGACTTTTTCAACCCCCTTGGGGGGAGACGATAGGGAGTTGAGGTCAAATTTTTTTTAAAAGTCTTCAAAAAAAAGAAACAATTTACCGACCGTTAGTCGACCTCTTGTGCCATACAGTACCAGTCGGCGGGCACATTTATTTTTTGTTTGTTTTTCCAATTTTTTCGACTTCTTCATTTGTCGATTTTAATATTTTTAGTTTTTTGACATCTGCGCAGTAGACCAAAATGCATACCACGCGCAAACCGAGAGAGCTAGACATGCGCACGGAATTTCAGGAGATGGACTTTGTTGTCTACATTTGAACCCATTCACTTTTAAGAATATCTCCAATAGTCAAGGTAACACTACGTATTTAACTTTATAACTTTTTTACAAGGTTTTTTCGACTTTATTTTTCGTTTTTTGCCATCTGCGCAGTAGACCAAAATGCTTACCACACACAAACCGAGCGTTCTAGACATGCGCACGGAATTTCCGGAGACGGACTTGGGTGTCTACATTTGAACCCATTCACTTTAAGAATATGTCTCCCATAATCAAGAAACCACTACGTATGTAACTTTATAACTTTTTTCCCAAGTTTTTTTCGACTTTATTTTTTCGTTTTTTACCATCAGCGCAGTAGACCAAAAGGCGTACCACGCGCAAACCGAGCGTGCTAGACATGCACAAGGAATTTCAGGAGATGGACTTTGTTGTCTACATTTGAACCAGTTCACTTTTAAGGATAAATCTGCAATAGTCAAGGTACCACTACGTATTTAACTTTATAACTTTTTCCCAAGCTTTTTTCGATTTTATTTTTCGTTTTTTTTTGCCATCTGCTGTTTTTTGCGTGCTAGACTTGTGCACGGAATTTCAGGAGATGGACTTTGGTGTCTACATTTGAACCCATTCACTTTTAAGAATAGCCAAGATGCCTCTACGTGTTTAACTTTATAATTTTTTTCCCAAGTTTTTTTCGGCTTTATTTTTCGTTTTTTGCCATCTGCGCAGTAGACCAAAATGCATACCACACACAAACCGAGCGTGCTAGACATGCGCACGGATTTTCAGGAGATGGACTTCGGTGTTGGGTTAACATATTTCTACGATTTTACGACGTCTTACTTTTTTGAACATTCTTAACTATGTGATATTGTGACACCACACAACAAGAATATGGGATGAAACATCAGCAAAGTTATTAAAAATATATAAACACAATCTTGCGGTGGTACGGAACCCTATATGCGCGAGTCGAACTCGCACTTGACCGTTTTTTATTTTACACAATCACAGCAAAGCCCATGAATAAAATTATTTTTGTCAAATACCGTATACGTATGAACTTATTTTCGGCATTGACGCCTCTGGGAACAGACCAACCATGCCAGCCTTACTAATCAGTTATATATCCTATACGCACTGACTTATTTCCAGCATGGCCGCCTCTTGTTATTTATTCAAGGGTTAGCCTTACCATAGTTATTGAGACTTTTGCGTCCTGTGAGAAATTCACAATATTGTATGTGGCACGGCACCCTCTATATGCGGGTCGAACTCGCACTCAACCGTTTTATTTTATTTCACACAATCACGGCAAAGCTCATGAATTAAATTGTTTCTGTCAAATACCGTATACGTACGTACTTATTTTCGGCATCGACGCCTCTGGTAACAGACCAACAGTGCCTGCCTTACTTATTACGTTAAAAGTTGTTTAGAATGACCCCCATGAACTTCTTGCCAGTAATAAAGTCCACTTTGGAACTCTGCCAAGAAGTAACATCTGCCATTCTCGGAAAGACCTTTAAAATGAGGTACCACACGGCATAGGGTTGCATTTAAAATTTTTGACCTCAACTCCCTAGCGTAACCCCCAAGGGGGTTGAAAAAGTCAGATTACATAAAAAAGTAGATTTATTAACCAATAAGATACAACTAAAATTTTTAGTATCTATCTTTATTAATAGTAAAAATATTTGCCCATGCTAAGACTTTTCAGACACCCTGTATGGTATATCACTGTAACCGAAATATTTTCGTATATCGCATTTTCAAATAACACAATGTGGGTAAATAAATATTTGTATTTTATTTTCGAATCGGATCGTAATTTTATTTCCAACTAGGTTAGATCCGTCCCTGGAATACCCCACGTTTCCAAAGCTTTAAAATTACCTGCTTTAGTGCTTAGGCAACTATACAAACACGCGTGCATATTGTAATATATTTTTCTAAAGTAATCCCAACACGATCATTATTAGTATTACAGTCAGTATTTCACACAACAGTAATACTGTAGTATTATAAAAATATTAAAATATTCGGATAATCGGCAATAATTTGCTTGAATTTACTTCATTCGATCATTCTACACGATCAGTATTACTGAAAATATTTTTTAATACTGACAGAAATAACAATTAAAGCTTTGCAAACGTGGGTTATTCAAGGGACGGCTCTAACCTAGTTGGAAATAAAATAAGTATCCGATTTGAAAATAAAATACAAATATTTATTTACCCACATTATGTTATTTGAAAATGCGATATACGAAAATACTTCGGTTACAGTGATACCTATCAATACCTATCATTGATCGTATCAATGCTGGTGTCCCCCAAGGTTCAGTCCTGGCACCAACCCCGTTTCTTCTTCACATTAATGACCTGCTCTCTTCAACTACTAATCCCATCCACAGTTATGCTGACGATAGTACTCTTCACTCCAATATTCATTTTCCAGACAAGTTTCGAATCAGGAGTTGGATAATGGACGCTGATCTATGTACCTATCGCTTTCCCAAGATCTTCAATTAATCTTAGACTGGGGTGCCAAGAACCTTGTTCAGTTCAACGCCTCCAAAATCCAGTCTTGCTCCCTCTCACGCAAAAAATCTGGCAACGCTCACCCCATCCACATGAATGGCCAAGCCCTACAAAACAACGAAACCTTCGATCTCGTTGGCGTCGCTTTCGAATATGATCTCAGCTGGCACAAACACATTACTTCAGTGGCCACATCGGCAGCTAACAAGCTTGGTTTTCTCTTTCGACCCAGAAAATACTTCTCCCCTTCCAACTTATACACTCTCTATGTTTCCCAAATAAGACTTAACCTAGAGTACTGCTCCCACATCTGGGGAGCGGCATCACCTTCGACACTTAAGATCCTTGATTCTATCCAAAAGAGAGCTATTCGACTTATGAATGACCCAGCCCTCACGAGAAAAATCCCTTCTCTCGCTCATCGCCGCGCTGTAGGGGATTTATCCCTGTTCTACCGCTACTTCCACGGATTTTGCTCTGAAGAACTAGCCGGTATTATTCCCCCCTTGAATGTCCCTAACACAACAACAAGAGGCGCGTTACGTATGCATCCCTTTACTGTCCAGCTACAAAAGCCTAGAACAGACCACTTCTCTCGCTCATTCATACCTAGGGTCTCCAGATTATGGAACAACTTGCCTGCAGATGTTTTCCCTTCCCGTCCCAACCTCCAATCCTCCAAATCCCGTGTCAATAGACTACATTTCCCTTCTCTTCAGACACCCACGGTACGTTAGTACTTAGGCTTGAAGTCTACGTGGGATGTCTTAGATGAAATAAAAAATACACCATACAGAGTGTCTGAAAAGTCTTAGCATGGTCAAATATCTTTACTATTAATCAAGATCGAGACACCAAATTTTAGTTGTATCTTATTGGTTAATAAACCTACTTTTTTATGTAATTTTACTTTTTCAACCCCCTTGGGGGGTTACGCTAGGGAGTTGAGGTCAAAAATTTTAAATGCATCCCTATGCCGTGTGGTACCTCATTTTAAAGGTATTTTCGAGAATGGCATATGTTACTTCTTGGGAGAGTTCCAAAATGAACTTTATTAGGCAAGGAGTTCATGGTGGTCATTCTAAACAACTTTTAACGTAATAAGTAAGGCAGGCACTGTTGGTCTGTTATCAGAGACGTCGATGCCGAAAATAAGTACGCACATACGTATACGGTATTTGAGAGAAATAATTTAATTCATGGGCGTTGCCGTGATTGTGTGAAATAAAAAAACGGTTGAGTGCGAGTTCGACTCGCGCATAGAGGGTTCCGTGCCACATACAATATTGTGAATTTCTCACAGGACGCAAAAGTCTCAATAACTATGGTAAGGCAAACACTTGAATAAATAACAAGAGGCGGCCATGCTGGAAATAAGTCCGTGCGTATCGGTTATATAACAGATTAGTAAGTTGGTCTGTTCCCAGAGGCGTTAATGTCAAAAATAAGTACGTACGTATACGATATTTGACAAAAATAATTTTATTCATGGGCGTTGCTGTGATTGTGTGAAATAAAAAAACGGTCAAGTGCGAGTTCCGTACCACCGTAAGATTATGTTTACATATTTTTAATAAATTTGCTGATGTTTCATCCCATATTCTTGTTGAGCGGTGTCACAATGTCACATAGTTAAGAATGTTAAAAAAAGTAAGACGTCATAAAATCGTAGAAATATGTTAAGGTGGTAGGTGAAGGAAGGTGGCAGAGGAATTCTTCCTCGACCGAGGTGGTACCACCCCACACATCCTCTTTAAAAGGGCTGGTGAAATCCCAACGGATCTTTCCAGCTCTGGATGTGTGAGTCGATTCCCCATTACACCCACGGTACATAGTACTTAGACCTCGGTCTTCGTGGGCTGTCAGAAGATAAAAAAAAATACGTAGTTGTAGTTTTACTATTGGAGATATATTCTTGAAAGTGAATAGGTTTGAATGTAGACACAAAAGTACACCCCCTGAAATTTCGTGTGCATGTCTAGCCCTCTTGGTTTTTCGCGAGGTACGCATTTCGATCTACTGCGCAGATGTGAATAAACGAAAAATAAAGAAGTCGAACAAAAATTGGGAAAAAAGTTATAAAGTTAAATACATAGTGGTACCTTTACAATTGGAGATATATTCATAAAAGTGAAAGGGTTCAAATGTAGAACCAAAGTCAATCTCCTTAAATTCCGTGCGCATGTGTAGCACGCTCAGTTTGCGCGAAGTACGCATTTTGGGATACTGCGCAGATATAAAAAAACGAAAAATATTAAAAACGACAAATGAAGAAGTCGAAAAAGTTGGAAAAAAGTTAGAAGAAAAAGTGCCGCATAAAATAAAAAATTAATGTGCGCGCCGACTGGTACCGTATGGCACAAGAGGTTGACTAACGGTCGACTTATACGATTTACGATTTATAATTTTTATAGGCTTGCCATTTAAAAATGAATTAAAATACGGGGTTTGCAGTAAAATGTTTATTTTTTGAAGACTTTTCAAAGAATGGAGCACACGGCATAGGTTTGCATTCAAAATTCTTGACCTCAGCTCCCTAGCGGCACCCCCAAGGGGGTTGCAAAAGTCAAATTATATAAAAAAGTAGATTTATTAACCAATAAGATACAACTAAAATTTGTTGTCTCTATCTTTATTAATAACAAGTATATTTACCAATACTAAGACTTTTTAAACACCCTGTATGTTATATTACTTTTACCGAATTATTTTCGTAGTAATCGGATCCTAATTTTATTTCCAAGTAGGTTAGAGCAGTCCCTAGAATAACTCTGCAAAGCTTTAATAACACAGCCCCACAAAAAAAAATTTGGTACTCCTATCGAGACAACTATATTCCTATGTAATTTTCGACGCTGAATCCGAATCCGAGGTCAAAAAAAATCGTACACCCCCAAAATCAAAATCAACCCCTAGCGCTAAAAAACACCTCAGCAAGGTAAAAATGACTTAACGCTCCACAAATAGTCTTAAATCTCAATAAATCGAAGTAAATATAAACATTCAAGTAAATATCGCATAAATACAGAGTCAACACTACTTTCCATTGAAAATCGCCCCCATGAGTGGGTTAAAACTACCCCTCATACAACAGGAAACTTAAAAAAATGTAGTGATTGCAAAAAAGCCCTACCAAAAAAATTTTTTTTTGGAACTGCTATCGAGACAACTGTATCCCTATGTAATTTTCGACGCTGAATCCGAATTCGAGGTCAAAAAAAATCGTACTCCCCCAAAATCAATTCCTAGCGCTAAAAAACACTCCCTAAACAGGGTAAAAATGACTTAACGCTCCACGAATAGTCTTAAATCTCAATAAATCGAATTAAATATAATCAGAGTTAACACCACTTTCCATTGAAAATCACCCCCATGAGTGAGTGAAAACAACCCCTCACACAATGGGAAATTTAAAAAATCTGCAGTGATTGCAAAAAAAGCTTACGATGCTCAGTTATTTTAGAAACAGTATGTAACTGAATTAGTCTCGATCCGATGCTCAAAAACTACCCCCATAAAGTGGCGGAAACCACCCCTAAATTTAAATTTCAGTTGCTGTTGGTCCTTAAAAAGGGAGACGTCTGAAAAGCATAAACGGCAGTCGGTCAGAAGATCATTCGAAAGCAAATCCAAAATATATTACCAACAGAAAGAATAAATTTAATTGAATTAAGACTACCGGTAAATTTTTGCTACTTCATAATATGGGTACTCTTCAAGTACGTTGTCAAAGATTCTTCTTAAATAAAAAAATGCAGATGTTTTGAGCTTTTCTAAAAGGTACTGCAACTATTTTTTGAATTTATTATACAGGGTGTCCCACGACGAACTGCCGCGATCGATTATGGAAAAAGTATAAATAGCAAAGATCTGAAAATTTGGTAGCATACTAATGTCAATGGGGGCAATTCGGCTAAAATATTTTCAAAATTGTGGCGCTTCCGGTTGTACCGGAAGTAGATATCAACTTGCTTATTTTAAATGGAACACCCTATGTATTATTTCATTTTCGGATTTTACGTAAAATTCTAATCTCATGTCATGTATAATCTCCTATACCTAACTCTAACCGTTTTTGACATATTTCAAATTTTATGCCAAAAATGACGTTTGCAGGCCGAAAAATAATTATATATTTTTCCTACATGAATGCCTTTATGATTTAATTGGGGTTGGTTTCCTTGTGGAAGGGGATCTACTTTAGTAGACTGTGTTGATAATTTGGTAATAAATAAATACAGGGTGATCAAAAATTAATACATTAAAAATGAAATTTAAAAAATCGTTAAAAGTCATTTTTTCAAATGGAAGCCCCCAATTTTATAATTTGACCCTACTCAGCATTAAAAATAAGGGTAACTTTGATTAAGGTTGTCTATTCCGAAAATCGATAGTTTTAGAAAAAATGGCAGTTTAACATTTTTCTATTGTAAAAATCATATACGGTTTTCAAGTTTTGTTATTAGTTGGCCATGACCGCGAGGCGCGGCCAAAAAAAACACTCGAGCACTACAGAAATGTCATTATTTTTTGCCATTTGACAAGTATTGATAATAATCATGCCAGGGCGATTAAATTATACAAACGAAGATTATTTAAATTTGTTTATTATCTATGGAGAATGTAACAAAGTTTTATCAAGAACATGCGAGACATTTGCTGACAGATATCCAGATAAACAGAAACCGTCACGGAACAGTGTTAAACGAATAATGGAAAATTTCAAAAATTTTGGCACTGTTAAGGCAAAAATGCATAAAAGAAAACCCATTCTCAATGATGAAAATGTCGAAATTGCAATTTTGGGATATTTTGCGGCATATCCTATGACATCATGAAGACAAGTGGCTCTACAAACAGGAATCTCAAAGAGCTCAATCCATAGAATTCTGTTGAAACACAACTTCCACCCTTATTTAATATCTTTGGTTCAACACCTGAAAGATACTGATTTGCCGAAAAGGGTGCAGTTTTGTGAATTTCTTTTAACAATGATACAAGACGACGCTACATTTTTGGACAACATAATTTGGACTGATGAAGCAAAATTTACGAAAAATGGCCTTTTTAACAGACATAATTCCCATTATTGGAGTGATTCAAATCCTTGTAGCATTTTTATTTTACGCATATTTCCCCATAAGGAAAAATGCTATTGCGGTTATTATTTTTGTAAACCTTTTCATTTAAGTCCTTAATAACTTTCTTATTCTGTCTTTATAACAAATTAAATAACTTTCTACTTTCTAAAGAATTGCACCATGGTATAACATGATCTTTGGCTTCATTGTCAGAAGGTAGTTCAGAGAGTTAGCTTTTCCGTGATTCCGTCAATTCGCCGTTCTGCTGACTAGGCAATATTTTTAGATGAACGAACTACTATTCTGATTCTGAGAGGATTTTTGACAAGTAAGGTTAGTCAAGCCATGTGGAAGTCTGGTATTTGTTTATAAAAAATATAAGGTGTTTTTTTACCGAGCCTATAAATATGGGAAAGACAAAGAAAATGCGTCTTTAGTCGTTTCGAATCTGCAAGGAAGCAGAGAGACAATACCCATTTCTGGGAGGCTTTCTTTTGAAACTTTGTGGCTTTATTGAAATTATTGTATGATTTTGTGTGTTTCCCAAATGGTCTTTTATGGAAAATGAAACGTTGCTGTACGCCTTTCAGGATTGTTTTTTGATTTTCTGTAAGTAGTGAAACTCCATTTTGTAAAACCTTATGCTAAGAATTTGTTTCATTTCTTTTAGTCTGAAATTATTAATTATTATGGTTGGAAAAGTATTTTTATTGGCTATTAATGGCACTTTAGAAGTCCAGTATGGATTTGTAATTTTTATGGTTCCCTCATAACTAGAGGTAAGTTTTCTTTATCCAAGCCCTCCGTACGATAGCTTTTGTCGTGTGACATTATAGGGTGTAAATTCATTTTAGGGTTCACCGTCGAGATAGTTCACCGTCGGGATAGTTCACCGTCGGGGTAGATCACCTTCGGGATAGATCACCGTCGGGATAGACCTCCCTAGGGATAGATCACCACCTGTAGTATTAACTCCCCTTAAAACGCCGTTAAGATTCACCCTCGGGATAAACCCCTTTTAGACCATTTTAAGAAGAGGCAGTATGGTGGGGCTTTGATGCCAAGATCGAGAAAAAACAACATTTAAGGCCAGTTTGTTCCAATTTTATTTATAATTAGTTAAACATTTAATCTCACAATTTTATATGGTAATTTAAACAAAATTTCTTTCATTAATTAAGTTTATGTAATGACAAATTGGTTGCGGTCATAATTTAATATTTTAGCTAAAATACTGTGCGCCCTATTCGAATTCATGAATCTCGACTAGCGGTTAGTATTTATTACAATTTACCTAAGTTTCTATCAAATAGTAGGTAAGTTTGAAATATTACTGGCGAAATTATTCCATTCTTTTACAAGATCCTCGGTCAAATGGGTATCCCAATCCAGTCTTGCAGCCCATATTTTCTGCATCAATATTTTCCCTAAAATAACTATAGGACCTATAAAACCCAGTGGGTCAAACAGTTTGGCTATATGAGAAAGGACATTTCTTTTTGTAGGAACGACATTTTCTCCCTGAGGAAGACTACATATACAAAATTTATCAGCCAGTGCTTTCCATAAAATGCCTAACACTTTATTTAACATTTCGTCCACATGAATGTCCCAGATTTGATTGTCCTTACACAAAACTTTACCATTCTTACTATCTTTTGTGTTAAAAACCCATTTGTGAAGAGACAAACCTGTGGAAGCTAATAAATCGATTAACTGCTATTGAAGAACATGAAATTCAAGTAAATCATTTGAACCTCCTAAAATATTATCAACATAAGTTTGTTCAATTAAACACTGAGAAGCTAGTGGATGGGATGAAGTATTTTCATTTGCCAATTGGATTAGGCACCTAGTTGCTAGAAATGGAGCACAGTTCGTACCGTAAGTAACCGTGTCCAACTGAATACATCTGAGATTTTGCTTTGGATTGTCTCTCCATAAAATATTCTGGAGATGTCAATGATCGGGATTTATAAAAACCTGACGATACATTTTAATTATATCCGTTGTAAACACAAATCTAAATGTTCTAAATCTGCACCACACAATATCAAATAAATCTGCTTGGACAGTGGGTCCTTTGTACATTTCATCATTAAGTGAAACACCAGTAGAAGTTTTCATGCTAGCGTCAAACACAACACGTAATTTAGTACTCACGGCTTCTTTACGAATAACGCAGTAGTGGGGTAAAAAATATTTTTTCAACGAATTTTTAGTTTCTAACGATAAATCTGCATATGATGCATGTTTTAAATGGACATATTCCTCAAGAAAAGCCTTGTATTCATTTAACAACTTTTCATCTTTATGCAGTCTTTTTTCTAAGCTAATAAATCTGCGCTTAGCCTGATCAAACGATTCGCCTAGATTTAGGTTCTGAATCTCTTTTTTAAAAGGAAGATCAACTACAAATTTTCCTTCCATGGTACGTTTTATAGTTTCTGAAAATATTTTTTCGGCTATTTTATCGTCCGGTGAAAGTATTCGTTTACTGGAAATTTCTTCCAGTTGCGAAAACTTGGGTATCAACTGATTGATATCTGACTCAACTCTCGAGAAAAGAACTACATTAAGATTTGAGACTGCACTTTGCTGCTCACAATTTACTAAACCACCCAAAACCCATCCTAATTTACTATTTCTGCAAAACCTTATTAATCCTGGATCTATCAAATCAAAATATAAATCTGCTCCAATAAATACGTCTATTTTACTGGGAACATGATGCTCACAGTCAGCTTAATCAATCCCCGAGGGAATAACTAATTGAGTTGTATCAATTGTTTGTTGTGGAAGATTACACGTAATTTTTTCCCAAATTCCACAAGTAACTTTAAGTCTTTCTTTACTAACACGCCTTGACTCTATCTGTAAATTTATCATTTTTGAAACCTTATTGTTCGACTGACCAATTCCTGAAATATTCAAGTTTGCTTTAAAAGGTTTTGCTTTTAATTTATCGACTACCGAACTAGTCACAAAAGTAGTCTGTGAAGCAGAGTCTAATAATCCTCTAACTTCTAACCGATCACCGTTTTCAGAAATTAAATTAAACTTAGCAGTTTTTACCTGTCTCTTAGCGCATGATGTTGATATTTGATTAGTTACTATATCTAAACTTCTTATCATTGATTCTGATAACGTACATGTTGCTGTTTGAGCAATTTCATTATCTTCAACTATCTTCAAGTATTTTCTGAGTTAGCAGAATTTTGATTTTTTGTTTTTGACATATTGTCATGCAGCAAGTAATGATGTTTACCTGAACATATCCTACATTTTTCTCTATAACATTGATACAATTTCCCAAACTATAGTCTATCCACTGAACGTACGGAGTAATCACGAGCAGACAAGGCGGTGCCAGACGGCCCGGTTTACACTGCACAAGTACTTGCAGAAGTGATAATGCGAAAATCATCAGTGGCGTAGTATATAGGTAAATTAATGAAAATATATTAATTTATTTTAGAAGGTTTGCCACAATATAATGGTTAATATTATAATAGTGACTTTACTACTAAACTAAGCAGGCTGAATAATTGAAGTGATTTTATTTGTGTTGTGGACTTTTGTTGTGCCACGATGCCAGATTAACTCGATAGGATTAAATTCACAATGGTACGGCGGCAGGCGTAAAATTCTGTGATTGGTGGATTTGGCCAATTCATCAATGACATATTTGTCAGCACCTTTATTTTCTTTAACAAGAGTTAATAATTCTGCCTTGGCCATATCTTCCTCGAATGAAATAATATGCCTTCTTAGCCATTCTTGTATTTCGGCCTTTCTTGTTCCGGTGTTCGGAGCTTTATCAATACGCCTACTGTGGTACGAAGCATTATCCATAACAATGACAGCGTTCTCTTCTAGATGGCTTAGAATATTTTTGAACCAATTTTCAAATAAATCAGCATTCATGTCTGCGTGGTAGTCGCCCATCTGCGTTGACTCAAAAACTAATGAGCCGCCTTCTACGAAGCCGCCATCGGATCCGATATGTAAAATAATCAGGCGTTTCCCTTTACCTGAAGGATTTTTTAATCCTGTCGAAAGATCTTCCAGAAAGGCTTGCCTGGGATGCTCTATTGAAGCATCCACCCATACTTTACTAACAGTGTGTCCCGCATTGACCCAAGTCTCGTCTAGGTAATATATCTTCCTACCTTCCCTTTCCCTTCCCTTTTTCATAAAAGGACAAAGATCGTTTTATCCGTCTTTGGTGGTAATTGAGGCGCATTCAATACGATATTCATAGTGAATGTTACTTATTCAAATAAAGCTGCCAGATATCCCGATTTTAAAGAAAGCACATCGAAAAAAGAAGCAACACAATATTTTTAAAAAGCACTCAACCAACAAACAAAATTATAGACCGTACGCCACAGAACTCAGAATATAAATGAAACACCCGCACCAATTGAATATTGTAGGGTGTAAAGAGGACCGCTTAAATTCCGAAAATTTGACCTGATTTTACCTGAACCTGAATATCAGGTAGTTTTGTTACTCCGTACGTTCGGTGTACAGACTATAGGCAAGACATATTAAGAATGGCCTTCGCCTAATAGTACAACGTTGCCGCTTTTCGGAGGTAACAACATGCTAGGTTTACCAACAATAATCTACATATATTCCATAGTAATCCATAGATATCAGCGTACTACGCGTATCTCTTCGTCGCACGACACTAGCGCCCGTGATCTACGCTTGAACTAAAGACGTTACGAAACAGAGACTCGGTGAACGTTGTCACCTCAGAACAAATTTTCTAGATGATGGTGGCAGTGAAAAATATGGCGATACGTTGATACCTGTGAAACCGGAGGTATCGACGTTATATTATGAGGTGACAACGTATATTGAGTCTATATTTATATATACATATATATATATATATATATATATATATATATATATATATATATATATATATATATATATATATATATATATATATATATATATATATATATATATACACAAGCAAATGAGTGAACTTTATTTCGAAAACCGTACGCCGGATAAAAAAAAGTCAAGAGATCATTTTTATGAGAAGATAGAAGGCAATTATAAAAATAACATTTATTTAAAAAAAACAGTGGCGTATCATTTTTTTGATTAAAAATATTGCAGGGCATGTTAACAGGGACGCCACTGATGAAAATTAAAAAAACCTTTATCCTGAAGAAAATGTATTTTTAAGCGTACTTTGCACCTACCAAAATTTAAAACAAAAATACAAAGCGGTTTTAGAGATATTGAAGAAAAACAGATTTTTTTCTTAAATTTCAACACTCTGTATCTCAGAAATAAAGCTGTTGCGGACCTATGTTCATATAAAGAATTTTTCTTAAAATCATCCAAGGATTATCACCCTTAAGGATCAGCATTCAATTATGAAACACCCTGTATATATATATATATATATATATATATATATATATATATATATATATATATATATATATATATATATATATATATAGTGACCGGCAAAAAGTTCGCAACATATGGGAAAAATTTTTATTAGGAGAGTATCGGAAAAACTTTCCCAGGGGATCGGTTCTGCATGTCCGATAACCTAAAAATCGATTTTGACATACGTCACGTGACCACTGGTATAGCGTCAAATTAAAAAAAAAATTGTTAATTTACAAAAAGTGAGGTTAGTTGACGAGATATCAAAAAAAGTTATTTGAAAAAATTGCTTAGCATTAAATTCTAGGTCCTTGTGCAAAATTTTAAGATTTTATTTAAAAAAATTGGAAAACTCAATTTTTTTTTAATATTTTTTTATCGATTTACAAATTTCCAGTTTTTTTCGTTTAGATAGCTTGGCTAATGTAAAGCCCATGTATCTGGATGAAAATAAACGAATGTAGTAGTTTTTTCTACAATTGACAGGACAAAATTAAAAAAAACAGGGTTTCGCCGGACGCTAGCTGTTGCAATGATTTGTATCTAGCAGCAGTGTCAAAATTTTAGAGACATTTCAATGAGATTACATTGAGAAAACCTTAATCGTCTTAAATATATCTGAAGTTCGACTTTTTGTAAAGTTAAGGGGATTAAAATAGATAATAAACAAAAAATTACCTGTTTATTTAATCGAAATTTTATAAACGAAAACCAATGTAAGAAAAACTTAAAAGTAGTCAAATTCTGTACTAACAACACAAAAAATCATTGTTTTTCCTTGGGTGCACAAAATTTAAAACTCAGTATGACCACCATTTCTCTCCATACATACTGTTGTTCTCGAGCGCAACTCTCGATTAGCATTTCGGAGCATTTTACGATTTATTTGCAATACACAATTTATAATGACATTCTCTAAATTTTGTATATTCCTAAAGGGTCGATGTTTGTACACAGGGTTCTTTAGGTATCCCCACATAAAAAAATCTAACGGAGTCAGATCTACAATTCTATAATTGACAGGACAATATCGAAAAAATAGGTGTTCGCCGGACGCTCGCTGTTGCAATGGTTTGAATCTAATGAAATGACTGTATCAAGATTTTATTAAGATTTTTCGCACATAAATTTAACAACCAGGTCTATTTAGTTGTACTTAAAACTACCAAAGCAGGCTCTGAAATTAAAACAACCAAATAATCTAGTAGGTTAAAAACAACAGAAAAATGTCAAACAAATTATAATTTGTTTGATTTCAACCTATGTCATTGGTTTATGTCTCGCATCTTACTAAGTTTGATATTTTACATAAGTTTATTAATATTTTATTCCTTAAAATGGCACCCACACTACTTCTTCAGGAAAAGATAGAAATTATTTTAATTTCTGGAGATAATTACAAAAACCATAGAGAAACAGCAGCAATTTTTAATGAGAGGCACCCCGATAAATCCCTCCATTATTCCACAGTATCTCGTCTAGTCAATAAATTTAAAGAAACGGGATCGGTAGAAAATCAGTATAAAGTTTCCCATGAAAAACCGGTAACAGGTGACGAAGGTTCTCTGGATGTGTGTTTGTCGATCACAGAAACACCCCAATTAGCAGTTAGTCAAATATCGGAGATCACTAACATTCACGAAAGATCTGTGCGGAGGATATTAAAAAGAAACAAATTTCATCCGTACAAACCTAAATTTGTACAAGTATTAAAAGATAGGGATTATGACGCCCGCTTCGATTTTTGTGCCTGGTTCCAGGGTATGATTGAGGAAGATTTTAATTTCCCAAAGAACGTTCTTTTCTCGGATGAAGCTACATTTACCTCTAACGGAACCGTCAGTTCACAAAACTGTAGATGGTGGGCCACCGAAAACCCAGACTTTGTAATTCAGAGTAAAGACCAATATAGTTTTAAGGTTAATGTGTGGTGCGGAATTTTCAACCTCAGAATAGTGGGACCTTTTTTCTTTAGAGACAATTTAAATTCAGAACGATATTTAGAATTTCTACAAACTGAGATATCTGACTTTTTAGACAATTTGTCATTAGCCGAAAGAAGAAATTTATACTTTCAACAAGACGGAGCTAGCATTCATTCCACAAATGAGGTGAAGAGATGGCTGGATCAAGAATTTGGAAACCAGTGGATAGGACGGTTTTCTGAAAATCCGTGGCATGCGAGATCACCAGATCTGACTCCGTTAGATTTCTTTATGTGGGGATACCTAAAGAACTCTGTGTACAAACATCGACCCTTTAAGAATATACAAAATTTAGAGAATGTCATTAGAAATTGTGTATTGCAAATAAATCGTAAAATGCTCCGAAATGTTAATCGAGAGTTGCGCTCGAGAACAATAGTATGTATGGAGAGAAATGGTGGTCATACTGAGTTTTAAATTTTGTGCACCCAAGGAAAAACAATGATTTTTTATGTTGTTAGTACAGAATTTGACTACTTTTAAGTTTTTCTTACATTGGTTTTCGTTTATGAAATTTCGATTAAATAAACAGGTAATGTTTTGTTTATTATCTATTTTACTCCCCTTAACTTTACAAAAAGTCGAACTTCAGATATATTTAAGACGATTAAGGTTTTCTCAATGTAATCTCATTGGAATGTCTCTAAAATTTTGACACTGCTGCTAGATACAAATCATTGCAACAGCTAGCGTCCGGCGAAACCCTGTTTTTTTTAATTTTGTCCTGTCAATTGTAGAAAAAACTACTACATTCGTTTATTTTCATCCAGATACATGGGCTTTACATTAGCCAAGCTATCTAAACGAAAAAAACTGGAAATTTGTAAATCGATAAAAAAATATTTAAAAAAAATTGAGTTTTCCAATTTTTTTAAATAAAATCTTAAAATTTTGCACAAGGACCTAGAATTTAATTCTAAGCAATTTTTTCAAATAACTTTTTTTGATATCTCGTCAACTAACCTCACTTTTTGTAAATTAACAATTTTTTTTTTAATTTGACGCTATACCAGTGGTCACGTGACGTATGTCAAAATCGATTTTTAGGTTATCGGACATGCAGAACCGATCCCCCGGAAAAGTTTTTCCAATACTCACCTAATAAAAATTTTTCCCATATGTTGCGAACTTTTTGCCGGTCACTGTATATACAGGGTAATTCAAAAGTAAGCGGCATCCTTTCAGGGGCGTAATCCTTGCATAAAAATAAGGCAAAAAGTTTCTATTAATATGGGTCCGAAAATGCTTCCTAAGGGAGCTACGCCCCTTTGAATAGGACACCTTAAAGACGATTTTTTCTCTATAACTTTAAAACCCTTTACAATTAAATTTTGAAAATTGGTGTACAGTATAACCATTTGTTGGTAAATAAGATTCTAAATTCAAAACTTTAAAATTTTATTCAGGGGCGTCACATGAGGGGGAGGGTGAGGGTAAAAACATCCCTTTTTCTTTTAGTCTTTAGGTTGTTATGCTTTTGTTCGGAAATTATAAAATTCTAGAGTTTTTTACGTAAAAAAGGTACTCTTAGGTCAATTCGATAGAGCATACCATTTACGAGAAAATCGACTTTGAAAATTTTCTGATGCATATGTTTATTGATGAAAATTAATCTGCATTACCATAGAAAAAAAAACACATTTTTTTACTAACATTTTATTTAGCAATTTACAGAAAATATTCAAAACTATTACCATTAGCGTCACGACAAGCTAAATTAGGCACTGCACTTCGTTTTGAATGCGTATCTAGTAATTTTATTATGAATACACGTACTACCAGAAAGTTTTCAAAGTCGATTTTCTCGTAAATGGTACGCTCTATCGAATTGAACTAAGAGTACCTTTTTTACGTAAAAAACTCTAGAATTTTACAATTTCCAAACAAAATCACATTAACCTAAAAAGTAAAAGAAAAAGGGATGTTTTTACCCTCACCCTCCCCCGCATGTGACGCCCCTGAATAAGATTTTAAAATTTTGAATTTAGAATCTTATTTACCATCAAATGTTTATACCGTACACCAATTTTCAAAATTTAATTGTAAAGGGTTTTAAAGTTATAGAGAAGAAATCGTCTTTAAGGTGTCCTATTCAAAGGGGCGTAGCTCCCTTAGGAAGCATTTTCGGACCCATATTAATAGAAACTTTTTGCCTTATTTTTATGCAAGGATTACGCCCCTGAAAGGATGCCGCTTACTTTTGAATCACCCTGTATATATATATATATAATGTTGAATATTCAAAACGGTGCAAATAAAATCATTAAAACCCTGCATTATTCCTCCTGCTCCATTAAGGGTACGAGCCTGTCAGTCTTTATCGGTATCGGTCGTTGTCGGTAACAAGCTGAAGCGCGATCGCGGCTGTGCATTTTTAGTCCCACTACATCAAGAGAGCGAAGTGACAGCACGCTAAAAACGGAAAAAAGTTTTCCGTCTCGTTGACAACAATAGCACTGAAGTTTTGTCTGATCAGTTTTGTTGCAACGCGGTCAGCTTGTAATAAAAATGGTTTTTAATGTATTTCATGTTTGCACGTAGGTATGAAGCTTGTTAATATTATTTGTCGTCATCGTTAAACTGTACCAATAAACAGTTAAGTAGTAGCACAATTTAAAAAACGGGCTTTTCAGTCCGAATCAGTTTGGTATCTTAGCAGGATCGTTGAGGCCAAGAATTTGGACCAATAGCAGCAGGCCTGCTTAGTTGACGCCTGCGCATTTTTCAATTTATTCCAGGCTGCAAACATTGTTGCCACGACGAACGTAAAACGTTTAAGAAGTAGGTGTAGGAAAACATGTAAATGCTATATTGCTAAAACTAATTATGTAATTCTAATCAAAAGATTATAGTCAAATTTAATACAGAAGACATATCTGTTAACCCAGACTGAACCAACAGGTTCCGTTAATATATTGATGGGTTACGCTTCCGCTTAGTGAATTTAGGGGGTAAAAAGGAAGTTTAATTGTAACAAGAATAGTAATACATTATAGTTTATAGTCTAAAAAAACCTAGAAATATAATTTTTACTGTGATTGTGTTATTTCTCCGATATTACTAACAAAATTCTTCGGGTTTAGGGTTATCGAGAATTGGCAGCGCTGCAAGAAAATGCTGAAGATACGGATACGACGTATATACGTGAAACATTTTTCTTTCTCTAACTGTAGTAATCCGGTTCTGCCTAATCGCAGCACGTACGTCGTAAATTGAACCATTTGCCGATATTTCGGCTCTCACGTGGCTCTTACTGCGCACACTCGAGATAGGCAGATAGCTATAAAAACAATTTTGTGCTTCACGTTTATGAATGAAATTCGTAGGAGTTGGCAAACTGATTCGCGTTTACGCGTTTTCTCAACTATGGTAGTAGCCGATGGCGTTTTATTGAAGATACAGTCCACAAAGAGAGAGAGAGAGCAGAAGAAAAAGAGGAACCAGCAAACCAGAGAGCGGAGCCAGCGAAGCCGTCGAGACAACATCAATTTTTGCTTGGCGGACCCCACCATGGCTAGTCAGGTTCGAGAAGGATCATTAGAATAGTAAAAAAGAAGAGACTTTCAGGTCAGGCTAGTTTAAGTTGACGTCAAATTATAGAACAATGTGTTTATTTTTAAAACAAATAAAATGATAGTGGGGCTTACACAAAAATAAGCTTAAAAATTGCGGTTTTATAACCAGGTTAAGGTGTCTTGTATGACAAAAATTGAGGTTTTATAACCAAGTTAAGGTGTCTTGTATGACAAAAATTGTGGTTTTTTATAACCACGTTAAGGTGTCTTGTATGACAAAAAATTGTGATTTATAGCGAAATTAAAGTTTCAAATGACTTCTGATAAAAATTAGGGTGTTCTTTACAGAATAGAAAGGTGTATTTTTGTCAGATATTGAGGTGTTTTTAAAACAAGATTGTTTTATAAAATAAATACTAAAGGTGTTGTAAGAAAAACTTTCAAGGTTCAGCACTACAAAAAGAGTGCTGCAATAAAGGCTTTTCCTGTGTCAAAGACAGAAATATTTTAATGTGAAATTTTAAGGTTAAAACTATTTAAGTCCACGTTGAGGTTTAAAAAAAAACTATAGAATTTTGTAGATCCATTTCCGAAAGAGCATCTTTCGAAGAAGCTGTGTTTCGAAAAAATTTACTGATTTAAAATCAAAAAAGTTATTTGTTGAAAAAAAATCAGAGATATACTGTTTGTGCGTTTAGCTTACACGCGACAGGACAAATTGTTAGATTAATATGAAAGTGTAAACAGTAGGGTGTCCGTTATTTACCAAGTTGAGTTTTTTTCTTGCGACGCCCCCTAAATTTTTAGTTGATCGTCTAAAAAAAAAATGTCAGACCAAAATAAGCCCTTAATATTCATAAGAAACCTTGCCCTAAAGACGATACATTTGCCATTTAAATTACATGGGATTTTGCCACTTTTTACAATTAATTTAATTTTTCTCGGACAAGATGACTTACAGCAATGAGACATAGATACCCTTATAGGAAATTGAATGCTCTACGAAAAAGTTATCTTATAATTTTTCGATTAATTCACTCCTTCAAAAGTTATTCAAGGTGAAATTTGAACTCTATGTAAATTTTCAGATTTTTTTACTTTTACGGCAAAGTGATTATTATTTCGATAAAAGTTATTAGTTTATTTCTAAAAACAGATAATTCTGGTGGTAGTTGGGTAAAAAAATTTTAAACATGGAAAATAATATACCGCATAACAGGTAGCTGGTTCTAGTTTGAATCATTTTTGAGACTATTCATTTATAACACGCAGTCAACTAATTTTTATTGAATTTCATAAATTTTTGCATACTTTCATGAAATTTCCCTTCAATACAGTAAGTGACTCAAAATTACACTACAAGCATTATCGCCAACAGACGGATTTTCTATTCACGCAAGCGCGCTAAGTCGCATTTAGTACCTTGAATAACTTTTGAAAGAGTTAATTAATCAAAAAAGAGACCTTTTTTGTAGAGCATTCAATTTCCTATAAAAATATGTATATCTCATTGCTATAAGTCATCTTGTCCGAGAAAAAAAAATAAATGTAAAAAGTGGCAAAATCCCATGTAATTTATATGGGAAATGTATCGTGTTTAGGGCAAGGTTTATTCTGAATATTAAGGGCTTATTTTGGTCTGACATTTTGTTTTAAACGATAAACTAAAAATTTAGGGGGCGTCGCAAGAAAAAAAATCAACTTGGAAAATAACGCACACCCTAGTACACAGTAGCATTTTTTTATTTATGCCTTTTGCTCATTTGGGGGGATATGCGATTACTTACGAAAGTACAATTTTACTAAAACCAATTTTTAGATTTTTTTAAAGTCATCTTTTTCGAAATTAAATTTTTTTGGATAATAATTTTTTCGAGCAACAGCTTTTTGAAAAAGCAATTTATGAGAAAGTAACGTATCAAACCTAAAAAAACGTGATAAAACACAAAAAAGTTCGTTTAGGTTTGTCCAGGGTCTTTTTTCGTCATTTTTCATCACCATTTTCCAAGTTACTAGAGTTCATAATTTAATTTTCTAAAAATATTAGTGTTTCCCAAAAATATATTTTCGGAAAATGTAGCTACATATTTTTACAAATTATTTCTTAAACACATTTTGGGAAAATGTACTTTCAAAATATGTGTTTTTGAGAAAATATTTTTGAACAATTTCTTTAATCCGTTTTCAAAAAAACTGTGTTCCAAAAAAATGCACTTTCACGAAAGTGTAAAATATTGTAGCATTTTATTATTTATGCGTTCTGCTCATTTGGGGAGATATACGATAGAACATTTATATATACAGGGTGTCTCAAAAAACATGTGCCATCGCTTAAAGGGAGATTCTTTGAAAGAAATTAAGGCAAAAAGTTCTTATGAACATGGGTCCGCAGATGCTTTGTTTCAAAGATACAGGACGTTAAATTTTTAAATGGTCTTTACATGTTAAAACCGATGAGTTGGGAAAACCAAACCAGTAAGACGGTTAATAAAATTACATTTATCTCCTAAACGGAATGAAAAGTGAAAAAATATGAAGAGATAAGTTTGGTTAAGAATTTAACATACTATTTGACCGATATACGAAAATGTGAAAAAATCAGTGGCGTACATGTATTTATTGGAAAAATATTGTACCGTCTTCTCATACATACCCCCTGGAGGACCTGTCAAAGTCTTTTCATGGTCAGAATTATGCTTAATTTAAGTACTTTATACAACGTAAATTTCATCAAAATTGATGAAGCCATTTTGAAAATATTTTGGAAAAACTGAAAAAAATTAAGAAAATTAACACCCTGTATCTTTGAAACGAAGCATCTGCGGGCCCATGTTTATATAAACTTTTTGCCTTAGTTTCGTACAAGGAATCTCCTCTTAAGCGATGGCACCTGTTTTTTGGAACACCCTCTACATGAAAACCTAATAAAATTATTACTTCTAGCACTACTCTGATATGATTAATTAGTTATATGTGTATCCTTTCTACACGTTCTTAATGCAACAATTTTCAAACGCCATTTTCTTGAAAACAGTTAAAGATAGGTATGGGGTATGATACATGATTTATAATTAGAATTTTACGTAGAATCCAAATTGTAAAAAATATACAGGGTGTTTCGTTTAAAATAACAAAGTTGACTGTATTTCCGGTTGAACCGGAAACGATAGTCAGACGTTCGAGCACTCAAAATCTGCATCTAAAGCAACCATACGAGTTCCCAAAATTTCAAATCGAAATATTATTTCTTAACAAAATACTGAGCTGGCCAGTAAACTCGTGGACACCCGGTATAATCCTATATTCTGTAAATAAGACACTATCGCTATCAAAATGAACACGGCAACAATTTTAGGAATAAAATTATTTTTCTTAAATCTTATTTTAAACGTTTAACTCTCGTTTTTGCTGTCAATTGCCCATGTGCATTGAGGTATAAAAATCTATTTATATTTAAAGTGTTAATAAAATTATTTCGTTTCTTACACGGGAAAAGAGAGTTCTTATTCATCTTATACGTCGTAAATTTTTTAAATAAGATAATTTTGCCTTTCAGAAAGGCCCATATGTAATAACTTTGACTATTATCTTTTCATAACTTTATGTTAAAATCTAAACTGCCCTCCTTCAAAGTAAGCACGCTTAATAATACATTTTTCCTGTCAACTAACTTTCGATGTGCACTCAGATGTAAAAAATATATTTACTTTCAAAGTGATATTATATTTCGTTTCGTTACATGCGGAGTCCCTGATCGACGATATTTTAAGTTATTTTTAGAAGTATTGCTCAAATTTTTTTATCTGTAGCTGCGAATGGGACTTTCTTTAATATTTAAATGCCTATTTCCCGTTATTTTTTCTCACAAATTATTCCTTTTTTACATTTTTGTATAAACGTAAATATTTTTTTCTAACTGTTAGCAGAAAGTAAAAAAAGCATTAAGTGTAAATCAAGAAAAATTACAATATATGATATGAAAAAAACCTAAATTGCAAAAATAAATTTAAAAGCACCAAAAAATAAAGTGTAAAATTTTTTAAAAATCTGCAAACAGTAACTCGTAAATAATTGTGTAAATACTGTAATCTGTGCTGCCAGATCTGAAATGACAAAGACGGTAGATTCGACGTATAGAAAACGGTAGATGTAGGATTGACAACGGTAAACGTCATCTGACCGGTACGTTTCTATAAAGATCCCTAACAAGGTTTTCAATTATTGGTACAAGTTTATTAGTGCGCCACAAGTGTATGTCTATCTTTCTTGTCTCATTCATAACATTAAAAAAGATGCAAATATACTTGAGGCGCACTAATTGTACCATGTATTATGTTAGAAGTTTCGGTATTTGGTGAAAGGAAAAAAATGATACAGATTATCAAAATTTAACATATTGTAAACTAAAGTAAATTAAAATTGCTAACAAATTTAAACTGATAAAAAGTCTTAAAACGTAGAAGCAGTCACAAAATTCACAAACCACATAAAATGCGTAGTCGCGGGGCTATACTACTTACCATGATACAAATAAAAGAAGATATGACACCGCGCAGGTAGGCGTGGCCATGTACAGGGTCTTTGATTATATTTACGTGGCTATCTGGAGCCTTTATTTTTCAAGATAGTAAAAAATGTTTTATATAAAAATTGTAGTTTTTTCCCATATTATCTTTTGAACTTATCAGTAAAAAAATATCGCATTAAAAAAATGGAAAAATATAGGCAACTTCAATTTTTTTAAATGGAACACCCTGTATATTATGCGCTACAACGAAAGACCTTTTTTTTCTGATTTCAAATACATATATATTGATGATATTTGGGTGAACCATTTTTGAGATATTTTAGCTTAAACTATAAATACATTGCAAAAAAATTTCATTTGGTATCAAGAAAGCCATGGAAACAATCAAATTGTATAAAATAACTAAACTATAAATTTATAAAACATAATAATTTTATTGTTTCCATGGCTTTCTTGATACCAGTATGAAATTTTTTTGCAATTTATTTATAGTTTAAGCAAAAATATCTCAAAAATGGTTCACCCAAATATCATCAATATATATATATATATATATATATATATATATATATATATATATATATATATATATATATATATATACATATATATATATATATATATATATATATATATATATATACATATATATATATATATATATATATATATATATATATATATATATATATATATATATATATATATATGTATATATATATATATATATATATATACGCATGGGATATGCGTAGAACCGATAACGTGCGACAGCTACGCGTGAATGTTGCTCCTAAAAAATATACAACAGACAGTGGTAAAAACAGTGTTTTAATTTCGGATTTTCTGAAAAACCAGTAATATATGGTGTCTTTTTTGCATGGAGACATTTGTATATGTGAGACTTTATTAATAAAGTGACAAATTAATGAAACAATAGTGGTTTAATACAGACTTGAGAATTTATGCAGGTATAAAAAGGTCAGATAAACTGATAAAGCAAAACGGATTCCAATAAACAAATTTTTTGTTTCTGTTGATTTTTTACGATGGATGAATGAGGACAAGTATTCAAATTGTAAACAAGCAGTTAGAGATGAAACCCATTATAAATGCGATCTTTGTGTTCAAAGAATACACAAAACTGTGCAGTACTTTCTGCATCTGAAATTAAATGTATGCCGCTTCAAAAGAGACTTTTGGTTTTACTATGTAGCAGTTGTAAAGAAATGCTATCAAAATCACAAATCATTGTTCAACTGATGGAAGAAATGAGAACTGAAATAAAAAGCCTGCGAGAAGAAGTTTGCGCATTAAAAACTGAAATCAACACTGGGGGAAATTGTGCAGAAATGGGCATTCGAAGAAAATTTTCAGATATAGTAAGGAACAGGGAAACAATCAAATCACCTGCTACGTCGCAGTCCCCATCATTGACAGTAAAGCCAAAACGGAAGCAAGACTCGGAACAAACAAAGAAGGATTTACAAATGAATATACAGCCAAATCAGCTGCATATTGGAGTTAAAAATGTACGGGCAACAAAACAGGGAGGTTTAGTGGTTAAATGTACCACAAGGAATGATGTTGAGAAGTTGAGGCTGGCTGCTGAAAGAAGTTTGGGTGATAACTACATAGTGGAAACATTAAAACTAAATCAGCCTAAAATGAAAATAGTCGGCTATAGAGGTGAACAAACAGCAAAAGAGTTAGAAGAAATTATAAGACACCAAAATACATGGATAGAAGAAGATGACAAACTGGATATAACCTATGTTAAAAAACCAAAGAATAAGGATCAAACATCAACAATTTTCTTAGAATGTTCATCAAAACTGTATTGGAAAATGATAAACCAAAGAAAGATATTCATTGGATGGGAAAGATATAGTGTATTTGAAAATTTGAATATAAAGAGATGTTTCAAATGCCAGGACTATTATCATAAAAAAGATGTCTGTGAAAATAAAGAAGTTTGCGAGTATTGTGCTGGAAATCATGAAACGAAGGAGTGCCCAAAGGAAAATAAGAGGTGTAAAAATTGCATTAATGCAAATAACAAATTCAAAACTAAATATAATATAAACCATACGGCAGCAGATCGAGAATGTCCTTCCACTAAATATCACATAGATCTTTTGAAAAGTAGAATTGATTATGGATCATAATGGTACGTCTGGAACAAGATGAAGTTCTTGAGGCGATAGAAACTAATAGTGATCAAAATTCAGTGCTAGTGGATAGTGACTTATTGCAATTTAAAATGAAAGACACAAACATTATTTTTAATTTACTACACCTAAATATTAGAAGTATGACTAAAAATATTGACAATTTGATTTTGCTTTTGGAAAGTTTTGAGCTGCATTTTAATGATATAGTTTTGAGTGAAACCTTCAGAATATTTTCGATAAATCAATGTAATGTCCCTGGTTATCACTTGTTTTATAATAATGCTGATTACAACAGGAACGATGGGGTTATCGTTTTGGTGAAGAGTCATATAGATGTGAGTTTTTCCATTCATAAGTTACCAGTCTCCCAGGCTACTTGTAAGTAGACTACGTTTTGTAGTCAATAATATTAAGATGGGAATTACTGCAGTTTATAAGCCACCTCCCATACCGATATCAGATTTTGTTAATGACATTTACACTTTTCTTGATTCTTTAAATAATGATAATACCAATATTGAGATTTTTGTGGGAGACACAAATATAAATATATTAAATATAGATAACGATGCTCATGATTATTCGTCGGTGCTGTCACAGTTGGGTTATGGGTCGTATATAAACTCGATAACTAGATTTGAAAGTGGCTCTTGTCTTGACCATATTTTCATTAATCAAAAACTTAAAACTAATAATTTGAGTTTTGATTCATATGTTTTGGATTCGCATATGACCGATCATGGGCCAACTATGCTTAATATTGTTTCAAAAAACAACACCATAGCTAATAAAAATAAATATACTGATATAAAAGGGTTGTTCTTACGAAATTGTCCCATTTACAGTCCCTTATCACTATTATCTCATTCTAACGACCAAATATTTTTTTTATCGATTAAAAATGAAGAAAATTACTGCTTCGATGAAAATACGTACCTGCTTGGGAAAATTTTTGTGATTTTATATTAAATTTTCAATTAACAGTACGTGAGACCTCACGTTTGTTAATTGTCCCCAGGTCGGCTTCCAAAGCTTTTAGCAGAATTGTCACGCTTTTAACACGAATGGCTTAAAATCTAAAAATATATTGTAACGAGGCAACTCAAAAAGATGTATATTCTAACAGAAAACTTTATCGAAAACGTATTTATAATAAAGAAAATTCAAAATTATACTTGCCCCTAAGTTCAATTGTCACTTTCATTAACGTTACATTTAATATTCATTAAAAATCGTAGATGACACGAAAGTAGCAAATATCATCACAGCGAGACGGCGGGGATTAATTACTGTTAGGTCTTTGGTGAGGACGGTCCGTTCTTCTTATTTTAAGAAGGATTTATAGTAAAAAAGACAAAAAATACCTTGGCGTCAAGCATACTGTGTCACTTCGGTTAATATTAACCACACAGTTAAACAATCAAATATATTTAATTAAATTATTATATTAATTACTTAACAACTGCATGGATTTATATGCGTAAAAGGTAGCAATTTTAAGAATGTTAAAATGCTTATGGCGGGATATTGGAATAAAATCCCCACCTCCGTTAATCTCATTTCCCTTAATGACACTATTAACGGAGGTGAGAAGGATAAACGAAAGTGAAATTTTTGGTTAATAATGTGCCTATTTATTGTATTTTATGCCATGACAAGAACAACATATAAAATATTACAAAAGAAAGAAAACCCCAAATGAAAAATTCCGGGAATGCATGATAAAGCTGAGAGAAAAGATCAAAAATAATCCGGCTTTGAATGAGGAGCAAGAATGAAGAGGAAGGGAGAGGTATAAGGCAAAAAAAGAAGCCAAGAAAATTAAATTAATAAGAAATCTTGATGAGAGGGAAAAATGAAAGATAAGAAGAAACTGAAAAGAACGAAGTAAAAGTTAAAATCATGCCAAAAAACAAAAAGAAAAGATGGTTAAAGCAGTTCAAGAATTCACTCCTCCTAGTACCCCTGTTTTTGACTAGCCCACTGTTTAAGTTGAGCCCATTGTATCTAGACAGTGTATAAAAGGGAAGCAGATACAAAGAAGAAATCGGGATATAATGAACAATCAAATTACGATATTGCAGGAACAAACTACGAAAATCAGAAAGAACGGCACAAAAATATAAATAGAAGTTAATTAGGAATAAAGAAAATATATCTAACACACCTGGGGAAAAAGCAAAGTAAATACTTAATAACCAACAAGTTACCCCAGAAATAAAAGAAAATTTTCTTTCAAGTGTAGTTTTAAAGGATCAAATTGAAACTAATTTTGAAGAATAGCAAATCTTTGCCGATAAAAGAAATTTTGTGCGTTGCATTTCTGGAAGGATTATCAAAAAGTATAGATTAAAGAGCGCATTAACCACATTCACTTCAAAAAGATTACTTAAAATAAAAGTAAATAAATTTATTTTCTGAGAATTCAGGCATTTAAGTTTCTTAGTTTCTCACCTCCGTTTATACTATTTCATCTTCGTTAACTCTTGGCTGTCATGGTTGTTTTTTCAGAAAAAAACAAATTTTAAGCTTGACCCGTTTTAGAATCTTATCACCTGATATAATCAAACATACCTACAACTTTTCTGCAAAAAATTAAATTTTTATTTTTTTTTAATTATCAGTTGCAAAATCCACAATCTCGTAAAAATGACCCAAAAAAGAGTCAATTTGACCTTCAAAAATTTAAAGCTTCCTTAATGGCACATGATTGGTCTTCTGTCTTTGACGATCCGGATCCTGAATCGGCATTCAATGCATTTGTTGGGGCGTACAGATCTTTAAAACTTGATGCGACTTCTGAATCTTTTACAAGGTTAAAACAATACAAAAAGATTAAGGAATGGATCACTAATGGCATTGTGGCATCTATTAAGCGAAGGGATAAGATGAAGAGAAGGTTAATGCGTAACTACAGTGAGGGTCTAAATAATGAGTACAAAAAATATCGTAATACATTGAATAAAATTATTGAAAAAAGAAAAAATGAGTACTATAGAAAACAAATAAATGACAATAAAGGAAATATGAAAAAAATTTACGACATAATAAAAAATGCCATCTATGAAACCAACTCAAAAGTGAACAATTTAAAAAGAATGAATGAGAGGGGTATGAACTTTGATAATGATTTGGACATGGCAAATCATTGTAATAACTATTTTATAAATATTGGAACTAAAATGGCTAAATTAATTCAGGTGCCTGAAAACCCAATAAATATAAATTTTACTCAGCAAAATTCTGTTTCTGTCCCCTGTAACTGCAAATGAGTTAATTAACCATATTTCCTCTTTAAAGACGTCAGGTGCTCCGGGGCTGGATGGTATTACATCTAAATTAATAAAAGAGACCCACACTGTAGTTCTGCAGCCTTTGTTGCATATCTTCAACCAAATCTTCGTGACGGGAGTTGTGCCATCACATTTCAAAACAACAGTTGTTTCACCTATCCACAAGAGTGGTTCAAAGACATTGATTCAGAACTATAGACCCATTAGTCTTGTAAGTAACTTTGCAAAGTTGTTTGAAAAGTGTGTAAAGCAAAGATTGTTTACTTTTTTTGAGAGCAATGGCATTTTATCACAGAACCAGTATGGCTTTATTAAGGGTCGCAGTACTGAAGATGCCATGTACAGATTGACATCGGAGATTGTAAATAATCTGAATACTGGGAAAAAGTGTGCTGCTATGTTTTTGGATTTGGCTAAGGCCTTCGACACGGTCCCTCATGACAAACTACTTGATGTCTTATGCCATTATGGTGTTAGGGGGACTGTGTTGAAAATGTTTCGTAACTATCTTGCTGGGCGATGTCAGTCTGTCAAGGTTAACAACACTTTAAGTGATAAACAAATTGTAAATATTGGGGTTGCGCAGGGTACGGTTCTCGGCCCTATTCTGTTTTTGATTTACATAAACAGCTTATTGTCGCTTGAAATACACGGTTCTGTGGTATCATATGCTGATGATACCGTACTGATATTCAGTGGTATCACTTGGATGGAGGTAAAGGAAAAAATGATGAATGGTTTGGGAATTACTAAGAACTGGCTAGACAGCTTTCAACTGTCTTTAAACTTGACTAAGACAAACTATATTGCCTTTTCCTTAACAAATGCCAATAGACCAGAATTTAATGATATTGCGATGAATGATCATCAAATTAATGAAGTCTCCCAAATTAAATATCTTGGAATAATAATAGACAAATTTCTGAAATGGCAACCACATATTGAGTATCTTTCAGGTAAAGTTAGAAATCTTATACATAAGTTTTATATTATTAGAGAGTTTCTTGATACAAAAACTCTTACTATTGTTTACAAAAACCTTGTAGAGTGTTTGATAAGATATGGTATCTTGGTCTGGGGGGGGGGGGGCTGTATAATAATGCTCTTTATCGATTAAATATTATTCAGAAATATATTTTAAAAGTGATGTATAGGAAGAATAGGGCTTATCCATCAGAGCTTTTATTTTCGAGCGATATATATAATGTAAGAACTCTGTATATGAGTACCGTGGCTATATTTATTCATAAAAACAAAACACCTGATGATGCTATACAGCATCATTACCACACACGAGCTAGAATTTCCACAAACCTAGTTATTCCAGTAAGTTACAATAATATTAACTTAAAATGTATTGTATATTTGGGACCAAAGATATATAACATGATTCCCAATTTTATTAAATGTATTGGAAGCATTAAGAAATTTAAAACTGAAAGTAGAAAATATTTAGCTTTGGAATCTAAGAGATTTGAACATTTGTTTGAGTGACTTTATTACCAACTCATTCTCATCTGTCATCTTTCTTCTTTTTTTTACTTTTTTTGAGAGTATTGGTTGACTACCAGACTACTATTGTTTCAGTGTATACAGAGAAATATGTGTTCCTTCTGTTTTTGGAGGTTTTTTGTGTTTTTAAGTGTTGTGGCGTAAGCCAAATTTAGTATAAAATACCTAGATCTAGCTATTGGTACATACAAGTATATTTTTACTTAGGTACCTTTATAATACATGTCAGCTGACTTTTAATGTATTTACTTAGTATGTTAAGCTTGTTTGTTTATTATAAAATGTATATTGAATAAATTGAAAATTGAAATAAAAATAAATTGAAATATATATACAGGGTGTCCCACTTAAGATGGATACAAGCCAATATCTTGGTTGTTTGTTCAGCGATGTTTTTCATTTTTGGTAGAAGGCTGGATGGTCATAAGGCGCACATTTTACATAGGGTTAGAAATGCGATACCTCATAGACGTACATTTTAATGGGGTTTGATTTTTTTTATTCAAGAGTAAACTACCTTTAGGAGAGTATTTATTTCAAATCTGATAAATTATATTAAATCCTCCTTAACCAAGACACTTAAGTTCTAATTTTGATAAAGATTGATACAGGGTGTGTCACAAAAAATATGACATTTTTTATTTTTTTAAGTAAATACTTACGACGCCACTGAAGTTAATAGTGATTATTTTAAATAATTGTTTAGATTTTTTTCATTATTCCTCAATAAAATGAAAAAAAATCATACTTCACTTTTCATTGAAAGCTGGGTTTTTTAATTCTCTTGTAACGGATTTTATTCCTGTGTATTAACAAACTGAAAAATAACGGTTTTTAAATGAAACAAAATTAAACATCTTAATTATCATGGAAGCTATCTGAAAACTTAAATTGATTATTATAATGTTGATATAGACCAGTTGTTTATCCAGTGGCGTCGTAAGTATTTACTTAAAAAAACAATAAAAAATGTCATATGTTTTATGACACACCCTGTATCAATCTTTATCAAAATTAGAACTTAAGTGTTTTGGTTAAGGAGGATTTAATATAATTTATCAGATTTGAAATAAATACTCTCCTAAAGGTAGTTTACTCTTAAATAAAAAAAAATCAAACTCCATTAAAACGTACGTCTATGAGGTATCGCATTTCTAACCCTGGGTAAAATGTGCGCCTTATGACCATACAGCCTCCTACCAAAAATGAAAAACATCGCTGAACAAGATATTGGCTTGTATCCATCTTAAGTGGGACACCCTATATATATATATATATATATATATATATATATATATATATATATATATATATATATATATATATATATATATATATATATATATATATTGATGATATTTGGGTGAACCATTTTTGAGATATTTTAGCTTAAACTATAAATAAATTGCAAAAAAATTTCATACTGGTATCAAGAAAGCCATGGAAACAATAAAATTGTTATGTTTTATAAATTTATAGTTTAGTTATTTTATACAATTTGATTGTTTCCATGGCTTTCTTGATACCAAATGAAATTTTTTTGCAATGTATTTATAGTTTAAGCTAAAATATCTCAAAAATGGTTCACCCAAATATCATCAATATATATGTATTTGAAATCAGAAAAAAAAGGTCTTTCGTTGTAGCGCATAATATACAGGGTGTTCCATTTAAAAAAATTGAAGTTGCCTATATTTTTCCATTTTTTAATGCGATATTTTTTTACTGATAAGTTCAAAAGATAATATGGGAAAAAAAACTACAATTTTTATATAAAACATTTTTTACTATCTTGAAAAATAAAGGCTCCAGATAGCCACGTAGATATAATCAAAGACCCTGTACATGGCCACGCCTACCTGCGCGGTGTCATATCTTCTTTTATTTGTATCATGGTAAGTAGTATAGCCCCGCGACTACGCATTTTGTGTGGTTTGTGAATTTTGTGACTGCTTCTACGTTTTAAGACTTTTTATCAGTTTAAATTTGTTAGCAATTTTAATTTACTTTAGTTTACAATATGTTAAATTTTGATAATCTGTATCATTTTTTTCCTTTAACCAAATACCGAAACTTCTAACATAATACATGGTACAATTAGTGCGCCTCAAGTATATTTGCATCTTTTTTTAATGTTATGAATGAGACAAGAAAGATAGACATACACTTGTGGCGCACTAATAAACTTGTACCAATTGAAAACCTTGTTAGGGATCTTTATAGAAACGTACCGGTCAGATGACGTTTACCGTTGTCAATCCTACATCTACCGTTTTCTATACGTCGAATCTACCGTCTTTGTCATTTCAGATCTGGCAGCACAGATTACAGTATTTACACAATTATTTACGAGTTACTGTTTGCAGATTTTTAAAAAATTTTACACTTTATTTTTTGGTGCTTTTAAATTTATTTTTGCAATTTAGGTTTTTTTCATATCATATATTGTAATTTTTCTTGATTTACACTTAATGCTTTTTTTACTTTCTGCTAATAGTTAGAAAAAAATATTTACGTTTATACAAAAATGTAAAAAAGGAAGAATTTGTGAGAAAAAATAACGGGAAATAGGCATTTAAATATTAAATAAAGTCCCATTCGCAGCTACATATAAAAAAATTGAGCAATACTTCTAAAAATAACTTAAAATATCGTCGATCAGGGACTCCGCATGTAACGAAACGAAATATAATATCACTTTGAAAGTAAATATATTTTTTACATCTGAGTGCACATCGAAAGTTAGTTGACAGGAAAAATGTATTATTAAGCGTGCTTACTTTGAAGGAGGGCAGTTTAGATTTTAACATAAAGTTATGAAAAGATAATAGTCAAAGTTATTACATATGGGCCTTTCTGAAAGGCAAAATTATCTTATTTAAAAAATTTACGACGTATAAGATGAATAAGAACTCTCTTTTCCCGTGTAAGAAACGAAATAATTTTATTAACACTTTAAAAATAAATAGATTTTTATACCTCAATGCACATGGGCAATTGACAGCAAAAACGAGAGTTAAACGTTTAAAATGAGATTGAAGAAAAATAATTTTATTCCTAAAATTGTTGCCGTGTTCATTTTGATAGCGATAGTGTCTTATTTACAGAATATAGGATTATACCGGGTGTCCACGAGTTTACTGGCCAGCTCAGTATTTTGTTAAGAAATAATATTTCGATTTGAAATTTTGGGAACTCTTATGGTTGCTTTAGATGCAGATTTTGAGTGCTCGAACATCTGACTATCGTTTCCGGTTCAACCGGAAATACAGTCAACTTTGTTATTTTAAACGAAACACCCTGTACATTTTTTACAATTTGGATTCTACGTAAAATTCTAATTATAAATCATGTATCATACTCCATACCTATCTTTAACTGTTTTCAAGAAAATGGCGTTTGAAAATTGTTGCATTAAGAACGTGTAGAAACGATACACATATAATTAATTAATCATATCAGAGTAGTGCTAGAAGTAATAATTTTATTAGGTTTTCATTTTAAAAAATAAGAAATTAGCCATAAATTAAGTGTTCAAAGTGTTGACCGTTTTCTCTCAGACGAACTCTTTGAAATTCCCTGAGCACGTTGTTCATTTCTTTTTGGGGTGATATTATTAACAGAAAGTATGACAAGTGTCTTGTATTCATAGCCATCTTGACCAAATAATTGGAAATTGACATGGTTATGATCATGAAGCAGTTCAAGCGACAAATGATCTCCATAGCCGCCGAGATAAAATTAGAAAGATTGAAATTGGGAATGCATATAAATTTTTGGCTGTCCATATCTCAAGAACTATCAGCTTTAGACCTGGGATGGTGTATACAAAAATTATAGAGAAAAGTCAGATAAATTAGAATTTAGAGTTTAAAGTAGGTCGTTCAATTGAAATTGTTGAAGTAATTTGTGCCTGAATGTCATATTTTGTAGCACTTCCGGTTGCACCGTAAGTGAGATTGTCATGACGCAAGCATACATACAAGGCCCCTAAAAATAAGTAAGAATAATATATTAAACTTTTCACATATTCATTTGTTTTATGTTAAAACAATATAGTTTGCGACTCTTTCGACATTTTCAAACGCCATTTTCTTGAAAACTGTTAAAGATAGGTATTGGGTATGATAGATGTTTTAAAATTAGAATTTTACGTAGAATCCAAATTTTAAAAAATATACGGGTGTTTCGTTTAAAATATCAAAGTTGACTGTATTTCCGGTTGAGCCGGAAACGATAGTCAGATGTTCGAGCACTCAAAATCTGCACCTAAAGCAACTATACGAGTTCCCAAAATTTCAAATCGAAATATTATTTCTTAACAAAATAACGAGCTGGCCAGTAAACTCGTGGGCACCCGGTATAAGGTATGAAAAGTCATTTACTAATTACTTTTTTTGTGTAAAATAATTAAAAATAATAAATGCAAAGAAATTTTAATATGATGAAACATAATTAATTAAATCAAAATATAATTTAGCTAGATTAGTAGAAAATTCTGTTGGTTTCAATAATGTATACAGGGTGATTCACGGTGGATGGTACGTTAGACGTATCTGGCGAACCAGTTATCGAATCGTTCTAAAAATTTGGTAGTTTACATAAACAAACCTGCCCTACCTGAAATTCCAAAAATATTTTTGACAATTCGGTGTTGCCGCTTCTACTAAAAAGTAGTAGCAACCTTAATATTTTAAATGCAACACCCTGTATATTGTTTTATTTTCAAAACCCCCATTATTTTTTTACTAACTTCCTTTTTTATTGTTGTATACTTATGTTTTACCGCATCTCATATATATATATATATATATATATATATATATATATATATATATATATATATATATATATATATATATATATATATATATATATATATATATATATATATATATATATATATATGTATATATATATATATATATATATATATATATATATATATGTATATATATATATATATATATATATATATATATATATATATATATATATATATATATATATATATAATATATAATATAAAGTATTAGCAGCCTACATTCCTGTATTTTATGAATCTGGGACTGACTAACAACTATTGAAATATTACGCAAGGTACATATTTGTTCTTTACATTACTTGGACCGGGTGTTATGGGCATGAGTAACAGGAACGCCGACCCGATATAAAGTTGGGAACAGAGGGCATCACAGAAGATTTCGTTAGTTATTCTGAAAGAGTGACAATTGCGCTCTAGAAACGTTTGGTTTCAGTTTAAAGCTTAAGTCACAGTGCTATTACAAAGTGCATCTATCCTTCTGGAACCAAGACTTTCAACATTTACAGTTAAAAATTGTGCAACTACTCGGTATATTCGATTAAACAATTTTTATCACGTCTTTAACTCACACAAACGTCACTGTTCGCAGGTAGGCTGTATTATAGATCCATTTCCATTATATATCGGAGAATTAGGGATATTTTTTTAACATTATAATTTTTTCATCTTAATAAAAATATCTACCCATTTGTTTCTCCAATCCTTTTATTGAAAATTATTGGTTAGAGGGAGTATTGTTACTTAGAGGGGTAGAAAACAATAATTTTAAGTAGTATAAAATAAGAAGATTAATGTGGCTATGCTCACACTGTTTTTGTTTAATAAAAACGATATTTTTGCAAAAGCCGCATATGTTCAGTAAAAGGCTATAAAATCATAAAACTTACATAAGTATATTTTGCCAGATGGAAAATTTATTTTTTATGACAATTTCTATTAAACTGTCACAGTAGACAACCAGAAATAATAAATTAATTATTCTTTTTTATTGGTAACAACATCGTTTTCATTTGTCTTTTACTAATGCCTCTTTTGCTAACAAGGATAGAAAGAAACCGGATTCCGTTGGGAATTTTATCAGGAAAGAAAAGAATTTTGCGATGACTAATCTCTCGAAGTATATATCCAGCAATACTTCCACAAGAAAAGAAGCTAGGATAAAAATTTGAACATGTTCTTTTTTTATTTGTAATTTTCTAATGCACTTTCGCCAACACGGATGGAAAGAAATCTGATTCCTCCGTGATTATCAGGCAGTGGCGGCGCCAGGGGTGGGCGCGGTTGGGCGAGCGCCCAACCCAAATCGTTGTCGCCCAACCGTTCGCCCAACCTGCTAAATCGAGCATGTGAGCAAAAATAATAAAGAAAAACCCAGTAGTTAAAATTAAAAAAAGATAAACCATCGCTTTCAACATTTTAAATGTATAGATCTTATATATCAATAATTATACGTAAACTATTAAAAAAAAATACCTATTCTTGTCCTATACCTACATAAACGAATAAATAAAATATAACTCATTTTATTGCATTTTCGGCAAGCGATACAATGCGGTCCCTTTGTTTTAAGCCGCTTATCGATCCGGTCAATCGGAAGGCCTTTGTATGTGGAAATCAAAATAAACACCGCCCTGTCGGCACTACATTACAAAATTTGAGAACCTTTGTTTTTATTAGTGGATCTTTCGTATATAATGCGTTTTTACAAATCCAAAAAGAGCTACATCCAGAAGATAAACCTGTGGAACTAAAAAGACTTAGTGATACGAGGTGGACGTCACACGTATCAAGCTGTTTGGCTGTAAAAAAAACACTTCCAGCAATAATAATTTTATTAAACCAATATATAACAGAAAACAACCTTCGCTCTCCCGAAGGAAACGGACTCTTAAACAATATTAATTTTACCTTTTTATTCAATTTAGAAGTTTTTTTGTGAATTCTTGTCAAAAATAAAAATGTTTCTGATTATTTACAAAGCCAAAATAGTGATATTTTAAAAAGTTTAACATTAGTGGCATCACTAAAAGAGTTATTTGTATCATATAGGCAAGATTCTGAATTTGAAAAGTTATGGACTGCGACTCTAGAACACGCCTTCGCTGCTAATATTAACTTAGATGATGTAAATAATAAAAGACCAAAAAAATTACCATCTAAATTGAATAATTCTATGATCATACAAAAAATTACCTCACTTAAAGAGGACAGATGTGTTACTAAAAAAAGTGAATTTCAATCTAAATTATATTATCCCGTTATTTATCGAATTACTTCAGAACTTTGTCGGAGATTTGATGAAAATGCTAGTGCTCTAAAGATCTAAACCCGTTTAGAACACTAGCATTTTCATCAAACCCATTGAATAATATATTTTTAAATTTTGAGCAATTAACTGCATTAGCTATTCATTATGGATATAGCATCCGTCGAAAATGAATTAAAATTACTACCGAAAACCATTGAAAGGTATTAAATTAATCATGATGTTAAAATAAAGACCTTGTCAGATCTTGCAATTCTTCTGCAGGAATTTAATTTAGTATATCACGAAATAAATAATTTGTGCAACATTACGATTACCGTACCCCTTCAAATGTCAGTTGTGAAAGGTCGTTTAATGGCTTAAACAACAATGTCACAAGAGAGGATTACAGATTTGGGAATTTAATACGTTGAAAAAAATATTGCAAAAACATTGGACATAGATGTAGTTATAGACTCTTTTGACACTAAACATAATAATAGAAAGAGCTCTTTTTTAATGTTTAATGTTCTGTAATAATGTTACTGTGTGAAATCAACTGAAATATGTTCAGCGTTTTTTATTCAATTTTTTAATTTTAGTTTGATTTTCAAAAATCCAAAATAATTTTAGTTTTAGCTTCACAAATCCGAAATATCTAAATTGTACAAAAATCTGTTTTACCCGAAATAATGCACATTTTTGCTGCCCACCCTCCAAATTTTTCTGCCGGATGTCGCCCAACCGAACAGAAAAACCTAGCGCCGCCACTGTTATCAGGAAAGAAAAGATGAATAACGTGATCGCTAAAATATGTTCTGGTGTAAACTGTTCATGGAACTGACCAATGGGGTGAATTCTTGTTCAATTTTTTTTTCTGTCATCATTCTCAAACTAAATTGGATAGAATATAGCTTCCCAATTTTCTCAGCAACCCACTAGGAAATGGAAAAAAAACAAATAGGAAGAATTCTTCATACCTGCAGACACTGTAACATTTGTGGCGGCATTGTGAAATCAAGGTATTAATATCGTTGATTTGAATTATTAGTAATTAGGTGGTAATTAGTATTTTATTTCAGCATAAGAACATTAAGCAATGTATAAAAGTTCCGGTGAAATATGTACAGGATTAGCAACTTAAGGAAATTAATTTCTATTTTTTCTTGCTTTACACTCACACGTGATAAATTTCACAAAAGTGAAATTTTGCCTATAGATAAATAAGGCTTGTACCGCTGATCGAAATAAAGGTCCTTAGAATACAGGGTGAACAACTTAACTAAATTAAATTTTGTCTGCTTTTGCTCTAGCTGCAGCTCTACTTAAGGAATATATAATATTACCAATTCACTAGTTTTATAAGTAGGTTGATATAATTGAAATTAGGTATATCATATATTTATACAGGGCGTGTAAGTTTAAATAGTACTTTTCAATTGCTGCCTAAATATTATATTTTTTCTGTTATGTGGCACCGTTCCGCTCACAACTATTTTCTCATTTAAAAAAATTATCAAGGGTGGTGCTTTGCTGCCATCCGGATTTTTAAATTGAAATATAGGTGAGATTAAAGATTCGTAATGCGTGATACACCCATTAAAACTAAAAACATTGTTGCTCCTTCCACATCTGAAAAACTTATTTCTTAAAGTCGTCGCCTATATTAAACATAGGTTAGCTTAAATCACTAAGATCATTTGAAAAGAACTTAACCAAAAAAAGTTAATCTAGAAACATCTCAAACCGAAACTAAGAAGGTTTAAATGCCAATTTAAATATCAGTAATTAAAACATCGTGTACTAATCGGATATCTTAGAACTTCAATCGATTTAATAAATGTAGGGTTTCTTTTTAGAGTCCGCATCGCGTTTATAGCAGATATCGTTAGGTAGATTTCGCACAAATACGAGTCGAAATCTCTCCGCATGGGATGTAACGAAATTTGTAGACAAACTTGAGACCAGCGTTGTGCTTGCTATTACAATTGTACTAGATCTATTACAATTTAACATTCAATATTACCCTATTACTACATTACCAAAAACCCCAATAATCTAGTACATTCTCAACTTCATGTACAACCTTGAACTCAATGTGGTGTCGTGCCTCGTGTCCGACTTCTGGCTAACCGACATACCGACAACGGAGTAGCGCATTCTCTAAATAAAAGTAATGTAAGAGAAGGAGACAGCCATTGACGGTAGGTTTGTAATTTTCTTATTACGCTTGGGATTCCCATGACCAAACTGTGGCGCCTATAGCGGATAATGGACATGTCAAACTATTGCTATTCTTCTCTTTTTAATACTTTACATTAGACTAATCGAGGAACGTATGATGTCTAAATTCCATGGGCATGCGGTGAAATTTCAAAGTTGTATATCTCTGTTCCTACTTACAGGAACCGCACCAAATGTAGGAGTTTTTATAGCGAGTCCACTGGGAATGTTTTGGTAAAGACAAAAAAACATTTTGTAATTTGCGAAAAATGTTGAATTTTTGCATTGCTTCCACTTGGAAAAAAATGAACACGTTTAGGTATGTTATTTATTATTTTTTCTAAACAAATTTTACATCATTTTGTCGACAAGTTTTAAATTTTAAGAGAAAAAAATGTGTTTGTAGAAAGTTATAGTCATTTGCATTTTTTGAAACCTAAAATATAGGTAATTTAAAAAAAAATCAATTGACTATAACTTTCTACTAACACATTTTTTTCTCTTAAAATTTAAAAATTGTCGGTAAAATGATGTAAAATTAGTTTAGAAAAAATAATAAATAACATACCTAAACGTGTTCATTTTTTCCAAGTGGAAGCAATGCAAAAATTCAACTTTTTTCGCAAATTACAAAATGGTTTTTTTTCTTTACCAAGTGGGCTCACTAATAAAACCTCTGAATTTGGTGAGGTTCCTGTAAGTAGGAACAGAGATATACAACTTTGAAATTTCACCGCACGCCCATGCTAAATTCTAAATCGTTCCAAATTCGTCCTGTTCCTGTTAAGAATGTTTTGTTTGTAAGTCTACTTATAATGTTTAATTATTGATTTATGTTATACTATTCATGTTTCGATTTTTTGTTGATTATGTCATATGAAAGTATCATTTTTTGTTAATTATAATTAAACGTATTTAGTAAAGCTATTTGTTCATCCAAAAAATGATGTATTACTAATCAGGTGGTCAAAAATTGTCAATGGGAGTGAGGACACGCCACGGATTTCAATCTATTACAATCTAGTACAATTGTATGTAAAATTCTAGTACATTCAGCAAGCATCAAAAGCCCAACGCTGCTTGAGACCATAATTATTAGCCGATTGAACTGTACCTTGGCACAAAAAGAGTTTGGGTCTATATCCCTTCCTAGTTCGTAGGTGAACGTAATCGGCCAGAACCCTATGTACAGTCGTAGCCAAATACAGTTTTATTTTTATGCTTCTTATGAAAAATTAAATTTTATTTAGTTCTTTGCTTAGACTTACAGGAAAAGAACCGAGCGTAAAAGAACAAAACAATAAATCTTTTGTCTCTCTAATCTAGTTGCCCTACTGGCATTCCACCGGGGTTTATGTTATTTCTCAAAAACATAATATAATGAAACATGGGTATGCTTATTTACTTCTAATTTTAGTTAAATTGATAAATTATGTAAAGTAAATTTGGCAGTTTACAGTTTTCCTCTCAGTTCATTCGCTTTTCAATTTCCGGGTGACAACGACATTGTTTTACAAAACATCGTTTTGTTACCTTTTATCCAAGGTAACGATTTAAAATCTGAAATGTTGGTTTGAATGAAGATACAGTTTTACCAAATATCATTTCTGTTTTTCCCGACAGTAATGTTACAAATTTTAAAATTAATTTTGCATGTTTCCTTTTTACGCTTATACAGTGTGTCTACGTAAGTTGGCGGCATATGGTAAACTTGCTTATTATTAACTTTACGAAAAAAAGTTATTCTTTATAAAAAGTTCTGCATGGTCCAAAACCAAAAATGCAGTAATCAGATATCAAATTGTATTAGTCGTATACGAGGTTTGTCAAAAAATGTGATTATTGCTCAAGAGTAAAGTACCTTTATTTTCGACAATATCGAAAATTATTATAAAGAAAAGATGTTTAGAATTAAAAATAACTTTGGAATTTTCAACATTGTTTATTTACATTAAAAATATATTTTTTTGACATTTTCACTGCGATAACGTTGAAAACATAAGTTTGCACATTAATGCATAATTAATCTTGGATGCACTGGCGTTTTTTAAAAGTGATATTTGAAGTAGGATTTGAGAACTGTCAAAACATCGAAAATTCGAAAAAACGTCAGCAATCGTATTTTAAAAACTGGCACGATATAAACAGTGTTTTCAGGCAGTCTAACAGTGTTTTTCGCTAGTTTTTAGAGATCCGTGTTGTACAGTTTTATGTTTGACAGACGTATTTGTTTATGAAAAGGTAGAAATGCCACCAACATTAAGTCTGGAAGAGAAAATTGAGATTGTGCTAATAGTGGGTGATAAGATAAGTATAAATCATTTCGAGAAGCTGCAGACATTTTTAATTTCCGACATCCAGATAAAAATATTTACAATGAAACTGTAAAAAATAAATATTAAATAAATTTAACTACTTGTAGGAGATGGTAGAAAATAATGACATTGCGTTGCAAGTAACATGCTGAATATTCTTTGCGGAACAGGGCATCTTCGTTGGCAAATGATATAAAAAAGGATACAGTTTCAATCAAAGATTCTAAGAAAACACAAATATCACCCTTACAAACCTCAAAAAATTCATACTTTAAGCAGTGGCGGCTGGTCCTAAAGGGCACAAGGGCACGTGCCCACTCTAGATTTTCAACAAATATAAAATCTTTTATCAAAAGTCAAAAAGAAATAATACACCGTCGCGCCTCAATACCTCTTTCCTTGCATGTCACACCACGGCGAACGCGACCGCCGCGCCGGCGATCAAAACTTATCTCCGGGGACACAGCAGATTTGTCCCAATTTCATCATCAATTTTGGTGGCGACGCCGGTCTATGCATTGGAGAATTAGGGTTAAAATCGCGTGCTATAGGCATCTGATGGGCACAATATTTCGCGTCTCCTTGCACTTTTTTACTGTTTAGATTTCGAGCGGCGTTGTCGTTGGCGCGGCGGGCGGAATAGTTTATTGCACAATTGTATCAGAGAAAAATAAGATAGACAGAATAATATCTCTTCTTCCCGCCAGCTCGACAACGCGATGGCCTTCAAACGGCGACATCCCGAGATTAGCCATTGATTCTCACAAGACCTCCCGACATTAGACAGCGCGGTAGCAACACGGCAAGCAGAGAGAGTTTTCTGCGGCGCGTCTCAATACTCACTCTCACTGTGCTTTATAATAACCCAAAATCTGCATCGCACGCTCATGGCAGCTTATTTCGACGTCGGTTTGGAGGTCATAGAAAGCAAATCGTATTTATGAATGAACTCCGTCCGAGATATTCTTCTCTCTATCTTATTTTTCTCTGATTGTATGTTTAGTTTTCTTGATATATTAACACGTGAAGGCCTAATAATTTTTTTGTGATCAGTTGAGGGATATTTTTTTTATTTAAATACTTTATTAATTATTAGTAGTGCATGAGTGCGTAGTATTACTAGTAATTCTAGTAAGTACTGTGTATTTTGTTTTGTTCTTACTTTTGGGTTTTCCCGATCCACCGTTTCCAAAAATGGAATCAGCAGTAAAATCAGTGCAATATTTATTACAAAAGGCTGTTTTACAATTTTTTAAGTAGGTATTATTTATTGATTTGTATTTGTGCCCCCCAAATCAAAAAGTCACGAGCCGCCACTGACTTTAAGACGAGGAGATAATGATAGACGATTTGAATTTTGTTGTGACATACAGGGAATTTTAGAAGATGACCCATTTATGTCAAGATGTATTATTTTTTCGGATTAAGCAACATTCTCATCAAATGGGACAGTTTCCAGCCAAAACTGCCGTTGGTGGAGTGATACGAATCCACATTTTACATTGAAAACTCGGGACCAGTATTCGTTCAAAACAAACGTGTGGTGCGGAATTTATAAAAATAAAATAATTGGACCTTTTTTTCCGAGAAACATTGAATGCGGATCGTTATTTGTGCTTTTTAAACAATGCAATAGGTAATTTTCTGGACAACCTTCCCCTACTTGAACGTCAGCAGATATGGTTCTAGCAAGACGGTGCCCCATGTCACAGCACATTAGATGTACCTACGTGAATACATTGAAAATATTTCCAATGAAAGAGTTTTTCATCGTTTTTCGGGAATTCCTTGGCCTCCGAGGTCTCCAGATTTAACCCCACTTGATTTTTCTTGTGGGGTTACTTAAAGCAAAAGGTATACCTTCAAAGGCCATTTGAAGATGTTAACCATTTAGAGAGAATAATTACAGAAGCGGTTTGTAGTATAACGCCCCGTATGGTTAGGAATGTCTTAAGATAATTTTGTAATAGAACGGTTACATGTATGAACAGAGATGGAGGATATGTGGAGGCATTAGTAAATTGAGGATAGAGATTTTTCATTAGTATTTATTATAACAAAATAAATTATACATACAATTTGTTATTCATTTAAATGCATCGTTACAACATTACAAACTAATGATTAAGCAATTGAAAGGTTATCAGTGTTCAATAAAAATTAAGATATAATTGTTTTGAAAGTTTATTTAAAATTGTTTTATCAAATTTATAATTATTAAATGTAATGCATTAATGTGCAAACTTAAATTTTCAACGTTATCGCAGAGAAAATATCGAAAAAAATATTTTTTAATGTAAATAAACAATGTTGAAACTTTCAAAGTTATTTTTAATTCTAAACATCTTTTCTTTATAATAATTTTCGATATCGTCGAAAATAAAGGTAGGGGAGAGTGTTGTACCTTGGGTCAGTTTTTAGTTTTTCATTATTATAGTTGCCTGAATTATATATTTTCAAAATTGAACGAATGCGTTAAATACTTCAGCTATTTTGTTATGTATATTTGTTTTATATATTATTTAATACTTAGTAGTAAGTTACAATGATGAGTTTAGTTAGCCATAGCAAGGTGACCCAACGTACAAACTGGTAATGTACCTTGGACCACCATACGTTGTACCTTGGGTCGGTTATAAAAGAAATAAGAAATTAGAACATTTTCTTAAAATTTTTATTTATAAACTGAAAATATTCATGACATGACTAAAAAAGTATAAAAAGGAATAACAGCATATCGTATTTTATTTACAAAATATTATGGTTTAATTTTGAAAAAAGCATGAATTAAAATACTTATTTAACGTCATAACCGCTGAACCGAACATTAAATTGTAATTGCGCATTGTGACGTGCTGTTCCGTTTATTGTGTGCGGCTGTGGAAGCTTCCGTACAATATCGCTACGCAAAAAACCATAAGTTTCTGTTGAGTCGTTAATGAATTTATTAGAATCAGAAATTCTGCGTAAATATTTCAGTTCGTTATTAACTTCACAGTTTATTATTTCTGCCACATAATAGCTAAAACGTTTCTTTCCTGCCACTTTCACTAAAACAAAGTCCCCTTTTTTGATATTGTCACTCTCAGATAAATAGTCTAATCCTTGGTTATTTACAATTTCTTCTTTAGCCGCCATGTCTTCAAATGCTTCTGCATCACTTGAACGTAACTCGACATCATACTTAGGAACTCTCTTTGTCGCTTTTTTTATTATATCTTCTGTGGCTATTCGTTTAGTAACTGCTTGAACTTTCTCAGATGATATCTTCTTTCGAGTATTTCCCTTTTTAAGCGCTGCTACTTCTTCTTTTTCTGGAGTATCTGTAAGTATGCGTGACTTTCCTCGTGGTCTCCCTGCTTTCATTTTTCGAGCAGATGCCTTTGGATAAGGTCGCAGCATTTCAGGCGTAATAGAACTCCCCGAAGTTTCCTTTTCAACAGCATTTGAGGTAGAAGGTGTAGATAGGTCGATTCCCATAGCCATAGTTTTACATGGTTTTCCCTTTTGTTGTTCGTAAGTGATTTCACCCTGATCATCAGTCGGCTGGTTTAAAGGACGATCCGTTACGTAGGCTGACAAAAACTCATCTTCGCTAAAAATGTTCTCATTGACGGGATAAAGGCCGCTAACTTCAAAACCCTTTTGGATGTTAGATGTGGTAAATGCTTTTGGAAATGCCTTACCCATAAGTTCAGCAATGTCATAAATCGTAATTGGTTGCCCAGGATTCATAATCATCCATTCACTACAGGCAGTATTGTAGTAGGTCTTCATCGGCCCAAAAACTGTTCTGTCAAGCGGTTGCATTTTATGACTGGTATGGGGATGAAATGTTATCATAAAAATGCCGTTATTCTTACAGAAATCAATAGCATTAACGCTGACGTGACTATCGTGATTATCCAAAAGTAATATAACTGGATTTTCAACTGTTGGTTTCACGTGATTTTTGAAGTGTTCCAGATATTCTAAAAACAACCTTTCGTTTGACCAGCCGGACGGATTTGCAGCTCCTATGGTTCCAATCGGGCAACCTTTCAGCATATGCGGCTTAAAATTAACTCTCGGAAACACCATCATCGGCGGAATATGATTTCCAATTGCATTTATTGAGGCGATCATTGTTACATTTTGGCCTCGCTCACCACTCGTCATTTGGCCTAATTGTTTTATTCCCTTAGGTCCTATAATTTTAGGTGGTACATGAACAGTCGTCAGACCGGTCTCGTCACAATTCCAAATTTTTTCTGGGGTAAAATTAAAACGAGATAAAAGTTCTTTATAATTTTTAAAAAAGGAAGATACGTTTGCCTTATTAAAAGATGTTGATCTAGCCAAACTTGTGGATTCGGGTTTACGAAGAGATAAATCTTGATGTCTTTTACGAAACTGTCTTAGCCATTCTTTCCCCGCGATTTTTTCTTGGTCCCAAGAAGCAGGATGGACCTTTCCATTTGCAATAGCATACTGGTAAGCTAAAGTACGAACTTCCATTTTACTTAAACCATAATGCAGGCGTGCAGCTGTAAGAAGGTACTCTTTTAACGCAGCTTCCTCTTCGCCGTTAAAAACTTGTTTCGTATTATTGGCAGCTACATATTGAAATACTGTAAGTCCCGATTCTCTGAAGGATTTTACGTGCCTAATGAGCGTGGTTTTTGATATATTATAACGTTTTGCAGCTTCCCTTATTGATAACTCACCACTTATACATTTGTTTGCTGCTGCAATTAAATTTTGGACGTTTATTTGTTTTCTTTTGACGCCTAACTTGCTTCGTGGCATTTTTAATGATTATCTGAAATAATAAAAGTCGCGTCAGTTAACATTTACCTCCATTATTACAAATAAAAAGCGAAGCCCTATTCTGCATTCGATGTTGTGTACCTTGGTCCAGTCCAAGGTACACAACCTATCAGTGACCCGAGGTACAAAATTCAACAACTTCAAATTTTCTTTGATTTATAATTTCAGGTTATGTATTTATAATGAAAATACATGGATAATTACCTAGTCAAAACAACCATTTTTAATTGCAGTTGGTTAAAAAATAATAAAATCTACCATTGAGCCGGATGAAAACGGATTATAAATAGGCAAATAATTTACTTACGATCGAAGAAAACACAAAACACAGAACAGATCACCATGCGATAACCTTATGAAAAGTATGTTTAGCTGCCATCTACCGACCAGAAGTTATACTCATAAATCAACCTAAACGAACAGAAATCGGCCTACCATAATTGTAGAAAATCAACTGACCCGAGGTACAGACCGGTTCGAGGTACAACACTCTCCCCTACTTTACTCTTGAGCAAAAATCACATTTTTTGACAAACCTCGTATACTACTAATAAAATTTGATATCTGATGGTTGCATTTTAGGTTTTGGACCATGCAGAACTTTTTATAAAGAATATCTTTTTTTCGTAACATTAATAATAAAACAGTTTCCCATATGCCGCCAACTTACGTAGACACACTGTATAACTTCATTTCAATTTACATTTAAATTTATTTGTCTACAAAATATCATATGAAGGGCGTTCCAATAGATACTTCGGGATTTAAAGTTGGCGCCATTTTCAACAATTTAACCTAGAAATCTTATATTTTGCATGTGCGATCTAAAGCCCCGGTAATTTAATTATTTATCGCCCCCAGACCACGGACTTCGCCGTGCGTTAGCTAATTTTTTCTTAGAAGTTATAATAAATAATACATAATTTTGAAATAAAATTATCTTCTCCGACGAAGCTCATTTCCATCTCGGAGGTTATGTGAACAAGCAAAATCGTTGGATTTGGGGAAGTAAAAATCCTCGAGTGATTGAAGAAAAACCTTTACATCCTCTTCGAGTAACCGTGTGGTGTGCATTGTTGTCTGAAAGTGTTCTTTCAAAGAAATGCGTTTTTTCAAAGAAATGACGATGGTAAAACGGTTAATGTTAATAGCGAACGCTACCGCAATATGCTGAGAAACTTTTTATGGCCCCGATTATATAATATGCACCTTAACACTATGTTCTTTCAACAAGATGGCGCCAAGTGTCACACGGCGAGGGAAACTTTGTATTTATTACGGACGTGTTCCTGGCCGCGTCATTTCTCGAAATGGTGATATTTAGTGGCCTGCAAGATCATTCGATCTAAACCCCCTCGATTTTTTCTTGTGGGGCATCCTCAAGGACAAATTCTAACAATCCGCAGACGATTAATGACCTGAAGCAAAACATGTGCCAAGTTATTGGTAACATTGAACCGAATTGTGCCAAAATGTTATTGAAAATTTTACGCAAAGAATGGTCATCTGTAGAAATAGCCGAAGGGGACATTTGGAGAATATTATTTTTAAAACATAACTCCCATGTCTCTACTTTTTGATAAAATAAACAAGCATGTTATTTTTCTAAAAGTGATGGTTTTATTTAAAAAGTTAATCCCAATGTACCCTTTATTACAACATTAACCACATCAGTTATTGATCTACCCGAAAATAGTTTTACAAAAAATTTCAAGAATCCTTCAAAAAGCATTTAAAATTTTCTTTTATTTAGAAATTGGAATATGATAGCCTAGAAACGTTTACAAAAAAGCTTTTATGTTTGGATCGGTAAAGACCTTGAGCAAATCTAAGTAAACTTAAGCAAATCTAATTATTACACAGCCCCACAAAAAAAGAATTGGCACTCCTATCGAGACAACTATATCCCTATGTAATTTTCGACGCTGAATCCGAATCCGATGTCAAAAAAATCGTACACCCCCAAAATCAACCCCTAGCGCTAAAAAACACCTCAGCAGGGTAAAAATGACTTAACGCTCCACGAATAGTCTTAAATCTCAATAAATCGAAGTAAATATAAACATTCAAGTATATAACGCATAAACACAGAGTTAACACTACTTTCCATTGAAAATCACCCCCATGAGTGGGTGAAAACTACCCCTCATACAACAGGAAACTTAAAAAAAATGCAGTGATTGCAAAAAAAGCTTACGATGCCCAGTTTTTTTCAAAAGGAGTGGGTAACTGCATTAGTTCCGATGCGATGCTCAAAATCTACCCCCGCAGAGGGGCGGAAACCACCCCTAAATTAAAATTGCAAAGAAAATCGGGCAAAAAATTTTGTCATCGTGATTTATATTTTAATCGATGCTAAAATTGGCGAAAGATATGCAGCACTGCAGTTTGGAGGTGAATACTTACACATTGCACCAAAGTCATTCAGTCACATCCCCATGCGAGGGTGAAAGTTGCTCCTCATATAATTATATAATAACTTCAAAAAATAGTTGCAGTACCTTTTAGAAAAGCTCAAAACATCTGCATTTTTTTATTTAAGAAGAATCTTTGACAACATACTTGAAAAGTACCAATACTATGAAGTAGCAAAAAGTTACCCGTAAGTCTTAATTGAATTAAATTTATTGTTTCTTTTTGTAATATCGTTTGGATTTGTTTTCGAATGATCTTCTGACCGACTGCCGTTTATGTTTTTCAGACGTCTCTCTTTTTAAGGACCAACAGCAACTGAAATTTAAATTTAGGGGTGGTTTCCGCCACTTTATGGGGGTAGTTTTTGAGCATCACATCGAGACTAATTCAGTTACATACTGTTTCTAAAATAACCGAGCATCGTAAGCGTTTTTTGCAATCACTGCAGTATTTTTAAATTTCCTGTTGTGTGAGGGGTAGTTTTCACTCACTCATGGGGATGATTTTCAATGGAAAGTGGTGTTAACTCTGTTTATATGTAATTCGATTTATTGAGATTTAAGACTATTCGTGGAGCGTTAAGTCATTTTTACCCTGTTTAGGGAGTGTTTTTTAGCGCTAGGGGTTGATTTTGGGGGTGTACGATTTTTTTTGACCTCGGATTCGGATTCAGCGTCGAAAATTACATAGGGATATAGTTGTCTCGATAGCCGTTCCAAAAAAAAATTTTTGTAGAGCTGTGTAATTATATGAGGAGTAATTTTCACCCTCTCATGGGGATGTCACTGAATGACTTTGGTGCAATGGGTAAGTATTCATCTCCAAACTGCAGTGCTGCATATCTTTAGCCAATTTTAGCATCGATTAAAATAGAACGATGACAAAATTTTTTGCCCGATTTTCCTTGCAATTTTAATCTAGGGGTGGTTTCCGCCCCTCTGTGGGGGTTGATTTTGAGCATCGAATCGGAACTAATGCAGTTACTCACTCCTTGCAAAAAAACTGGGCATCGTAAGCTTTTTTTGCAATCACTGCATTTTTTTAAGTTTCCCGTTGTATGAGGGGTAGTTTTCACCCACTCATGAGGGTTATTTTCAATGGAAAGTAGTGTTAACTCTGTATTTATGCATTATATACTTGAATGCTTATATTTACTTCGATTTATTGAGATTTAAGACTATTCGTGGAGCGTTAAGTCATTTTCACCCTGCTGAGGTTTTTTTAGCGCTAGGGGTTGATTTTGGGGGTGTACGATTTTTTTTTGGCCTCGGATTCGGATTCAGCGTCGAAAATTACATAGGGATATAGTTGTCTCGATAGGAGTGCCAATTTTTTTTTTGTGGGGCTGTGTTATTAGCAATATAAATTGGTGAAATTTGCTCAGATTTATGAGTTATGAATAGGGCTCCCCAAATATTGACAATAATGTGTAAATAAGTTTTTAAACGCTTTTGGCTTTACAAACATAAAAGCCTTTTGGTCACAAGTAATTTTTTTAGTCAGAGGCGTAGTACGAATGTTTTCAAATAAAATTTTTGGGGCAGGTATATCTAATAATAAGAGGCGAAATGGCTTGTTTGAGAACTTAAAAATCCGCTTTAACTGCACTTGTATCTGGAAAAAGTAAGTAAAGCTAATAAACATTTAAATGCAAACATTACGTCTACAAGATATTATACTTTTACCTTACACATCGCATCTCCCATATATATTTTTTTAATATTCCGAATGAACACTTGTAGTATTTCATAAGTTTCTACGGTTTGCTTGGGTTGGGTCCTTCAGTGAAGTTCGCGGTGGCGAATAGATGCTTTTATACAAATAAAACGATCGTTCTGCATCTAATGATGCAAGGTTAGCAAACAGGAAAGTTTTCTGCCAATCGTTTAAGGCTTCATTTTTGTGAGACTGTATGCGAATGTCCTGTAATATCGCTAAATCGATATCGATCGATAAACCTTTTACAGTTTCTTATGCCAATGCTGTCTCTTAGAGCTTGTAGCCTAGAATGTACCATATTAACAGTATTTAGAGATTCGGCTAAAGACAAGTCATTCTGTAATGTGTTGAGTTAATGTTAATAATACTTAAATCAGGGTAGACTTGAATATTGTTAAACTGGGCCTGACTCGCAGTAAAAGCTTGAGAATCTTTAGGATTAAACTTTAAAACAAGAGTCTTTATTTGCTTAAAATATTTATAAAAAACTGTCGCCTCAAGCGATGTCTCCATCGTGTTAAAATAGGCTCGGTAGTTCTGCATGGCCATGGCAACTACAGAATACATACATTTACGGACTAGATCGCGTTGCGCGCCGATATTTCGACATACCGTGTGTCACAGATTGAATCATTTTTTTATCTATGTCAGATCAAGCCAAATGAGACTGTGACCTTTTTCCACAATAAAGGGGTCTTATAAGTTATCTAGAATAAACTATGCATTTGACAAATACGCCTTCTTGTAGTCACAGTATTATTCAAATGAAAGGAAGCTAAAGTTAGTGAATATTAGTACATGACTCTACGTTACTCAAACCTAAATCTTGCAGTGGATCTAGAATACTCAAGTTGTCGCCCTTTTAAGATAGAAGTTCTGGAAGTGGTCGCCATCTACAGATTTCTCCTGTCGCGCCGTCTCCCTCTTGAGACCGACGGCCAATGAAGTTTGAACTTAATAATTAATGTCAATCTAGCCATTAAATAAAACCGCTGACTTTGTATAACAAATAGATTGATATATATTATCGAAATAGATGAAAATTTACTGTGCGATGAACGATATAACAATTGACAAAAAAATTAATAACAAAGATATAAAACAACAAAGAACAATTTAACGAATGTTAAATAATGAACTGAACAATGATCTGGACACGCGTTTACTAATACAATAAAACTCGAATTAAAAAAGATATGAAAAGAAAAGATCATTGCTTTGTAATCTATCAATTCCCCATAAAAATATCGTTAAAAATGTACCCTTACATCTGTTAACCCCTATAAAATACATAAGTCTCCTGACTACATATTAATTAAGTTCTCCCACTACGCGAAAGCATGTGAACGCGTCTTTAAAGGAAGTTACCGAAACTCCATTTTACACAAACTAGACTCACTTCGAAACGGCCTGTTTAAGACTGTCCTTTATCTTTTCCGTGGTACCTAGACCCTTCTTAATATTTTTCCTTTACACCCCTTCTTGGGTCTATCACCAGCCTGTACCAGAGGCGGAGTAACGCTGAATTTTATACAAAACAAAATTAAATTAAATTGTTCTTAGTTTAATGGATGTTTTATCCATTATATAAAGGTTAAAACGCTATACTAATTTACGCTAAGGTACTTTGGATACGTTTCCAAAGGTAAAAAAATCACATCCAAAAAGCCTTTACACAGACTTCGACTTTTTATAAATCTAGCAGTTACTCATAGCCGTAATTTCATTCCATCCCTTTCTATAAAGAAAAATATTCGTTATCTCGCGATAGTTAAATAAATAATTAAATAAATAAATAAATAAATAAGGTCTTTATTTCCAAAAACAACATAGTATGAAGCGATACACAGTATAAATTAATATAAACATATTTAGTATTTTGGAAAATGCCGAAGGTCAGCTGGAAGTGTAAGACTGATGCAGTCTGAACGCTTCCGCTGTTCTTAACCTTAAGCAAAAACAAAAAAAGACACTAATAAAATGATTTATGTGATAACAAAGAATAGATGAGGCAAGAGAGATCAGAGAGTCAGTCACCATGGGGCATATCAACGTGCAAAATTAATTAAGGGTGGCTCAATATGTTAGATAAACAATTGGCGGTTCAATAAAAGTTTTTTAAATGCATTTTTAAAGGATGCAGAGCTTTTTGATTTTATATTATCAGGGATTTCATTATATATTTTCGAAATTTGGTAGGAAAACGACCTTTTAAACTTTTCAGTTCTATGGGTCGGAGGAGTAAGACGTCCTCTGAATCGTACATTTAAATTGTGTACATCAGATCTAAATGTAATTTTTCTATACAGATACGAAGGAGTTTTTGTTAAAATTATATGGTGAAAAAGACAAGCAGCATGCAGTAAGCGTCTATTATGCATACTTAACCATCCAAGATCAGCGAGTTTATTAGATATGTGATTTCTCCTCCTAATGTCAAATATTAGTCGAAGACACGAGTTTTGCAATACTTGAATACGACGCTTGTCTGCAGAGTCCAACGAAAAGCCATAAACAGAGTCACAGAAATTTAATCTCGACATAACCAACGCTTCACATAATGTCACCTTTAATTTTTGATTTAAGTAATCTCTGGCGTTATATATCATCTTTAAATTGAAATACGCCTTTTGGAGAGAGATTCGAATATGAGACTTATACCTTAGATGGGAGTCCATTGTAAGACCCAAATTTCTACAGCTATCAAGGATTGGTAATTCATCGTTATTTATTTTAACGGTTATTAGAGGCATACAACTTCCCAGACTCTTTGAAGATCCAAATACTAGAACTGAACTTTTTTTGAGTTTATTGATAAGGAGTGATCAGTGGCCGCCGAGACCAGTCTTCGAAGATCGTCGTTGATTTCCTGTATGCAAGCAACAATATTCCGTGGACTGAAGATATGATATACCTGCGTGTCATCGGCATATAAATGAACCTTACAATGTTTGATCTGTCTAATTAACTGAGATGTATACAGTGAAAATAGTAGAGGTCCAAGAATAGATCCTTGGGGAACGCCGCATGATACAGAAAGAGCTTGTGACTGAACTCCAGCGACGCGAACTGTTTGACGCCTTCCCCTCAAGAAACTTTGCAGTAATTTTTAACCTGTATCATTAACACCAACAAATTTCAAAATGGAAAAGAGTAACTCGTGAGTGATGGTGTCAAATGCTTTAGAAAAATCAATTAATGTCAATACAGCTAAGTTGCCTCCATCGACACCCCTCAATATATCATCTGTTACCTCCAAAAGCGCAGTCTCACAACTATGTTTTGGTCTAAAACCGGACTGAAACTCGGGTAATATTGAGAACTTTTCCACATGTTTACGCAACTGTGATCCCATAACTCTTTTTAGGATTTTAGATAGTGCAGGTAGCACACTGACTGGTCTTCAGTCTTTAAATTCATTTGGATTTGCGATTTTTGGTAAAGGTGTAACAATCGCGTGCTACCATTCATCCGGAAACTCACCCCTCTCTAAACAGACATTAATAATATGAACCACGAATGGAAAATATAAGGCGTTGCCAGCAATAAGAGATCAATATTTAATCCGTCAATCCCGGTAGCTGTAGATTTTATGGAATATAAGATTTTTTCCATCTCACTTTCATTCACTAGTTGAAAATCAAAATTTTCCACACCATGTTTTTTATTATTTTGATCCCAATTAATCAGGGCAGGACTAGGATTAAATTTTGTGACTCCACTAATATAGTAATCATTTATTTGATCTGGATCGGCAAGAAAGGGAGGAATATCAATGTTTCTCCTTTTAAGATTCAGCAACTCAAGGTCCTTCCAAATTTTATTAACGCCGACATTATCAACCCTTTGCGAAAAATACGCCTTTTTTTCCTTACGACATGCCAATGTAGTGTAATTTCTAAGAGATTTATAATATTCAAAATGGCCATATTTTTTGTTTTGCGCCATCTTGAGTGAGCTTTGCTTCTCAAGGACATCAGAAAACGAATATTATCGGTTAACCATGGCGCATGTTTTTTCGTAATGCGAATGACTTTTAGAGGCGCATGAAGATCAAAAAGGTTCAAAAGAGTATGATTTAGGAAATCGACCTTGTCATTTATATTTTCAAGTGAAAATATAAATGACAAGGTCGAGCCGCATGTAAACTAGTTAAAAAGTCGTCACGATTAAAAGTTCTAAAATTCCCAATAGTTCTGAAACTTGGTTCTGTGAACGAGCTAGGTTAAGAATGCACTTGGTAAGATCATGGTCTGACAAGTTATAAACAGGTTGTACCTGCACATCGTTAATTATTTCACAATTAGCTGCAAAAATTAGGTCTATAAGAGTCGAACTTGTGTGGGTAGTAGGTGTTGGGGCATTTACTATTTGGGATAGGTTTAAGGACTCAGTAACATTGATTAGCTGAGCGGCACAAAAATTATTTGGTTTTAATAAATTAATTAGAAGGTCACAATAATGACCGAAACGTTAATAAAAGCCTAAAACCATTAAAAGTAGTAATTATTAAGGATCTTTAAATCCCAAGAAAATATATCTATAAAAAATATATAAACAAGATCCAAGAAAACAATTTCTATAAAAAAATATATATATATATATATATATATATATATATATATATACATATATATATATATATATATATATATATATATATATATATATATATATATATATATATATATATATATATATATATATATATAAAGGTGAACAAAATATCGGGGAAACTGTCAGTATGGTAGTGCTCGACACGTGTTTCGTGCTTATTAGCACTCATCAGTCGCTCATAACCAAGTTATAAGATGGGAAACTTGGAAGTTGAAAAAACACAAAGAGTTCACAGACCAGGGACCTGCTAGCACATTTGTGGTTGTTTTTTGTCAGGAGACCCAGGGATTTCCGGGCAACACCTAACATCACCACGGAGGCTGCAATAGCACCTGCGTGAAACCTCTAACCCCAAGGAATATAAGAATATAGAGAAATAAAGAAATATCGACAGGAAAATTTATAAAAAAAGGTGAAGAAAATATCGGGGAAACTGTCAGTATGGTAGTGCTCGACACGTGTTTCGTGCTTATTAGCACTCATCAGTCGCACATAACCAAGTTATAAGATGGGAAACTTGGAAGTTGAAAAAACACAAAGAGTTCACAGACCAGGGACCTGCTAGCACATTTGTGGTTGTTTCTTGTCAGGAGACCCAGGGATTTCCGGGCAACACCTAACATCACCTCGGAGGCTGCAATAGCACCTGCGTGAAACCTCTAACCCCAAGGAATATAAGAATATTGGTTATGTGTGACTGATGAGTGCTAATAAGCACGAAACACGTGTCGAGCACTACCATACTGACAGTTTCCCCGACATTTCCTTCACCTTTTTTTATAAATTTTCCTGTCGATATTTCTTTATTTCTCTATATTCTTATATATATATATATATATATATATATATATATATATATATATATATATATATATATATATATATATATATATATATATATATATTATATATATATATATATATATATATATATATATATATATATATATATATATATATATATATATATATATATATATATATGTATAACAAGGGGGGAAAATCATGGCTATCGGACAAAACCAGTAAGTTGCGTTCTTGAATTAAAGTACGGGGAGTCCAAGACCTTATGGATAACCCCGATAGCCATGATTTTCCCCCCTTGTTATATTATTTCGGACGTTAAACCCCTTTTTCTTATATATATATATATATATATATATATATATATATATATATATATATATATATAGGTATATATATATAGGTATATATATATAGGTATATATATATATATATATATAGGTATATATATATATATATATATATATATATATATATATATATATATATATATATATATATATATATATATATATATATTTCAAATATATTCTCGACCGTACTAATATAGTTTTTTGGTGTATTTTTTGGGCCAGCGGCAGCGGTCTGTAGGTCACTCAAATAAACTCATTTATTCATTAAATCCTCTATATTTCGTCATTTATTTATGACTTCATCAGGAGGCAACGCTACAGAAATTTACAATTTCAATAAAAAAATGTCAATACAACAAGGCTAACATTGTAACTTACAAGTAGAGTCATAACAGCCAACCAACATTCATTTAAACTTATTACAAAACAATTTTTTTTTAAACCTATTATCTACTACATTCTGTGTGATTGCTACTTCGATTCTAATGTATTAGTTTTGTCAAGATATAAATTAAAAAAAAAAACAAAAAACGGCAAAAAAGGAACTATTTAAAAATCATTTTCAATTTTGTAAAAAAAGGGGAAGTAAAAACATTTACGTACGAGATAATTCAACTTGCTACAGTGTTTGGGCAAATTTATTGATAGTAACGTACAGGATTGCTGTTAAGAAATGTAAAGGGTTTTTCTTCTTCGTTTAAATATTTTTAAGGATGTTACAATAAATGACTTAGTTGATCAATATCAGATCTTGAGTTTATACAGTCAGTTGTATTGTTTATATGTACCATTTCCAAGAATAAACGCTTCTTATAATTGTGTTCCCGTTCTAAAATGGTTGTATTTTCATAATCGAAACTGTGGTCCATATTTTGAAAATGAACCGCCAGTGCACAAGACTTTTTTCCTATTCTACTGTCACTCTTGTGTTGAGTAATACATTGTTTGAGGCTTTGTATTGTCTCACCTATATAACATTTATTGGATTTCTGACAGGGTATTTTGTAAACGACATTTGAATTTTGCAGGATAGGAGTTTTGTCTTTGGTTCTTGTGAGGATACTTCCAATAGTTAAAGTATTGTACTTAGCTATTTTTATGCTTTGCAAAGGTTTAAAATGGGCAATGACATTGTTAGTTAATCCTTCGATGTAGGGTAACTTTTTGTACTTTGCCTGATCCTCGGTGGGACCGTCAAAAAAGCCAGTGTTGTAAATAAGTTTATGAAGTGTCCCCCTTGGGTAACCGTTATTAAGAAACAAGTCAAAAAGGATCTTCAAATTCTTACTCAAAAAACGTTCATCGGAGATATGAGTGACCCTATTTTTCATAGCTATTACTGTATTATACTTTTGATTCATTGGGTGGTTAGAAAAATAGTTTATGTATCTTCCCGATGAGGTTGGCTTTCGATGCCAATCCAACATCACCCTATTATTGTCACCTCTAACCAACAAGGCGTCCAAAAAAGGAACACTGTTATTAGTTTCGGTTTCAATAGTAAATTGTAAATGATCATTTATTGAATTAAATATTTGGAGTGTGGTGTCAATCTGATTACTAGGAACAGCACTCACAATGTCATCTACATATTTGTATAAAAAGGGTAAGTCAAATGGCAGTTTCAATGTAATACTGTCCAACATGTAATCCATAACTATTTGTGCTAAAATGGGACTGATGGGCGATCCCATGGGCGTACCAAATATTTGTTGATAAAAGTTATTGCCAAAGGAAAAATAACAATTCTCCCAAACAAAAGTTAACAATTTAAAGAAACTGTCACTTGTCAAGGTTGTGCAAGGCTCAATCATGTGCCACTGTGTCTGTAGTAGTTCAAGTATGAGCTGAAAAGGAATATTAGTGAAGAGTGATATTACATCCAGAGACACCAACACATAGTTTTGGGGTAACACATAACCCCGCACAGAATTGACAAATGAAAATGTATCGCGCACGTTGTAATCGGTTCTGTGTGATAGAGCCTCTGTCGAAATGTTAGACAGTCATAGGTGGCGGCACCAATACAGCTTACTATTGGGCGCATAGGTACATTTTCTTTGTGTATTTTAGGTAGACCATATAACTTTGCGTTTATTGAACTATACGTATTTAAGGACTTGGCTACCGTGTCAGTGATTTCGTTTCTTTCCTTAACCCTTTTAATTAATTCATTTAGAGTTCTCTGCAATTTTACATTAGGATCCTTGGTCAGCAATCTGTAGGTATCAGTGTCACTCAACAAACTGCTGACCTTGGCTGTGTAATCACCCTTATTCATGGCAACGGTACAACCGCCTTTATCTGCCTGCAAAACAACTACTTCGGCGTTGTTTTTAAGAAAACGTTTTGTTTTAAAAAATAATTGTTGATTTCATGAAATTTTTTGGGAATTTAGCTGTGTTTGAAAATTGGTGATATTATTAGTGATTTGTGCTCTTAGAACATTTTTATTTTCTTCAGGAACCTCCTGGATAATGTCTTCAATATCTGCCAAGAACCCTTTAACATTTAGATTATTGCCTGAAGGCGGTATCCCGAATTTAGGACCTAGCGATAAAAAATCTTGAATTTCTGTTGGTATGTCTACGTCAGAAATATTCTTAAAACATTTTTTGTTATCGATAAACATTCTATCCCTATCCTGATGACACTGTGACAACCGATCAAACTTTTTCAAGTTCAAACCCTTTACCTTACCAAACCTTCTATCATAGGCGAATTTTAATCTATTACAATATTCATTAAACATATATGGTGGAAGTATATTTTTAGTTTCAAGCTGAATAGAATCGATTGAAAAACCCTTTACATTTCTTAACCGCAATCCTGTACGTTGCTATCAATAAATTTGCCCAAACACTGCAGCAAGTTGAATTATCTCGTACGTAAATGTTTTTGCTTCCCCTTTTTTTACAAAATTGAAAATGATTTTTAAATAGTTCCTTTTTTGCCGTTTTTTGTTTTTTTTTTTAAATTTATATCTTGACAAAACTAATACATTAGAATCGAAGTAGCAATCACACAGAATGTAGTAGATAATAGGTTTAAAAAAAAAATTGTTTTGTAATAAGTTTAAATGTATGTTGGTTGGCTGTTATGACTCTACTTGTAAGTTACAATGTTAGCCTTGTTGTATTGACATTTTTTTATTGAAATTGTAAATTTTTGTAGCGTTGCCTCCTGATGAAGTCATAAATAAATGACGAAATATAGAGGATTTAATGAATAAATGAGTTTATTTGAGTGACCTACAGACCGCTGGCCCAAAAAATACACCAAAATATATATATATATATATATATATATATATATATATATATATATATATATATATATATATATATATATATATATATATATATATATATATAAATATTATAATATTGGAAAAGACTTTCGTACAGATGTTGGGCGATCAGCGTCCCCATTTCAGGGGCGCTCGCGCGCTCCTGAGTCCCAGATAGGACGAAACATCTTTGGACATGGAATGGCTCCACCTTTGGTGGAACATCACACTTGGGGAACGGATTAAATCCAATAACCCTCCGACCCGGTTGTTAGGCTGAGGTGTGTGATGTATGGACGATTGGGCTTCACTGGTTGTTTGCCCATGACGCCGGAGTATTCAGGGAGTCCCATTTGCGGGTCCCCACTCCTCGCTTCCATTTCCTCAGATGTTCCGTTTTCCTGTCCTGGTCTCTCTGTACAAGACGTTTGTGGTGTCTTCCAGCCACTTACGTGACCTGGCAAGTCTTTCGTTCGTGAGAAGTATCACAGTCTACGTTGACATATATATATATATATATATATATATATATATATATATATATATATATATATATATATATATATATATATATATATATATATATATATAAGGTAAAGAAATAGCGACAGTACCAGTTATGAAAGCGAGGGAAATATTGGGGAAGCTGTCTGTAAGGTAGTGCTAGACACGTGTTTCGTGCTTATTAGCACTCGTCAGTAGCACATAACCAAGTTAATAGGTGGCAAACTTGGAAGTTAAGAAAAAAAAAAAGAAGAAAAAAGAAAACCACAAAGAGTTCACAGACCAGGGACCTGCCAACTCATTTGTGGTATTTTGTCAGGAGACCCAGAGTTTTCTGGGCAACAGCCAACATCACCACGGAGGTTGCAATAGCCCCTGCGTGATACCTCTAACCCCATGAAAAAAGAAAAGGTAAAGAAATAGCGACAGTACCAGTTATGAAAGCGAGGGAAATATTGGGGAAGCTGTCTGTAAGGTAGTGCTAGACACGTGTTTCGTGCTTATTAGCACTCGTCAGTAGCACATAACCAAGTTAATAGGTGGGAAACTTGGAAGTTAAGAAAAAAAAAAGAAGAAAAAAAAAACCACAAAGAGTTCACAGACCAGGGACCTGCCAACTCATTTGTGGTATTTTGTCAGGAGACCCAGAGTCTTCTGGGCAACAGCCAACATCACCACGGAGGTTGCAATAGCCCCTGCGTGATACCTCTAACCCCATGAAAAAAGAAAAGGTAAAGAAATAGCGACAGTACCAGTTATGAAAGCGAGGGAAATATTGGGGAAGCTGTCTGTAAGGTAGTGCTAGACACGTGTTTCGTGCTTATTAGCACTCGTCAGTAGCACATAACCACGTTAATAGGTGGGAAACTTGTAAGTTTTTTTTTTTCTTAACTTCCAAGTTTCCCATCTATTAACTTGGTTATGTGCTACTGACGAGTGCTAATAAGCACGAAACACGTGTCTAGCACTACCTTACAGACAGCTTCCCCAATATTTCCCTCGCTTTCATAACTGGTACTGTCGCTATTTCTTTACCTTTTCTTTTTTCATGGGGTTAGAGGTATCACGCAGGGGCTATTGCAATCTCCGTGGTGATGTTGACTGTTGCCCAGAAAACTCTGGGTCTCCTGACAAAATACCACAAATGAGTTGGCAGGTCCCTGGTCTGTGAACTCTTTGTGGTTTTCTTTTTTCTTCTTTTTTTTTCTTAACTTCCAAGTTTCCCACCTATTAACTTGGTTATGTGCTACTGACGAGTGCTAATAAGCACGAAACACGTGTCTAGCACTACCTTACAGACAGCTTCCCCAATATTTCCCTCGCTTTCATAACTGGTACTGTCGCTATTTCTTTACCTTTTCTTTTTTCATGGGGTTAGAGGTATCACGCAGGGGCTATTGCAACCTCCGTGGTGATGTTGGCTGTTGCCCAGAAAACTCTGGGTCTCCTGACAAAATACCACAAATGAGTTGGCAGGTCCCTGGTCTGTGAACTCTTTGTGGTTTTCTTTTTTCTTCTTTTTTTTTCTTAACTTCCAAGTTTCCCACCTATTAACTTGGTTATGTGCTACTGACGAGTGCTAATAAGCACGAAACACGTGTCTAGCACTACCTTACAGACAGCTTCCCCAATATTTCCCTCGCTTTTATATATATATATATATATATATATATATATATATATATATATATATATATATATATATATATATATAAAATACTTTTGTCAAAAAGTCCTTTTTAAAAACAAAAAAATTTTTATTTCAAAATTACAAGTTGTTACAATTGATTCTAATACAAGACTAATTTCTATAAAATTAAATAAAACAAATGTAACGTAAATTGATGACACGTAATTTGCTGACGGTGCTAGGTCGCTATTGCGGTCATCGCTCGGGTCGTTGTTCTGGTATCTTCTTATGGTAGGAAATTATACTTATATAAGATAATGGGGTAGTGAATACATAACTCCTCCCCTCTTAGAATGAGGCATCGTTGGGAAGATTGAGCTTGATGTCTGCGGGAGCTTGGTGTATTTTCTTAGAATTCCCTCTGGTTATAAGGAATTTTTGAATACTTCTTCGCCGTACAATACAATAAATGCCTATTGCATTTCTTGGAACTAAGTATAGTGCCATGGTACATAAGTTGGATGTGTATATTTTCTCTGCAGCTTCATCATAGATGAGACTGACTGGGTTTAAGCACAGTTTAAAGAATATATATTCTGTAAACTTTGGTTTAAGTGAGGAGATGCAAAATTTAGTTTCCTTAACTCGATTTGGAATTTAAATGTTTTCTGGCTTAATCCTCAGGTTTGGTGTATTTATCACCAGCGGGCTTCCAAAACTTGATTCTTGAAAGAACAGTTCTTGGTTCCTAAATAATAATGTACATTGACTTTTTCTTATAAGAAATATTCCTCGCATCCTTGGTTTCAACTTGATTTTCGCAGTGTGTTTGAATTTTTCTTTAGTTGGGAAAACTGCTAAAACTGGTTTAATTCCGGAACAGTTTCTACGTGATTCTCTAGGATCTTTAATTTTGTCAAGGTGCACTCGTTCGGGTTGTCTTTTAGCAGGACTTCTTTTTCACAGCTGGTGTTGCTAGTTGTTTGTAAAACACTGGGACAGTGATAAGGTTTACCTTGGTACATATATCACTTAGAGGTTTAATTAGGTTACCAGATTGTGATTTAAGAAGATATCTTACATTGGAAATAATTGTTACAAATTCTGATCCATATTTTACTGGGAAGAAATATAAAATGGTACAGGTTAAAATATATTTCGAAATTGTAATGACATAAATTAATAATTTCGATTATAATTAATTTAGTAAAGTTTTTTTTTTCAAAATTAAGTATAGTTTTAAATTTTCGCTATAAAGGAAATTTACTTTTAAAGTGTTGTTGAATTTTTTTGTAGTTTGTGAAACAGGTCTTTTGTTTTTTATTACGCTGGGGTGTAGATTTTTTTTTTTTTTGACAAAAATTTCACTTGGCCTCGTATAATAAGCCGATTCAACAAACCCTTAGCAAAAAGCAAATCTTGATGGGTTGCACCATCTTCAACAATCTGATTAAGTTGTAGTATTCTTGAGTTTAAAACATATTCATTATGTTGTAAAACTTTAATAGTTTTGTTGTTTTTTTTTTCCAAACTGCGTCATTGACAAAATATTACATTTTTAGCCGGTTCTCAATGCTTTTTCGTTATCTAGTACTTGATTATAATTTTTAAAGATTTCTTTCTGTCGTTAGCATTTAGATTACCTGTAGCCCTTTTTATAATATACTCTAGTCCGTTAATCAACCCTATTTTTGTATGATTCCTATATGTTCTATTTTTTCCGAAATCAATTTTTGATTGAAATTAGAAATTCTATAATAATCAATAAGATCTGTATATCTATTAGTGTATTGTTGCTAAAAATAAGCTTAATGTTACTAAATTGCTTATTAAGATTACTAAGCGCTAGATATATAGATTCTAGGTTATAATAATATATTATGATATGAAAGAGTGTTCTTGTCACCTGAAGTTTGGCGGGACCGAGGTTACTTGTCAAGCTCCTTAGATTTTGGGTTATGTGCTTTTATTGTTATTTATTTATTTTTTTTCTTGTCCGATGGCGAGGAACCCGAAATATTTTAAAATTTGGAAGTTCCTTTTTTCTTTTTCGGTTTTTTGATATAAAATAGGTATCTTTTGTTGGCAGTGTTGCCATGTATAGTATTGATTTGTGCAATTTTAAGATTTTTGTCGATAGTTTTAATTTTTCCTGGTTTGTATTTATTAGATGTTTTGTTTTGTTTTAGTTTATTGTGGACTTGTTCTGGTATATTCGGTAAACTTTCCTTATTTTCGTTAGTTTTTGTCGGTTCGGCAGGAGCAAAGTTTACTTCTGAGATAATGATCTGATTTTTTCCGTAGTTAACAGGACATTCTACTATAGGAATTCCAACAATAGGGTTTTCTACGTTAGAATGTACGGTGGCGTCAGTGTCGTCTATCGCATTTTCTGGATTGTCATCTCCAGCCTCTGCTATGAGAGATTGATTGTCTTTTTGTTGGTGGAGTGTTTCGTGTAGATCTTGAATAAATTTGTTTAATGAAAAGATGGAGCTCGTCCCGGGATTCGTCTCGTTTGTATTTAACTCGATTCTCGAAAGCGCGTCCGCGTTTTTATTTAGAATGCCCTTTTTGTAGACTATTTCATAGTCATATTCTTCTAATTTTAGACGCCATCTTACCAGCTTAGAAGTTGGTTCTTTTAGGGAAAATAACCACTCGAGAGGTTTGTGATCAGTTATGATCTTAAATTTTCGTCCGAAGAGGTAAGGTCTAAAATACTTAACAGCCCAGACGATAGCAAGCAGTTCTTTTTCTATCGTAGAATAATTAATTTCGGCTGCGCTTAGGGTACGACTTGCGTAAGCGATCGGAAGATCTGAACCAATTTTTCCTTGAGATAAAACGCTACCAATAGCGTAATTGCTCGCGTCGCAGGTTAGATTAAACGGTTCTGAAAAATTTGGGTATTGCAGTATTGGCTCATTTGTTAACAGATTTTTGCACGTTTCGAAACACTGAATATATCCGGGATCATTAATGTCAATAGTCGCGTCCTTTTTTAAACACTTTGTTAAAGGCTTTGTAATTTTCGCGAAGTCTTTAATAAATTTGCGATAATAGCCGAGTAGTCCAAGAAAGCCTTTTATGGCTTTTGCCGTTTTGGGGATGGGGTAATGTTTTATAGCAATTATTTTTTCTGGGTTTGGTTTTACTCCTTCTGATGTGACGACGTGTCCCAAATAAGCAACTTCTTTTCGGAGAAACTCGGATTTGTCAAGTTGAATTTTGAAATTAGACTGACGTAATCGTTCAAAGACTTTTCTTAGTCGATCGGTATGTTCTTGTAAGCTCGTGCTGAATATAATTATATCGTCTAGATAAACCGCACAAATTTCGTTTTGATATCCCCTTAGAATATTATCTATAACCCTCTGAAACGTCGCGGGTGCATTCCGAAGGCCGAATGGCATTCTTAGAAATTCATAGTGGCCATTTTCCGTGTTAAAAGCTGTTTTTGGTATGTCTTCTTCGGACATTTCAATTTGGTGAAAGCCCGAGGCCAAATCTAACGTAGTAAAATATTGACAGCGGCCTAGTTTGTCTAACAAATCGGTAATATTTGGTAAGGGGTAGCGATCCCCTATAGTTTTTAGGTTTAATTTCCGAAAATCGATCACAATGCGCCATTTTCTTTGTCCTGAAGCGTCGAGTTTTTTTGGTACCACCCAGATTGGTGAGGACCAAGGCGAGTGAGATGGCCTTATAATATTTTGTTTAAGCATTTTTTGTATTTGGTCCTGGACCTCTTTTTTGTGTACTTCCGGGTATCGGTAAGATTTTGTATAGATCGGTATTTCGTCAGAGGTTTTGATGCTGTGTTTTATTTTACTAGTAAAGGTTAACTGGTTGCCTTCGACGTGAAAAATGTCAGAATATTCTCTGATTACAGCTAAGATGGCTTCGCGTTCTTCTGAATTCATGTGGTCCGTTCGAATTTTAGAAATGTCAAATTTTACTTTTTCCACGTTGAAATTATTATAGTTACCGGAGTTTTCCTTTTGAAATTCGTAATTGTTTAAGTCTATGACTTCTAATGGTTCCGAAATATCTATGATTTTTGCCGTTTCTAATGGATTTAAAATTGAACAAATAGCTTGATTATCGCGAACCGTAGCGATACACTCAGGCATTTCTAATTCAGCGAATTTTCTGTATGGGATTAGTACGTCGCCGTTTCGGATGTTTTTCACAGATATTTTTATAATTTGTTCGCATCTCGGCTGCACCGTGATGCAATTCGCAGAAGTCCCTACGTCATGAAATAATAGTGGTATTTCGGCATTACGTGTTATTAAAAGATTTTTCTGTAAATTAATATTAGCATCGAGAAACTTGAGGTTATCTATGCCTAACAAACAATCAAAATATTTATGAAAGTTAAATAAATAAAATTTTAACGGTTTACATTTTATTTTAAAATTTTTTGGGCACGGGATAGTAGTGCTAAAATTTTCGATAGAACTGCCGTGTGCAGTTGAAATTTGAAAAGGATCTTGTTTTACAAAGTTCTTAAAATATTTATTGGCAATTTCTGGTTTAACGAATGATTTAGTACTACCGGTGTCAATCAAAATTTTAAGATTATATTCAGGATGGATAATATACGGTAGTTTACTCTCATTGTTTGTTAGGTTCATAAGTTCTAAGTTTGGTAATCCGTGTCCGAGGCTGGCTCTCGAAAAAATTGTTCGTCATCGACGAGATCATATTCTTCCGGATGCTCGACTATAGGTTGAGCATTGATTTCGTCATATTTGTTATCAGTTTCGTATTGGTTGTCTACATTATGTGGGTCATTAATGTTATAAAGTTCTTCGACAATATACTTTTGTTGGTTAGGACCACTAAAATTTTGTCGATAATTTTGGAATATAGTGCCCTGTGGTTTAACAGTATTAAAGGTGTTTTTTGTTGATACAGTCATGGGCGTTGGCTTTTGAAAATTTTGATTTTGGTTAGGTCTAAAAACATTGGGTCTTGGGCCTAAACTGCCACTAAAGTGGGGTTGATTGTTGTTTGAAAACATTTGTGAATTATTTGGAAAGTTTGTTAATTGAGGCGGCATAGTAGATTTTGGCTTAAATTGGTTTAATGCCCTATTGTGTTTCATATTTTGAGAAATTTTTATTTTCTGCAAGTTTGCAGAAACCGTTTCAATTTGGAAATCGTTCGTTAACATGCCTAATGCTGTATTAAGATCACCTGGATTTTTTGTACGCATCAGCGATCCGACGGGATCTTTTAATCCTCGTAATAATACCCTTAGTGCTAAATTACGACAGTATTGAGACAATATCGGAGCCTCATTTGCATTAGAATGTGTAGAAATAAAAGAAATTTGCAAGTTTAAAAGTTGTTGTACTCTGTTATAAAAATCGAAGTGGCTCTCGTTATTTTGTTTCAACCCTGCCATTTCTATATTTAAGGTATAAATATCGCGTTTGTCCGCGTAAGCATTGAGAAGCGCCTGTTTTAGATCATCCCATGTATTTATGAGACAGGAAGATATATTTACTGCGGCTTCACCTTTTACTTTAGCTAGAATACTTGACATTAAGTATTCATTTTGAAAATCTGTCAAATCAGTCGTATTATAAAATTTTGCTACTAATTTTTCGCAAATGGTAATAAATCTAGGTAAAAGCTCTGTTTCACCATAAAACTCTGGGATCATTCCCAAATATTCTGATTTTAAAGACATTTTTAAATTTAAATTTAAATTACTATTAGTAATATTTAAAGAATTTCGCCTTTTTGGCGTTGGTTTTTTCTTTAAAGGAGATCTTGTGCGATACAAGTGAGTGGGTGAGCCTGAATCAGAATCTGTATTTTCGTCTGAGTTTTCAGATATACTTGTTTTTGAAATGTTTAAAGAACCTCTAAATGACATAAAAGTACTTACAGTAAAACCAGTATCTTTTCCATATGCTTGGATCTGCGGTGAACGTCCTTCGATGTGCTTCGAAGAAGTTTGAGCTGTTCAGCAACAAGTTTTCTTCATATACCTTGAAGAATCTTCTTGTTAGGCTACTCAGTTCACCTAACTGGATCACTGTTCACGGGGGTTGCGTAACGTGACGTAAAAGTCCGAAATTTCGCGAAACTCCCGAAAAAGTTCTTATGCCCAATAAATCGTTGACACGAACCGGATTTATGTGCTTAAAGCCGTTTGGACATCCTACCGACTGCGCCAGTTAAAAATACTTTTGTCAAAAAGTCCTTTTTAAAAACAAAAAAATTTTTATTTCAAAATTACAAGTTGTTACAATTGATTCTAATACAAGACTAATTTCTATAAAATTAAATAAAACAAATGTAACGTAAATTGATGACACGTAATTTGCTGACGGTGCTAGGTCGCTATTGCGGTCATCGCTCGGGTCGTTGTTCTGGTATCTTCTTATGGTAGGAAATTATACTTATATAAGATAATGGGGTAGTGAATACATAACTTATATATATATATATATATATATATATATATATATATATATATATATATATATATATATATATATATATATATATATATATGTATATATATACAGGGTGAGTCAAAAGTACTTTGACAAACTTCAGGAGGTGATTGCTGGCATTATTTTAAGGCGAAAAGTTTATATAAACAATGGTCCTTGGCGGCTTCGTTACAGAGATACAGGGTGTTGAAAAATTTAAAAAACAATAAGAATTTTTAAGTAGCTTCTAAACGTTTTGAGCTTGTGTTATGAAATTCGGTGGATGAGATAAGCACCTAAGGACACTCATTTTAAAAGTATATCGCGTTCTTAAATTTAACCAGTGGCGTCGGTACGAAACTTTCATATAACATTTTTTGTGAAAACTATGCTACGCCACTGACTTATTTTATTTTAACTGCCATTTTGTGAGGCGTTGCTTTATTTGCAATAAAAAAAGTCTCTTGCGTTTTTTTCATACGGGGAACGGTTTAAAGGCAAATCATTATTTTATTCGGCTAAACAAATGTCTTAAAAAATATTTTAAATTGATCAAAAAAGTGTATTTTAAATTGATCCAAACATTCAGACATTATTAAAATAACAACTAATTTATTTAAATAAATATGTAACAGTTATAAAATTGCCTTAAATAAATTGTTGGAAACGTCCACCCTCAGCCAAGATGGAGGCATCTAATTTTTCAACATCCTGTATCTCCGTAACGAAGCCGCCAAGGACCATTGTTTATATGAACTTTTCGCCTTAAAATAATGCCAGCAATCACCTCCTGAAGTTTGTCAAAGTACTTTTGACTCACCCTGTATATATATATATATATATATATATATATATATATATATATATATATATATATATATATATATATAACAGAAATAAAGTTGGAAACTAACATTTATCCACCGAACAGTAAGCAGGCATGACAAACAGATTGACATAAACCAGAACGAAAAAGTAAAAAAATGTTCAACACACAAAAAAGTATTAGTTTAAATTTATTCAGTAACCCCTATATAAACAACACAGAACTCTCCGTACGCTTATTTGGTTCACTTTATACCACCACGCGTCTTCGAATGAATCAACTCGGGCGCCAGCGCGCTCAAGCAGGGACGAGATGAGAAGGGAAAATTTCGTCGCAGTCTCGGTCGTGTTCGTGCTTTTTGGAGAGTGACCCTTCGATGTGTTATATGTTCGTTGGCACCGACAATGGGCCTTCTTCTCGCCGCACGCTCATGCCTACCCTGACGATAGACAGGCATTGGCTTCTCAGGACTGATTTGCTGAACGGAAATATCTGCTGCTGAACCAACATGAACCGCATTGCTTCCCTATCGGCAATTGAAGCCGATTTGACTGCACGGTTCACCTGACTTAGCGTAAACTTATGTTGATTTTGCGCATTGGATGGAATACGGCATTGCGTCTGACTGGAAGAATGATCGTTTCCAACGAAGATTTTTCTTTTGTTGCTGAAGTTTTGAATTTGGCGGTTTAGATTTCCCACGTGGTCGATACTACAGGAATCGCTGGGTCCTAAATCGAGTTTTTGTGATGAGGCTGACAACCCATCAATATGGCCGATTAATTTAATTTGACCTTGCAGGGAACTGATTGTTATTAGCAGATTTTGAATTAAAATATCCTTTTTTCTAATAATTTCTTTTAAATAGAACGTCTCCAAGTTACTTACATCAACAGTTGCACTTGAAAATGATGTTTCCGCAGACTTAAATGCAGTCAACGTCTGCTCATGGTCATTGTCAGCTAGATCCATGGTTTGCTTTTCACAGCAGTTAATCCATTCACTATTAATTACTTTGATCCATTTGAGATATGGATCACATCCAAAATGGGACACTGTACCACAATTAACACACTTATACCCTGATTGAGCCGTAGCTTTGCACCTTTTACAACATTTTGCTGGACCGTCATTTCGGACCATATCACTCGGCGCCATATTATATATACTCGCGGTCGGGTGATCGGGAATATTTACTAATAAAGGTGTTTCCATAGATACATTCGTATAAACGCTTATCGTTTTACATTCATATTTCTTAATAAATAAATAATTACAAAAAACACCTAATTTACCCAAAATAGAGCTTATAAAAGGCTTATTGTATGTTTTTTTAGTAACCAGCCAGATACTTAAAACCTAAACAACACAAAAACCGACACCGAATGAACATTTGCCATTACCATTTTGAAATATATTAATATTATTATTAATATAATATGCTTCTTTGCGGCCAGCTATATATATATATATATATATATATATATATATATATATATATATATATATATATATATATATATATATATATATGCAAAACAAAAGAATTGGATACCCTTAACAAATTAAAGAACTTAAAACTAAATAAATAATGTTTATTACTTTAGCTCCTAAAATCTTTTGTCTATAGATTCGGAACGGAAGGATGATGGTCGAACATCGAAAGATAATCATCGATATTGATAGAGTTTTCAAAAAAACAAAATTGACTCAGTAGCCTTCGCTCACATATTTCTTCTATCGATTAAAAAAAATATAACGGAATTAAGTAAAAATGTAAGAGACATCAATTTTGTCAGATTTATGACATTTTTCGTCATAAAGAAAGTTGGACCTTCCAAAAAATGTTGTAATTGGCCATTTCAGATAGCCTAGGCCTTAGTCAATCATTCTGTGAAGGTCCCATGTAGCTGTACCTTACAATTTTTTAACTCATTTTTGCCGGTTTTACAGCCAACTATTCCTGGCCAGTAAAAAAGTATTGTAATTGCAAAAAAAATCACCTTGCGAGACAAATCTTGACGTTATTTTTTCCGGGCTTTAAAATATTTCTCTTAGAAAAATATTTTGCATTTGACAAATCCGAGCAAACAGTTTACATATTTAAAACAGGGTGAACCCATTGTGAGCGAGGCAACTGCTGTGCAAAGGTATTTGTCGATTTTTTAAATATTTTATTTAGAATGCAAGCAACGTTCCTTTTGTTTTGCTCCTATCGTCAAAATAGTGCCATGACAATAAGGCATGTACCGAAATAATCGATTATGATCCAAATATAATTACAAATTAATGTGCCTTCTTTTATGAATATAATATATACCACTTGGAACTTGCCAATTATAAAATCGGCAAATACCTACCTTTAAACAGAACAGTAGGTAAAGAAACAAAAAAAAGTTTGCCACTTTGTATAACTTTCTCACAATATGGTTGGATTCATTAAATATTTAACTAAGTATTCTTCTATAATCGTCATATTAAATTATAAAAGATAAGCACAAATCTTAACATTTTAATTTTTTATAGTGTTCACCCTGTATATATTGAACACAAAGGATATACTTTTTCGAGTAGGGTTAATGCCTACTTTGCATACAAAATTTCATCCTTGTCCGTCAACTAGTTTTTGAGCTATCGGGCTAACAGATAGACCGACAGACAGGCAGACGGAAATGGACAACATACATGTTTGTCATCTAGGAACCCCAAAACGGTAACATCTGTCAAAATCTCGGAAGGTCTGTTACGCCGTTAATAATTTCTTAGATATTTTAGGTATATTATATTACCACTCGTTTTTTCAGTATTAACTGATTTCTAACAAAAAACGAACTCAGTATTTAATTTATTTGTAGGTGCTGGAACTTACTTTACGCAAATTATATTATATATACTTAGGTTAAGAAAAAACAGTAATCCAATAACTTTTTCTTTATTTCAAATTTAATTAACTATAAGATAAGTAAATAACACAGCTCAACTGTGTGTTTTTAACTAAAAATATTTCCCTACATGTATTTAAAAAATATATTATCTCAGTTTCTTTTTATCCGATATATTAAGTTTATTATTTGATCGATCTAAAACACACTTTAATGTTGTTTCTATTGCAACTACTTTATTGTAGATAAATAATAGTTTGCAGTGTTGTTGCTAACAAATTGAACTGCGTTCTTATAAGTAACTTTATGTTAATACAACTGATTAATTTAAAAACTGTAGTTTACTTTTAGTTTTATTCCGTTCCTACAGAGTAACCCTCGTAAAACAGCTCGGCCCGCTTACATATATCGCGTGCACGTATCGCCCTCGTAATTTGGGATTTCCGTCTGCGACCTCGCAAGTCTTACAATTCGAGAAAATACATTCGGCTGCTGCCGGCGATGCTTTGATATTAGAACATCAGAGTGCCGCGCAGGAGTGGCCCTTCTATATGTTATATGTTCGTTGGTCGGTGCCAGCCAAAAAAATACTGGAATAAAAACAATTGAAAAGCGTGGTTATTTGCATGTTTATAGGCTTCATGTGGACACGACGTCAGATGACCTTGAGAAGTTTTTAAAAGCTACTGCACCCTCCATTAAATTTGAGTGTAAGGATCTCAGAAAACCCGAAAAGTTAAACTCCTTTATGGTATCATTTCCAATTCAAGATGTTAAACATGTCTATGAAGCATCTATATGGCCTCTTGGAGCCTGCATTAACAGATTTAGATTTCCTAGAAGTGACAAAAAACAATCTCCTGTTGAAAATAGTTTACCATCAAATTTAAACTTGCAAGCCTCTTTGGGAGGAATGCCTTAGTTGATGAAGTATTATCTGACGATGCAGTTTTAACTGAGAATGCAGTGCCGAAGAGGTTTCGTATATGCCACTTGAATGTCAGAAGCCTAAGAAATAAATCTGGTGAGGTCGAGCTACTCCTTCATTCAATGGATCTTCCTGACGTCATTTGCATTACAGAGTCCTGGTGTAGGTATGATGAAATTAATTTAATAAAAATACAGCCCTATTGGTTAGCCGGCGCCTATTGTAGAACTAATTTAAAAGGGGGCGGAGCGGCGTTGCAATTTTTGTTCTAAACAGTTTAACATTTAAAACAATCACTAAATTTTCTAATTGTAATCTTGAACAACACTTTGAATTTGCTACATGTGAAATATTATTGGAAGGTATAAATCTGTTAATTTGCTCTCTATACCGTTCCCCGTCGGGTGATTTTGACATATTCTTTAATTCTTTAACTGATTTACTTTCAGAATTCCTGAAACCAGACTCGATTTTTTCTTTCTATGGAGATTTTAATGTAAAATTTAACGATAATACATGCAAAAATTCGGTAATAACTGAAAATTTGTTTCCTTCATTTGGGCTACATAAGACTATATTTGATTGTACACGTGTTCATAATGACAGCCGATCAACCCTTGACAACATATTTACAAATAATATACATAGCTATGAGTTCGCTTGATTCTCGAGTCGTATATTGTGACGTTTCGGATCACTTTATGCAAGAAATCTCTTTTTCCCTGATACAGACGAATATAAGTAAAGAACCAATACTTAAGCAATTTTTTTATAGAGAAAAAAATATAAACAGTTTTAGGCTTGAAATGTCCAAAATGGATTGGTCTTTTTTGTGGAATGCAGGTAACTTGGATGATAAATTTGCGGTATTTTTCGGAGTTATTACTGACAATATCGGTTTTTGCTTTCCTTTTGAGAAAGGTAAGCCATCTAACTCCGTTAATTAAAAGCCATGGTTGACTACTGAGATAATTGAAGAGGGTAAATTTCTTAGGGAAATACATAAAATGTGTAGGTCTTCTGATGATCCGCCACTGCGACTTCAATACAATGTTCTAAAAAATCAGCATAGTAAAAGAATATCTTTAGCTAAAGAAACTTATCACAACAATCTATTTATAAATTCTGAAAATCGATCTCGTACAGTATGGAAAATAATAAAAAATGAAATAAACGTAAACAAGGGCACTGACCTACCTGAGTACTTTGTTGACACTGAGAACAATACAATTTCTGACCTAAATTCGGTTGCTGAAGCTTTTAATAATTACTTTATTGATTCCATTAAAAAATTGACTTCTAAAATAGATAGTGCAAGGTGCGGGACAAGCTTACCCAGTAAAAACTGTAACTCTTTGTTTTTAGAGCCCTATTCTGAACATGATATTTATGAAATTATTATTTCCGTAACAAAAAAAGTTCATCAGGGTTTGACGGAATTCCCTGTTCCTTTTTGAGGAGTATTGGGGACTGCGTCATTGAACCTATTACGCACCTAATAAACGAGTCTTTTGTGGAGGGGTGTTTTCCTAGTGTGCTTAACAATACTGTAATTCAGCCAATTTTTAAAAAGGGTGATAAACAAGACATTTCTAATTATCGTGGCATAGCCCTTTTGTCTATTTTTTCAAAGATCTTTGAAAAGGCTTTTTATAGACGACTGATTGCGTTTCTTGAATACGAAAAGTTCTTTTCATCGCGACAGTTTGGATTTCGTAAAGGCCTGTCTACTCAGCATGCAATCGTCGCCCTTTATCACAGGATCTTGGAAAATCTTGATAAGAACAACCAGGCAGCTTGTCTGTTTTTTGGCCTTAAAAGAGCTTTTGATAGAATTACTATAGATATTTTGCTTGATAAACTTAATAATTATGGTATACGCGGTAACGCACTAAGTTGGTTAAGGGATTTTCTAACACAAAGTTCTCAAAGGGTTGTATTGAAGCAGCACCATAAATCATATTCCTCCACTGCCAAAATGGTAACTAGTGGAGTGCCGCAAGGTGGGGCCATTATTATTTATAATCTTCATTAATGACATTGATTCGGATGGCTTTAGAGATCATTATATTTCCTTATTTGCCGATAATACTGCGGTGGCTTGCGCAGGACCTACGACTGAGGACCTAAGTGGGAGTGCCTGTGTTGCAGTTTCCCTAGTGCAGGGATATTGCGAGAGAAATGGCTTGATTCTGAATGAAGGTAAGACCGAGTTGATTTACTTTTGTCTTAAAGATTTGAATAAGAGCTTATTAGTTCATTTGAATAATCAAACCATTGAGCAGTCGTGTGTCGCCAAATTTCTGGGAGTCTTCATTGATTCAAAATTGTCATGGAACAAACAGGTGGATTTTGTTCTGAAAAAACTTGCTGTCTACTGTTTTGTCATTTGGCAATTGCGCAATAAAATTGAATTAAATCTTCTAAAATTATATTATTTGTCGTACGTCCACTCTTGCCTGAGCTACGGAGTTTTGGCTTGGGGAACAGCACTAGGGTAAATGAAATTTTTATTCAACAAAAAAGAATTATAAGAACCATGATGTTTAAAAAACGTACGTTCTCATGTCGGGAACTCTTCCCGCAACTTGGCATTCTGACTTTCCATTCTTTGTTTATATTGAACTGTTTAATGTACGCAAAAACTAATTGGGAGACATTTACGCGGACGCGGGAATCAAGTGAACAATATTACTTCAGACGAAATTTGAATATTGATGTGCCTCGTCACAGATTGCCTTACCAATTAAACTATTTAATAAATTACCAATGGAGATTAAACGATTGAGTCACCAAAAAATATTTAGCTTGACTGTGAGGGGTATTTTATTGAGAATTGCTTTTTATTCTGTCACTGAGTACCTAAACTATAAATTTTGAACAATAATTGGAATGATTTAACAAAAAATTATTTTTGTTTGATAAAAAATAAACTGATAGGACTGTATTTCTATGACTGTACATAATGTGTGTCTTAGAATGGTGATGTTTGTCCTACTATTTTTATTGTCTATTTTTATAAATGTATTATTGTCCGTATTATTGTAATTGTAATGACAATATCCCACACTTACGGTGTAAGTTCCAGTTTTTTAGATTATTTTTTATTTATTTTATCTGCCTGCGCCAAAAACTGGTTTATTTCTTCCCTGGTTAGAACCTTCGATTTTTTTTGCTTTATATCCCACCACAAACATTTTCTTTAGGAATGGTATCAATCTAGGGTGTTTAGTAATGTCCACGTTGTCCTTTACATTTAAGGTTGATTTAAGCATGGACTGTTACAAAATATAAATTATATTTTGTAAATTTTGGTAATAGTATACCCTCAAGTGTGTTTATGTTGCATGGCAACAGATATTTTATTTGTAATCTTACTGACAACAAAACTATTATGTTTGGCGTAATCAGTGGTACTGTTATTTTATGATTAACACGGAAAGTCACAATATGCGTACACGAATTTTTCTTTATAATAAACCTATATTTTGTAGGAATTTATTTATGTGTAGGTGCATTTTATCTACTTTAGGAGGGCTTTGTAAATAAGAATTCTGTTCCTTATACAATAAAGTATGATTTGATTTGACTGACGCTCAAATAAAACCGCACCTAGAGCTTTGTTTTTGCCCTACAAAAACTACCCCACAATCATTTTTCATAAATAACGCAAATAGAAATGTAACGAGTATTGATACTGCATTTGGCCTGATATTGCATTTAGTCTGCTTATTTACAAATTTTCTTAGGTTAAACTGGAGCGTGCTTACCACTGATATAATATATTCAATTTAATCATGAATGAATTTTACATTCTAAAACAGAATTCGTCCAACAGTAATTTAATTTCACTAACTTACTTCTGTGCAATTTTAAACGATTACCGAAATAGAAGCAAAATTTGGCCTAAAAGATTACATCCATACCACTGTAAAAAACATTCTTACTAATTGAGATGTTATGGTGACAGGTTACTGTGGTTCCAACGCTGACCAATAAAAGTCGTCCTTTTTTACTCACTAACCATTCACAAACTTTGTTCACGTTGACTGGATCTGCTATCCGCCCGATATCAGGTGTTCATTTGCTTATCTCGCGGCATGGGTCTTTGTCTGCAGTTTTATGTTTTTTTTACTTGAAAACGGCAGAACAAACGATTTCAAATTTGAGTGATCCTACTTTATACATTTTTATACAAATGTTTTAATGTTGCTGGTAGAAGATTGTCAATAGCAGAATTTGCCGATTTTAAGAGGTTTGGAGGAGTTGACGAAAATATCTCATTATCGCTATTCTTACTATTTTCTTACATTTTTTGACAAAAAATCACTTTAATTTGTGCGCGGCTCTTCAACAACTTTGCCAATACTTTGCTAAATGGACAGAAACAAAAAATTACCGAGTACGAATGGTTATCAGTTATCACATAGGAACAATGAAAGCAACAACTGCTAAGTTTCAAGAAATAAAACTTTTAAGAAGCGGTTTTTTAAAATTTTATATATTTTCTTTTTGTATTTTTAACACATTTTTGTAGAAAAATTATTGTATGAAACTCGTGCGTGAAGCATCTTTAAAAACTTGATCGTTTATTGATCTCGGCTGTCGCCTACCAATAAACTGCGATCTAGTTCATTAAGGATGCGTTTCGCACTCTAGCTGCATAAATAACTATTTTAAACGTGTACTATACTTTCTCTACAACTGCAGCAGTGATATTTAAGCATTGTATCACATGCTAAATTTTAACGGAACCACAATTTTTCTTTTGAAACCAAGGGAACGACGTGTTGGGATAATTCTATGGCTTTTCTGCTATCTCTGGAGGAGTAGATTTCAGATAATTTTCGTCGAGATCTTCATTGATCATCTCTACCGTTATTTTTACGAAATTTCACTTTTATTCTATATAGTGAAATATTGTCGATTCTCTGGGTGTCAATTGAGATACCGCCGTCAATAATTAATTAAACTGATGAAATAGGTTGCTAGGAGACGGCTTTTAAATTATGACTGCTGTCAAAACTGCCGCAGCGTGCGTATACGTTTTCGCACGCTGTGTGAAATTATTGATTTGTAGTTAGTAAAGTGTTTTTTAGGTATTTTCAGAGCAGTTGTAGGAAAAATATTAACCGACAAAACGGTTTAGTATCCTCGTAATAGTAACTAATGACACTGCCATGAAGAGATGACACCAATGGCCTAAAATGATATTATTGGCCCTGAACGTATGAACTTTAATCGATTTATTTGTGTAACAGACTATTATTATGCGCCATTTTGTTGTAATAACTTTAATATATTTTAATATAATCAACCATTCCCGTACACCCCACTAACTTTGCCGTACACCCCACTAACTCGACAGTCAGGGTATTCCTTATATCATACATCCCTATAACAGCGCATGCAAAATTATGAAAAAATCTCGTTTCCCGTGCTCTTTACTAAACTTGAATTAATTAAAAACAAACTGTCGCAATGCAGCATTTTATTGTGTTCTATCCGGCAGGATTCGTTTGAGGAAGATACTCGTAATTTGCTAATTTTGTTAACAAAATATAAAGATAAAATTAAATAAAAATTTATATACCTGAAATTTTTTAATCTCAGTTAATTGGAAATATTTTCTATATGAGAAAAGAGATGAATTTTGAATATAATAATATACAAAGTGTTTCGGAGCATATTGTAGCATTTTTATTTTACGCATATTTCTCCATAAGGAAAAATGCTACTACGGTTATTATTTATGTAAACCTTTTCATTTAAGTCCTTAATAACTTTCTTATTCTGTCTTTATAACAAATTAAATAACTTTCTACTTTCTTAAGAATTGCACCATGGTATAACATGATCTTTGGCTTCATTGTCAGAAGGTAGTTTTGTGAGTTCGCTATTCCGTTATAACGTCAATTCGCCATTCCGCTCACAATATTTTGATAATGAATGAACCCTACTATTCTGGCTGCCTGTCTGTGCGATCGAATTGAGGTTAACCACGATGTGTGGAGGAAGCCCGTTTTTGTTTTCAAGAATGTGTTTTTTTTTAGAACAGAGATTATAAATATAGGAAAGGACAAAGAAAATACGTCTTTCGTCGTTTCGAATCTGCGAAGAAACAGGTAGACGAGACCCATTTCAGGGAGGCTTTCTCCAGCACTGTTTTTTGGAAAGTTTGAGAATTATTGTGCGATTTGGTTTGCTTCCTGAATGGTCTTTTATTGCTGTATGCCTTTGGCGATGGTTTTTTGATTTTCTGTAAGTAGTAAACGCCATTTTGTAAAATATCTTACGCTAAGAATTTCTTTCATCTCGTTTAGTCCGAAATTATTAATTATGATCGTTGGAAAAGTAATTTTATTGGCTGTTAATGGCACTTTAGATGTCCAGTATGGATTTATGTTTTTATGGTTCCCTCAACTGGAGGTAAGTGTACTTTATCCGAGCCCTCCGTACCATAGCTTTTGTCGTGTGACATTATAGGGTGTAAATTCATTTTAGGGTTCACCGTCGGGATAGGTCAACTTCGGGATAGATCACCCTCGGGATAGATCACCTGTGAGATTCACCATCTGTGGTATTAACGCCTTTCAAAACGCAGTTAAGATTCACCCTTGGGATAAACCCCTTTTAGACCATTTTAAGAAGAAGCAGTATGGTGGGACTTTGATGTCAAGATCGAGTAAAAACAACAATTAAGGCCAGTTTGTTTCAATTTTATTTATATTTAGTCAAATATTTAATCTCACAATTTTATATGGTAATTTAAACAAAATTTCTTTCATTAATTATGTAATGACAAATTGGTTGCGATCATAATTTACTAAGAATTTTAGCTAAAATAATGTGCGCCCTAGTCGAATTCATGAATCTCGACTAGCGGTTAATATTTATTACAATTTACCTAAAGTTTCTATCAAATAGTACAAACCAATTTACCATGAATCATTTTTGGAAATCTTAAACTGTAAATATGTAAGTAATGTACAAAATTTGTAAAAAGTGGGTCAAATTATTATTAATATAATAAAAGTTTATTTGTGTGGGACCCAGATCGTTTTGTTTGCAATATTCAGGTACGTTAGTGGCGATATTTTTTAAAGGGTTTCTGTTTTTACTCCGAATCTACAACATCAAAAAAAAACAGTGGCGCTCAGAAATAAAACATCACATATTAGTTACTATGGAACCAGCCAGCAGCCATGGCCGATCCAACGGATCTCAAATCTCACCGAATGCTAGCTAGGGCTTATAATATTACCCTGGTAATATTGTAATAAAGTTGGCGCTGCTAACGTGGTGCAAGTGTTTCAACTTGAGGCTGCTAAGCTTGTTTGTGTAAAATTTTCCATTTATAATAAATTTTTTAAATACTAGTCATTATTGTAGAACTTATCCATATCGTGCCTGAATTTGCATTCAAATTTGTACATGTTTACATTTTTTATAACAAAACTGGGCTGTTATCTCGCATATGACACAAGGTCTAATATTGTCTACAGGGTCTGGTGAAAGTACTGAACACATAAATTAAGGTGAACTTTTAATTCTTGAGTTTGAATTATGAACTGATAGTAAGGAATTTTAATTAATATTTGATTTACTTCATCCAGCTAAATATAGGTATTTTACGGTGATTTATTTTGCATATTAAAACTTGAATAAGTTTTTAACATTGACTTTGTCAAGTGGCATATTCCTTGATTTCTGCTTTCTATATATTACACCAAACTATATATAAACTTTTTGCAGTATTTGATCTATAATCTTTTTTATTTGCCTCTTCAGGATAATTTTTCTTAACAAAAAAACAAATTTTTAAAATGGAGTCAGAAATATTTCAAGTAAACCATCTACATGATTTTGAAGTAGCTTATGAGTTGGCAATTCGTAAAACCAAAACAACACGAAATATTAATGATCAAAGAAAAATTTTAAGACGGTTGCTAGCTAAAGGAAAAGATAGACCAGGAGCTACGATAGATTTGTGTTCATATAATTTTGATTTTCTAAAAGAACAACGGGAAATAGAAAAAACCTTTTATGAAGTTACTGAGGCCATAATAGATTTTTCTGACAGTGGTGATGAAAAAGATAGCCTTTTTGCTAGAATAAAATCTAGAATTGCTCATGCTACTCTAAGAGTTAAAAATTTAGACAAAGTATTAACTATTCCGGATATTGTTGAAGCTGATTTAAAAGATCAAGTTATTAATTATTTTCAAGAATCATATGCTACTTGCTTAAAGGTAGAAGCTGATCTATATGACAGTATAAAAATTCCTAACCTTACTACGTCAGTGATTAATCCTACTCCTGTTATAAATGTTGCTGCACCAATTGTCTCGGAATGGGGTGTAAAATTTAATGGGGATGGTAAACATTTGTATTCTTTTTTGGAACGTGTTACTGAGTTGGCGCAGGCGCGTAAAGTGTCTAAGTCAGATCTTTTTAATTCGGCAGTAGAACTTTTTGTAGGCGATGCATTCGCGTGGTTTCGTTGTAATAAGGCAGGTGTAACCGATTGGGAAGAGTTGGTTGCTTTATTAAAAAAAGATTTTTTGCATTCAGATGCTGAAGAGCAGATCTGGGAACAAATTAAGCAATGTAAACAACAGAAAAATGAGACAGTCTCACTTTTTGTTGCTCATATGCAAACTTTATTTGGCAGATTACCACGTGTACCTGCTGAGGTGACGAGAGTAAAAATTATTAGACAAAATTTGTTACCAGATTATATCTCACAACTTGCTTTTTCAGATATCGTGTCTGTTACTGATTTAATGACTTACTGTAGAAAGTTAGAAGAAGCTAACTATTTGAAAAATAAAAACAGGTCACATGAAGTATCAGAACTTAAAGAACAACCTTGTCCATCTACTTCTTATAATAACAGTCAAGGTCAAAAATTTAAAAATTATTCTAAATTTAATAATTTCCAAAATAAAAACTTAAATTTTTCTCATAGAAGTCAAACTAATATAGATTCAAAAAAAGTAGAGAAAAAAGATACAAGTTCAAACGTAAATTCACTTCAATGTTGGAACTGTGGTTTGGCCAACCATACCTATCATGACTGTAGAGCCAAAAGAAAAGTTTTTTGTTTTAAATGTGGAAAACCTGATGTAAAATCCAAAGATGACAATGAAGTTATCTCCACCTCTAAAGGGAAAGCAGAACTATTCGCCAAACAATTCGCTGCCTATTCCACCCTGTCTGTACCCCACAAAATGCCCGACATAATACTTAAGGTCAAACAAGTTCAGAAAATTCTTCTATCCCTTGATACCAAAAAGTCGTCTGGTCTGGATGGCATACCAGCAATGGTTCTAAAAAACTGCGCTCCAGAACTTGCACCCATCTTATCTCGTCTTTTCCAGATCTCTTATGACAAGGGTATCTTCCCTGATAGCTGGAAGACTGCTCGTGTGCAGCCTGTCCCGAAGAAAGGTTCCAAGTCCCTTCCATCCAATTATAGACCTGTCTCTCTTCTGTCCGTTGCCAGCAAAGTTATGGAGAAAGTAATCAACTTTCAAATTCTAAAATATCTCGAAAAACACAAAATCATTCATGACAACCAGTACGGATTTCATCACTAAAGATCCACATCTGATCTCCTTTGCTTTGTCACACATAACTGGAACAAATCTCTTGAATTTAATGGCGAAGCTCAGATTGTTGCTCTCGATATTTCCAAGGCCTTTGACCAAGTATGGCCGCACTCCTCAAGACGCTACCTTCTTACGGTCTTCCTACCAAACTATGTACCTGGATCGGCAGCTTCCTCTCTAGTCGGCGCATATCTTTTGTGGTTGACTTCCACTTATCTAACTTCCATCCCATCAAGGCTGGTGTCCCCCAAGGTTCAGTCCTGGCACCAACCCTATTTCTTCTTCACATTAATGACCTGCTCTCTTCAACTACCAATCCCATTCACAGTTATGCTGACGATAGTACTCTTCACTCCAATATTCATTTTTCCAAACAAGTTTCGAATCAGGAGTTGGATAATAAACGCAGATCTATGTACCTATTCCTTTCCCAAGATCTTCAATTAATCTTAGACTGGGGTGCCAAGAACCTTGTTCAGTTCAACGCCTCCAAAACTCAGTCTTGCTCCCTCTCACGCAAAAAATCTGGTAACGCTTACCCCATCCACATGAATGGCCAAGCCCTGCAAAACATCGAATCATTCGATCTCGTTGGCATCGCTTTCGAACACGATCTCAGCTGGCACAAACAGATGACTTCACTAGCCACATCGGCAGCTAAAAAGCTCGGTTTTCTCTTTCGAGCCAGAAAATACTTCTCCCCTTCCAACTTATATACTCTCTATGTTTCCCAAATAAGACCTAACCTAGAGTACTGCTCCCACATCTGGGGAGCGGCATCACCTTCTACAGTTAAGATCCTTGATTCTATCCAAAGGAGAGCCATTCGGCTTATCAATGACCCAGCCCTCACGAGAAAACTCCCTTTTCTCGCTCATCGCCGCGCTGTAGGGGATTCATCCCCTTTCTACCGCTACTTCCACGGATTTTGCTCTGAGGAACTAGCCGGTATTATTCCCCCCTTGAATGTCCCTAACAGAACAACAAGAGGCGCGTTACGTATGCATCCCTTTACTGTCCAGCTACAAAAGCCAAGAACATGCCACTTCTCTCGCTCATTCATACCTAGGGTCTCCAGATTATGGAACAAATTGCCTGCAGATGTTTTCCCTTCCCGTCCCAACCTCCAATCCTTCAAATCCCATGTCAATAGACTACATTTCCCTTCTCTTCAGACACCCACGGTACGTTAGTACTTAGGCTTGAAGTCTACGTGGGATGTCTTAGATAAAAAATCCCGAGCGTGCTAGACATGCGCAAGGGATTTCAGGGGATGGACTTTGGAGTATTCATTTGAACCCATTCGCTTTTAAGAATATATCTCCAATAGTGAAAGTACCACTACGTATTTAACTTTATAACTTTTTTCCCAAGCTTTTTTCGACTTCTTTATTTTTTTTACATCTGCGCAGTAGACCAAAATGCGTATCACGCGCAAACCAAGGTGGCTAGACATGCGCACGAAATTTCAGGGGATGTACTCTGGTGTCTACATTTACACCTACCCACTTTGAAGAATATATCTCCAATAGTAAAACTACAACTACGTATTTAACATATTTCTACGATTTTATGACGTCTTACTCTTTTGAACATTCTTAACTATGTGACATTGTGACACCGCACAACAAGAATATGGGATGAAACATGAGCAAATTTATTAAAAATATATAAACACAATCTTACGGTGGTACGGAACCCTATATGCGCCAGTCAAACTCGGACTCGGCCGTTTTTTTATTTTACACAATCACAGCAACGCCCATGAATAAAATTATTTTTGTCAAATACCGTATACGTAGGTACTTATTTTCGGTATCGACGCGTCTGGTAACAGACCAGCAGTGCCTGCCTTACTTATTACGTTAAAAGTTGTTTAGAATGACCACCATGAACTTTTTGCCAGTAATAAAGTCCATTTTGGAACTCTGCCAAGAAGTAACATCTGCCATTCTCGAAAAGACCTTTAAAATGAGGTACCACACGGCATAGGGTTACATTTAAAATTTGTGTCCTCAACTCCCTAGCGTAACACCCCAAGGGGGTTGAAAAATTCAAATTACATAAAAAAGTAGATTTATTAACCAATAAAATACGACTAAAATTTGTGTCTCTACCTTTATTAATAGCAAAGATATTTACCCATACTAAGACTTTTTAGACACCCTGTATGTTATATTACTTTTACCGAAGTATTTTCGTATTTCGCATTTTTAAATTACACAATGTGAGTAAATAAATATTTGTATTTTATTTTCAAATCGGACCCTAATTTTATTTCCAACTAGGTTAGAGTCGTCCCTGGAATAACCCACGGTTGCGAAGCTTGCTAGACAAATAGATGTACCCGAAGCCACGCTAAAGGGTTGTTGACCCCATTCCGACCGCTAGAGTGATTCCGATTGGTCGAACCCAACTCATGCGTCATCGTCAGCTGTGTATGACCAGTTTAATTATACGGTTTATATTATTTTTGCTATTTATTTCTTAATTTGTGATAGAAACAGTTAATGCCGTTTAATATTAACAAAAGTTAAAGCCGTTTAATATTAACAAAATATCGTTTCGTCGCTTAGTGAGGTGCATTTTAAATTTAGTTGAAGTTCGGGTATTTGTTTTAGTTTAAACAGCTTTTCCCTAGCGAGTTTTATTAAATTTGTGTGATAGGCAGTATTTTAACATTTTGAAATTATTAATGGTGCTATGGTATGTGTTTATAGTGTTGGCTATTTATAAGAAAACAAAACATTTCGTAGTGTTTGTTGGACTTTCATGTTTTAACCAAACGGCTGGGTTGTATTGTGTAGTAATAGTACCTAATAAACTTTATTATTGTTTGAACAGCGTGCGAGTCCGACACAGAATGTTCGTTTTCGTTTCATTTGAACTATATTTCCAGTCAAGAGCCTCGTAAAGCGTCGTTTGGAAGCGCGTTCGCTTTTATAGTTATTTTGTCGAGTTTTTGAATTTATTTGTCGTACATAAGTGCGCTAGGCAAGTGTAAATACAATGACGCTATTTGAAACAACTTTTCCTTGTATCAAGAAAATCTTGATTTGACTTACTGGAAGATGGTGTGAAGGTAAAGTTTATTATTAATTTAGTTGTGAGGAATTTCACCTAAAAATTAAGAACGATATAAGTAAACCTGTTAATAAATGCCAAATCTTTTGTTAAATATGATTTAAAATTGGCAAATAAAAAACAAGTTCATGCTTAAGTGTTGGAAGTTTTTTGTTTAAAGCTAATTTGGAACCAAAATTTTTGTATAGGTACTCTTTTTCTTCCAAAAATTTCTGGTTGGCCTAGTTGAACAAAATTTTACTCTTGTTTTGAACAGCTGTTCTCTGGATTTTTTGTGTTGTAGTATTTTAACTTTTTGAAATTGAATGTTTCAAAAGATTTAGTATGATTTCTTACTTTAAAGATAAGAAATCTATTATTTTTTTCAATCTGTTACTTACATAGGAATATTCTAGAGAGAATTGGCAACATCACAGTGACTACTGATGTCAAAACAAAAGTTTTTTTTGTAACTGACGTTTCCCGCTGTGTTTATATGGCCATGTGTTTATTGCCAGTGCTGC